>JAYESA010000014.1:21276212-21776212 GCA_036927795.1 Iris macrosiphon
AAGTGGAAAGTATGCAATTTGGGACATAGTGGACATATAGACCAAATTGGCCCACTTTTTACCCTTCAAGATTTGTTTATCAACGGAAGGTCTTGTAGTGATGTGTGTTAACCAGATCGTGATATTTCATGGAGTTCCGATGAGTATAGTTTTGGATTGAGACTCACGGTTCACTTCTTATTCTGGCAGAGCTTACAAGATAGTCTTGATACATAGTTGAAGTTTAGTACTGCATACCATCCATAGACCGATGGAAAAGAAAAGAGGAGTATTTAGACTTTAGAAGACATGTTGTGTACGTATACACTTGATTTTACTCTAATCCTAATACTATTAGGATTACTAAATATGAGCCAAATCCTAACTATCACCATCTTGGGTCATATTCACTATTCAACTAAAAAAAAATCTATTAACCACTAGCCTTTGAAATCAAGAGAAGAACTACAATATCATATATGGGTGATGTAGTATATGAACATAAATAGAGAACTGTATCTATTCTAAGTGTTTGAAATCGTAGTTTCAAAATTTGATCGGCTTGGGAACTTGTTCGGTGACTACATGGCCTGGCTAATCATACGTGAGGTGTATGATTAACACTATTAATGTCTACACTTGTATGATAGGGATTTGATCACATCTCTCACTAGCAATTTCTCCGCCCCTAACTAGTACTGTGGATCCAATCATGACACATCACGATACACGATCAATGTCCAATATATCATGTACAATATCTAATATCAATGTCTAATGTCAATATCGTGTACAATGTCAATGCGATAACCAATGTAACATATCATGACTAAAGATCCAATCTATATACTAATCCGTGTAGCACAGTATCAAGAGTCAAATGTAACATTTCTAAATACTAGAATTATAGAAATTATCAAATAATGGAAATTATCAGAGAATGTACTCGCCTGTGGTCCTTAGCTGGTATGAATCAGAGTCCAAGTCACAGTCAAAATAGCCTATGTATTACAAATTTACCATGTGAAAAGATAATTTATTTTAATTTATTTAATTCTGAAATAATTACTCTAAAATCCTATTTTAATCTTATTATTCTGATTTTTAGGTTAATTCCTAAATTTTGTTCAAAGGAATTAAATTTTATCAACTCGAGACTCATGGCACGTAAATCAAGGCGATCTATTGACCAAAAAGCCAACCGACACAAACTCGACATTCATGCATGACTTCCTATAGTTTTCAGCATCAAAAATATGCTAGAATTTATGGCTCATCCAAATTCAAATTCGTTTGGGAATTATGGCACATACAAATTTCGTATTGTGCACCGATAGTTAAATTCTAACCTAGAAGTTCTACAGAATTAACAATATGTAAATATTTCGAATTAAATTCTGGAAAAAACATATGTCAATGATCTCGACATTAGCTTTCTCAAACTTTAAACAGTTCATGATTCTGATTCCTGGTTCTCCCGGAATCGCAAAAACATCGAAATACGTCTATTTTTGGACATGTTGTGCTCTACGAATTTTCTAGAATTTAGTACTCATTATTTCGTAAAGTAATTTATATAATCATAAATCTAACCTCAATATCGTTCTAACGCAAGAAACTGGGCTTCGTTTGGAGTCCGGAGCTATACGCAATGGCTTCTGGAAAATGAAGGAACCCTAGAAGGCAATTCTCCCAAATTTGGCTCAAAGAAAACCCTAGAAATTAATAACTTAAACTATTATATATATAGAGGAGAGAGAGAGCAGCCGCGGCTCAGAGAGCGCCACGTGGCAGCCATCCGTGGCTGCCCGCTCAGATCGAACGGTCAGGCACTGACGTGGCTCGGCTCAGCTGAGTCCGAGTCGAACTCTGACTCGGCTCGGCTCGAGGTCGGCTCGGCCTCACCCACACCCACACCGCGATCACTGACAGGCGGGCCCCGCCCAGTTCGCTGCGGGAGGCTGACAAGTGGGCCCCTTTTGGCTGACTGGACAAAAATAATTACTATTTGGGTTTTTATTTTCAGAAAATAGTTTTTAATTCAGTTTTTCATAATTAACTCAAAATAAATGCTAAAAATAATCAAAAAATTCCCAAAAAATTCTAGAAAATATATTTTATTATTTAGAACCTAAAATAAAAGTTTTAGATATTTTTAGTTAAGTTTGAACCTAAAATAAATTCTTGAAAGTCCTAGAAAATTAGGTTTACTAGTTTTAATTAACTAAAAATTATGGAAAAATCCCAATAGTCCCAAATTAACCTAATGACAACATTTAAGCACGAATTTTAGGATATGGAGGTTACGCTACCACCCTATCCACCTCCCCCTATGTCTTGATAATGTACATGGTAGGAGAGGACAAAAAGGGCATCAGCAATTGCAAACGTCTCGATGCTCTGGAGGTAATGATTCACACCATGAGTGCCATAATGCAGACTTTGGCCCAGGCGATACTGGAGACAAAGGTGAACATGGTCCGACCACCCTCGGGGCCGACAATAACTCTGCAAGCCGGGAAAAGAAATATTCTGTTAATCCAAACCAACCCATCATTTCGTGAGAAAAGTGATTACCAGAAAATAGACAATGACTAGTTTGGGGGTAGTCACCCTCGACAAGTCAAAGCAGCATCCAAAACTGGGGGTAGCATTCCCTCCGAGTCCGAAGATGATGCAAAACAAACGGTCTTTCCTGAGGACTTTGCAACTCAGGAATCAGTAGCCCCAAAGTCAAAAGATAATTTCTCTTTCGATGACGACGACGAGATAAAAATCTTTAACGTAGTAATGAAGGGTAATAAACTTTGGCTACCTAACATCAGATACCCTAAGGAGGCAGACAAGGTCGGTAACCCCAAGTAATGTCACTACTACCGGTACGTCCATCATCCAACCAAAGACTGCTCTGTGTTGAAGAGGCGTATCCAGTAGCTAATCGATGCCAAGTTGCTCACCCTCAATTTCAAGGACAAGATAGTCATTACGAATATAGTATCCCTCCAGTTTGATAACTTTTCAGTGACGGAGGCCCAGGACGGTGTTGTCCCGATCCCGAGGGCAATATGTCAATCTTTCATTAGCTCGTGGCCAAACAACCGGCTGGTACCTCTCAGTACACCACAGGGTGAGGTCATGTGGGTTCACCCAGATATTGCTCAAGACCTGACACAACAAGTAGCACCTTCAATGACCAGGTCAAAAAAATAAAAATAACGGTCGTGCCACTTGATCTTCTCCTTAGAAAACGCAAATTATAGACTTCGGTTACCCACCGCAGCTCAGTAAGTTTCTTTCTGAAAAAACTAATCCTCGTATGACTCATCAAGAATGGTGAGATAGTGCTTCTCAACGAAATAAATCTCCAACAGCAGGCAGTATCCCTCTGCGTATTACGCATATATGCACAACAGGCAGTGGTACTCGACGTAATAAAAAATCATACGCACGTGGCAGTAATCCTATACACATAATTCAACCAACCCCTTCATGTGTACGCGATAGTGTTCCTTTACATCTGACTCCTAGTTTGTCATAAGCTAAAGTATCGGTAGTATCTGGTGCAATAAATGATGAGCGACCATAGTTTTATTATTACATCCAACAGTCACTACGTCGTATGCAGAAGATGGGATATGATCTCCAGAAAGCCAAAGGTATAAATTCTGGTAAAGGATGACGTATTCCTTTACAATTCGACAACTATTATAACATCACTCGCAGTGGGCTGGGATACGAAGGTGCTAGCACACATTATCGCTCCAGCAAGACTGTAGTTCATAAAGTTTGATGTCAGCCCCCTTTCTGACGCACTTTGGCGCATGTTATCTTTGGCGCATGTTAGTTGCTTGTTCGGCCTTATTTAGACCGGACCCGTGAGTTGTGGAGAAGAGTGGGTTTGGTTGGGTTGTTGGCATGTATGGATTGGATGGATTTGAGTAATCTAAAATATTACATAAGAGAAGAACCATTGATTTATGCATGCTTTGAATTCTTAATAAATCATGTTTGTTTCTAGCTCATGTGGTTGGGACCAAGAACCCTTTCATCTTTAATACTCGTTGTCCTTGATTTTCTTGGTTGGAATTGCATGGACCAGAGTTTGAATCTATGGGTTTACTTCTATTTTTTAGGGTTTGATCTCCCAAAACTTTCTATTTTATAAAACTAATTAGCTCATAATGTAGAGCACCATATTCTATATAACTTTGCTTTTGGCCGTACTTATTTTCAAGTCCAGCTACGTTCAATACTGTAACTTGATATAATACGTATACTAAAATGGCTGACTGAAGAAGAATATTACTTTGTGAAGAGTATACAAGAGAAAACTTTGGATGCATTGGTGTATTCTCTCAACACTTCATGCGTACTAATCATACTGCACTTAGTCTTCTAGCAAAAGTGTGCCAGTCACACTACTTGAGTCAGTGGCACACTTTTGGGAGAAAACCCAGTTGGCGCAATTTGGTAAGTATCCATCAAATTTCTCCCTATAAAACTAAGGGAAATACGCCACAGTCAGTCCGTGCACTTTTTCACATTGGCAATCTGGAGCACTTTTCCCATGTTTCATCATCCAGCGCAATTTGCTTATGTTTGCTTGCTTTTGCAGTTTTTTCCTCTTCGTTTCTTTAGGGGCAAAGCTTTGGTTGGTTTTTTGATTTGTGTGTTATTGATTTGTGTGCTCCTCAATTGACGAGCTTCTCAACTGTCGAGCTTTGACCTCGGATTATGAATTTTATCTTTTAGCTAATTTTTTTGCGCACTTTCTATTAGAGCGCGCATTATTCTCGCCCGCGCACTTTTATCAAGTGTTCCATGTTGGTTAACTTGACAAAGTGTGCCACCCTTTTAGCTCGTGCACTTTCTTGCGAAAGTGCGCCAACCTTGCTTTTGGTTATTTGTGCGCTACTACCCAGTTTTGGTTATTTATGCGCCAACTTTCTTTGTGCGTCTACAGTTTTTGTGCACGTTGAGCCCTGTATATGTAGCCCTTTATGCACTTCCTATTTTACTTGTTAATTATATTACTTATCCTTGATCACCTAATTATACGTTGGATAGAAAAAGAGGCACAGATTAACTCGGGTAACATTCTGCAACCCTGGTCCTTGTTTGCTTTAAGGGTTATGGATCTGATCTTGAGGGTTTCCCGTACTACTCTTATTCTCATTCATTAATATAATAAAGTAAAAACAAATATATGACCACTATTAAACTATCATATCTTGAATAACTTGTTATTTGATAAGTTATACATGATTTGGATACTAGAACATGTTACTGTCCTGACTATTATATCCGTGCTGATACACTTGATCGCACCAACAGTGCTACATGATATATAGTGAGCCATCATGCCACATACTCCTACAACGTGGTATATATTATTATTTTTATGTACAGATCTGGTAGTTGGACAGTGACTTTAGTCGTGGCTATATAGTATTGATTATTGTATCACACTTGGATTAATCCAGATTTAACTTTTGAGTGATAATATAGATTTGTATCAAGAGTGCCTGTACTTAAGGTACGATATCTAACAAGGAATATTTATGTGACTACAATATAAGATTCTAATTAACCTAGGGTTAATTAGGCAACTTAAATGGTAGAGCAATGGGAGGGAACGGAGTCTCGAGATCGTTCATGTCAAAGCATCCTAAATTAGTTGGGAGTAAAGGCTGGCCACCATGGATATTTTATATCATCCGTACTAGTGGAGTTCAATATCTATTTTATTATATGATCATGCCAGTATATTTTCTATAGAAAGCCTGAAACTATTAGTGATTAATAATTAGCTCAGTACCTCTACAAGGGATTGGTGCATCATTTTACATATATTCTTGCTTGTATATCGTTGGTTCAGCCAGCCCTACTCGATTATGGCACGATCTGAGGATACTCATATATTGCATTACTGGGATAACCCAGAGTTCACATATCAAGCCGTAATACATGATTGGCCATTTAATTTGTTTATGTAGGTGCCTAGCCAGGAAAGTAGGTTATCGTGGCATGATAATTTAACCCATGTCCTTGTTTGGTTGTTGGGTTGCGTCATCATGTTACCATACTCCATGGACTGAAGCTATATTATTTTTCTTCTACTATATCTCTGCTTGTGTATTGTGCCTTCAGTTGAGTAAAATTAGGGACATAGACTGTTATGGCATAATGGTTTAACTCATGTCCTTGTTTGGTTGTTGGGTTGCGCTATTATGTTACGATATGCTATAAACTAAAACTATGATGCAGAATATTTTAGCTTAAGCATAATCAAGGGACATATTCTATCTTGATATGGTAGCGCACTTCTTATCCTTGTTTATTGAAGGAGGGACGTATAATATCATGCATGAGATATATACCATCGATTGTTAGCACATGCATCTCATTCATCACATGCTATATATCTGGTTTTATTTCTTTATTTCGTGCTTCCTTTGTGGTACTTGCTATGTGGGGTCTGATCCCACTGGTTTTGCATAACCAGGTTTACAGCCAGCACCTAAGGATCAAACTTACTTTACCCTCATTGATGGCACTAACCAGAAGGATGGCTGTTAAGGGTCATGAGTGGGTTTCTTGTTTCATACTCGTCTTTTGAAAACTTTATTCTTTTGGGCGTTTAACTAATCGACATATATTAGCCGGAGAATCCGAATACTAGTTCCCTATATGACTGTATTATATTCAGAATGTTGCTGACTCACTCTCATGTATACTTTAATCTTGTATCTGGCATATCAACTTGTATTTTTAGATCTCTATAACATTCTGATGCGGCATTTGGGATGCCTTACTACTTTTTCTAAAATATTATATGTTATCGCTACTAGATTGAATGATTGAGATATATAAGTTCTTGACGCTAGGAGACTTGATTGTAGTATGCACCACCTTGTCTTTAGGCAACCTTAACACATTGCAAGTAACTTCGGTATTCCATAATATGCGGTTGGCTAAGTCATTCCCCCGCTCTCTAGTATTCTGGATCTGGGGTGTGACAAGCTTTTAGTGGTAGCCCATACAGGTAAATTTTTTCAGGCTTGTGGGGTGGCTTGATCATATTATATCTCAATCAAATATGCTCCTTCTTGAAATCCTAAATTTGTCTCCTCAAAACTCAGCTTGACTTCTGTAACATTGGTTCATCGATCCTTTCTCGTCCAGTTCTTGATTTATCTTCTGTCCTTTTCTTAGAACTTATCCAGCATCTGTGGGTAGAGCACCAGCAGTTTCAACAGAACAAGGATCTATTGGCCCTCAGCAAGAGGCAATACCTATACCTGGAGGGATCAGGGTAGAACCAGTAGAGGAGCACGAGGAGCAACATGTACAAGAGGCTTTAGTACCTTTGGTTATACCAAAAGTTTCGGTAGCACTTGATACACCGACATTGTTGTAAATTATACAAGGAATGATGGTGACGCAACAACATCAACAGCTTCAGCAGCAAGAGCAGAATGTCTTGTTGAACCAAGGATTACAGATGGCCTTGGAAAGAAGTAATAAAATAGATTCAGGGGCATCGGTGAGATTCAGCCTACTCAACCTTAAGTACTTTGATGGCGCAGAGGATGCCATTACCCCAAATGCTTGGCTGTAAAACATCAAAACAATACTGACAGCGACAAAGGTTCCCGCTGAGGGACAAGTTGATCAGGTCCGATTGTAACTCCAGGACCTTGCTAAAGATTGGTGGACCGCAGAAGTAGTTAGATTAAGATAACCTATTTCGTGGGACAACTTTAGGGCCCGTTTTAGGGTAAATTATTTTGGAGTGGTATCACATACGAGCTATAACATAGGTTTATTAAACGTAAACAGTATGGAAGGACAATGGTGATTACCGACAGAGTTCTGCAAGCTTAGCAGATTTGCTCTGACGATGGTAGCAACAGAACTAGAGAGGGCGACAAGGTTCCCGTATGGACTTTATCTGGAGATTAAGTAACAGGTAAAGTGCCATAACTACTAGACTTTCGACAAAGTATTAATTGTATCTAGGTGACATGAGCTGACAATGCAGAGGTTAGCTTCAAGGAAAGGAGGCCAAAAGAGGTCTCATACACAATGTAGAGGAGGAGGACAAGCCCAACGAATGTCAACACCATCTCCTGGTGCTCGCATTCATGATACAATGCCAAGGAGGCCAGTAGCATTGGTAAAAACAATACTAGTTCGGCCATTTTAGCCGAGGCAAGCAACAACAACAACGATTGGGAGCCTCAGTCGGATGTACGTATTATGGCAAGGAAGACCATACCAAAGATGTGTGTAAGAAGGAACAAGGATTGTGCCTACAATGTGGTAGTCCAGATCATCGGATTGCTAGTTGTCCAATTATACAAAGGATTGAAGGACTGGCGCAGCGGTTAGCATTGCCAGCACCAGGGACAATTCAATATAGTGGACCATCACTGGCGATCAGGCCATTAGCAAAGTGTCCATTGTCGATGCAAACTCAGATGTGCAACCAGCAAAGAAATTAGCAGTATGGGCAACAGATGCCACAACTGCATATTTAAGGAGCACCGCAAGGCCAAAGGTGAGCTTTTACCCTATCTCTAAAGGAGACCTTGGCATCAGGTGACATAGTGGCAGGTAACATTCTTGTTACATCTTTTCCTGCCATAGTATTATTTAATTCGGGAGCATCCCATTCATTTATATGTGCACGATTTGTGACACATATTGGATTGGAGTTTGAGGCATCGCTAGAGAGGCTGAACATACTCACTAGTAATAGACTTCTAGGAGTCAGTAGAGTATGTTTAGAGTGTCCAATCATAGTATTCAAGCATTTATTACCTGCAAAGTTGATCAAGTTGCCTATGGGTAACTTTAATTTTATTTTAGGCATGGACTGGTTGAGATACAGTCATGCAATGATAGATTATCGTTGGGGTAGAGTGTTATTTAACATCCCAGGCAAGAAAGAATTTATCTTCAACAGAACAGTGAAGGATCAACATGAAGGTGGTATTACAGCAGAAGCAGGAGTTTAAAGTCATTTTCCCAGAATAATTGAAGAATTTCTTGATGTATTTTCAGAAGACCTTTCAGGATTATCCCCAGTAATAGAAGCAGTTTTGCATATAGTTAAAACCAGAAGCAGAACCAGTTTCCAACATGATTTATTAGATGTCACTGATGGAACTTAACCAGTTGTATTATCACGTAGAAGAATTAAAGGCAAAGAAGTTTATTAAGACTAGTAGATCACCATGGGGAGAACCAATGGTTCTAGTAAAGAAGAAGGATGGGTCAATACGGTTATATATCGACTACAGAAAGTTGAATGCAGTATCAATGAAGAACAATTATATATTTTCTAGGATTGATGATTTGTTTGACCAATTGAGTGGAGCAAGAGTATTTTCCAAGATAGATTTTTGATCAGGATATCATCAAGTAAGAGTCTGGGAGCAAGATATATCGAAGACAACATTTCGATCTCGATATGGGCATTAAAAGTTCTTATTTATGCCATTCGGATTGACTAATTCACCTAAAATATTCATAGATTTGATGAATCGTATCCTCATGCCATACATAGATCAATTTATAGTGGTATTCATAGACGACATTTTTGTCTACTCTAACAGTGAAGACGAGCATGAAAAATATCTTCGAAAAGTATTACAAGTTCTGAGGGAGCATCAGTTATATGCTAAGTAAGTGTGAGTTCTGGTTAGTTCATGTATCATTCTTGGGGCACATCATGTCAGGAGTAGGAGTATCAGTAGACTCCAAGAAGGATAAAACAGTAAAAGATTGGCCAGTCCCGAAGATAATAGCCGATGTATGAAGTTTTTTGGGATTGGCGGGATATTATCGGAGGTTCGTGGCAGACTTCGCATAAATTTTAGCACCAATGACTCATCTAACCCGCAAGGAGGTGCAATTTGTTTGGACAGTAGAGTGCCAAGTAACATTTGAGAAGTTATAAGAGAAACTGATATCAGCAATAATCCTTACACTTCTAGTAGGATCAGGAGGATTCATGGTTTACTGTAACGCATCTGGAAAAGGACTTGGATATGTATTGATGAAACATGGGAAAGTAATAGCTTATGCATCCTGGCAGCTTCGAGATCATGACAAAAATTATCCAACACATGATTTAAAGTTAGCAGAAGTAGTGTTTGCTCTCAAGTTATAGAGATATTACCTATATGGTAATCAGGTGGAGATATTTATATATCACAAGAGTTAGAAGTACACATTCACCCAGAAGGACTTGAATATGAGGCAGATGAGGTGGCTAGAGTTATTTGGTAATTATGATGTAGCACTTCAGTAACATCCGAGCAAGGCAAATATAGTGGTAGATGATCTAAATAGGAGAGACAGCACATTCATCTTAACAACTCAGAAGCATATTCTAAAAGATCTTCAAGAGATGGGCATCAAGGTAGTGTAACCTCAAGAGATATAATTTTTAGTCAGTCTTCAGATATAGTCAATTTTGGCGGAGAGAATCAAGTCAGCTCAAGCAAAAGATTATCAGATTCAGAAGCTTAGGGCAGATTATGAGTCAGGTCTTAGAAAGGAATTAAAAATTTAGGAAGATGGAATACTCGAATTTGGAAACCGTCTTTGTGTGCCAAGTGGAGATATCAGACAAGAAGTGATGACCGAGGCAAATAGTTCCCAGTATTTAATTCATTCCGGAGGCACGAAGATGTACTATGATGTTAAGCAATATATTTTGTAGAACACAATAAAAAGAGAGATAGCTCAGTTCATTTCATGATATTTTATATGTCCGCAAGTAAAGAAAGAATAACAGAGACCAGCAGGATTGTTACAACCCTTGCCTATTCTAGAGTGGAAGTGGAAACAGATTACGATGGATTATGTGATTGGTTTACCCAGATCCCCTACTAGACTTGATGCAATTTGGGTAATAGTAGATCGACTCATGAAAGTAGCATATTTTCTTCTCTTTCAAGTAGGGCAGTCCATAGAGCAGTTAGCAGAGATGTAAATACGATAGATAGTAAGATAGTACCGAGTTCCAGTGAGTATAGTATCAGATCATGATACTCGCTTTACATCTTATTTTTGGGAAAGCTTGCACGAGTATTTAGATACCAAGTTGAGTTTTAGTATCGTGTATCATCCTCAACAGATGGGTAGTCAGAAAGGACAATCAAGACATTTAAAGATATGTTATGGTCTTATACCTTAGACTTTGGTGGGTCTTGGGAGGATCATCTTCACTTAGTAGAATTCTCGTATAATAATAGTTATCAGGCTAGCATACAGATGGCTCATTTTGAGGCATTATAAGGAAGGAAGTATAGATCACCTTTGGCATATGATGACATTCATGAACAAAAGATGTTGGGGCATTAGATGATCACTCAAACGATCAAAATAGTTAAGCAGGTCGGAGAGCGGCTTTGGATTATATAAGATCATCATCGTCATTGAAAATATCAACATCGTAGGCCATTAGAGTTTTCTGTTGGCGTCCACGTATTTTTGCAGTTTTTTTACCTATGGAGTCGTTAGATTCGGGGTTCGCAGGAAGCTTAGTCCGCTATATGTGGGACCGTTCGATATTCTCGAAAGGTTAGTGTATGTTGCTTATCGTCTTGCCCTTTCACTTTCACTTCGTAAAGTGCATAATGTATTTCATATGTCTCAATTGCGTAGGTATGTTTCGGATCTGAGTCATATCCTTGATCACTCTGAGTTAGTCATTGGTACCAACTTAACTTACGAGGAATAGACCGTGTCTATTCTGGATCAGAGAGCAAAGGTTCTCAAGAAATAGACTATCTGTCTTGTTCGTATTCTTCGGGCTACCACTCCTTGAGGGAGTCGACATGGGAGTGTGAGGACGATATTTAATCTCGGTATCTGCACCTATTCGACTCATAAGGTATATTTCCTTCGTATGTCTTGCATTTTTCATTCCGTGATCGGCAAGTACTCATGTGAAACAATACTTCTTTGCTTTATTATATATGTTATGATTTGTTTTTATGTGTAGATTGTTTATAGTTAATTATTGCTTGTCTTGATATCTCTAGCTAGCCTTGAGTTTGAATTTCGAGGACAAATTTTTTAATATGGATAGAGATCTCAACCCCCTTCCTGGCATACTTTGGTGTATGTTGTCTTTGGTGCATGTTGGTTGCTTGCCCGACGTTATTTAGACCAGACCTGTGAGTTGTGGAGAAGAGTAGATTTGGTTGGTTTGGTGGCATGTGTGGCTTGGATGGATTTGAGTAATCCAATGGTCCACAACTACAAATCTAAACCTATATATTCCTATTTTTTTCTCTATCTGCTCATTATTTTCTTTCTATTTCTCTCTCTTAGGTCTTCTCTCCCTCCGTAGGCAAGTACATCTTGCACAAGAGAAGAAACATGGATTTATGCATACTTTTAATTCTTAATAATTCATGTTTGTTGCTATCTCATGTTGTTGTGACCGAGCACCCCTTCATCTTTAATTCTTGTTGTTCTTGATTTTCTTGGTTGAAATTATATGGACTAGAGTTTGGGTCTATGGGTTCACTTTTTTTTTGATCTCCCAAAACTTTATGTTTTACAAAACTAATTAGCTCATAGTACTGAGCACCATATTTCATCTAACTTTTTTTTGGCTTTACTTGATTTTGAGTCCAGCTAAGTTTAGTACTGCAACATGATATAATACGTAGACTAAAATGGCTGACAGGAGAAGAAGAACAGTGCTCTGTGAAGAGTATACAAGAGAATACTTTGGACGCATTGGTCTGCTGTCCCAACTCTTTGTGCGTATTAATCATACTGCACTTAGTCTCCTATCAAAAGTGCGCCAGTCACACTCCTTGAGTAAGTGGCACACTTTTGAGAGAAAACCTAGTTGACACAATTTGGTACGTATTCTATTAAATTTATTCCTGAAAAACCAAAGAAAAGTGTGCCATAGTTAGTCCGCGCACTTTTTTTGCATTTGTAATTTGGCGCACTTTTTCCATGTTTTGTCATACGATGCACTTTTCTTATGTTTGCTAGCTTGCGCACTTTTTATCTCCTCGTTTCTTTAGGGACGAAACTTTGGTTGGTTTCTTAATTTTTGTGTTATGGATTTGTGTGCTCCTCAACTAATGAGCTTCTCGACTGTCGATCTTTGACCTCGGATAGTATATTTTGTTTTTAGGAAGCTTGTTCTCGTACTTTTTGTTAGAGCATACCTTATTCTCGCTCGCGCACTATTTTTAAGTGCACCATGTTTGTTAACTTGACAGATTGTGCCCTCCTTTTAGCTCGTGCATTTTTTTGTGAAAGTACGCCAACCTTGGTTTTGGTCGTTTCTGTGCCAACTTGCTTTGTGCGTCTACAATTTTTTGCGCACGTTGATCCCTGTAGATTTAGCCCTTTATGCACTTGCTATTTTTATTGTTAATTAGATTAATTATCCATGATCACCTTATTATATGTTGGATAAAATAAGAAGCAAAGTTCAACTTGGGTGACGCTATGTAACCCCGATCCTTTTTTGGTTTAAGGGTTATAGATCTGATCTGGGGGATTCTCGAACTACTCTTATTCTCATTCATCAATATTATAAAGTGACAAATTATATGTGACCAATATTAAACTATCCAATCCTGATTAAATTATTGTTTGATAAATTATCCATATTCTGGATACTTGAACTTGTTTCTGTCCTAACTATTATATCTGTGCTGAAAGACTTCATCGCACCAAGAGTGCTACATGATATATTGTGAGCCATCATGCCATATACTCCTGCTACGTGATATATGTTATTATTTCTATATACAGATCTGGTAGTTAGACAGTGACTTTAGCCGTGGCTAGATAGTATTGCTTGTTGCATCACACTTGGGTGAATCCAGATTTAACTTTCGAGTGACAATATGGATTTATATCAAGAGTGCCCGTACTTAAGGTACGATATCTAAGAAGGAATATTCATGTGACAACGACAAAAGATTCTAATTAACCTAGGGTCAATTAGGCAACTTAACTGGTGGAGCATTGGGATGGAACGGTATCTCTAGATCGTGCATGTCGAACTGTTCTAAATTAGTTGGGAGTAAAGGCTGGCCACCACAGATAGTGTATATCATCCGCACTAGTGGAGTACAGTATCTAATTTAATTATAAGACCGACCTAGTATCTTTCCAATAGAAAGGCTGAAACTATTACTGATTAATAATTAGCTCAGTGCCCCTATGAGGGACTAGGGCATCATTTTGCATATATTCTTGCTTGTATATCATTGGTTCAGCCAGCCATGCTCAATTTTGGCACGATCTGAGGATACTCATATATTGTATTACAACGATAACCTAGAGATCATATATCAAGCCGTAATATAATTGGTCGTCTAATTTTCTTATGTAGGTGCCTAGCCCAGAAAGTGGGCTATCGTGGCATGATGATTTAACCCATGTCCTTGTTTGGTTGTTGCATTGCATCGTCATGTTACAATACTCCCGGGAGTAAAGCTATATTATTTTTTTCTATTGTATCTCTGCTTGTGTATTATGCCTTACGTTGAGTGGAATTAGGGACACAGACTATTGTGGCATGATGGTTCAACTCATGTCCTTGTTTGGTTATCGGGTTGCATTGTTGTATTACGATAGGCTATGAACGGAAACTATGATGCAGAATATTTTAGCTTCACCATAATCAAGGGACGTATTCTTTCTTGATACTTTAGGGCACTTTCTGTCCTTATTTGTTGAAGGGGTGTCATATCATTTCATGGATGGGATATATGCTATTGATTATTGGCTAATGCATCTTATGGTATAGATCTGGTTTTATTTCTTTATTTCGTGCTTCTTTTGTGGTACTTGCTATTTAAGGTTTGACCCCACTGGTTTTGTATGGCCAGGTTTAGAGCCAGCACCTGAGGATCAAGCTTTCTTTACCCTTACTGATGGCAGGCACTGGAAGGATATTTGTCGAGGGTCACAAGTAGGTTTCTTGTTTTACTAATCATCTTTTGAAAACTTTATTCTTTTGGGCGTTTAGCCAACCAGCACCTGTTAGCCGGCGAATATAGATACTAGTTCCCTACATGACTGTATTATAT
Source organism: Iris macrosiphon (assembly GCA_036927795.1). Taxonomy (NCBI): domain Eukaryota; kingdom Viridiplantae; phylum Streptophyta; class Magnoliopsida; order Asparagales; family Iridaceae; genus Iris; species Iris macrosiphon. Next base: position 21,291,287 of record JAYESA010000014.1, read on the forward strand.
TCGGACTACAGCCGACTCACTGTCATATATAGATTGATCTTGTATCTGGCATATCAACTTGTATTGCTAGATCTCTAAAACAGTCTGATGTGGCATTTAGGATACCTTACTACTTATTCTGAAATATTCTATGTTATCACTACTTGATTGAATGATTAAGATATAAAAGTTCTTCAGCCTAGGAAACTCGATTATAGTATGCACCCTTTTGTATCTAGACAACCTTAACACATTGTGGGTTACTTTGGTATTCCATAAGATGCGGTTGGCTGAGTCATTCCCTCGCTCTGTAGTATTCTGGATTTGTGATATGACAAGGTTTTAGTAGTAGCCCATGCATGTCTATTTTTTCAGACTAGTAGGGTGGCTTGATCATAGGATGTATCAATCAAATATGCTCCTCCTTCAAATCCTAAATTCATCTCCTCGAAACTCAGCTTGACTTTTGTACCATTGGTTTCACGATCCTTTCTCATCCAGATCTTGATTTATCTTGTCTCCTTTTTCTTAGGGCTTCTCCATCATCGGTGGTTGGGGCACCGACAGTTTCAACAACACAAGGATCTATTGGCCCTCAATGGGAGGCAATAGCTGTACCTGGAGGGATCAGGATAGAACCAGTAGAGAAGCACGATCAGCAACATGTATCAGAGAGAGTCTCTAGTACCCATGGTTGTACCAAAAGTATCGGTAGCACTTGATAAACCAACATTGCTGGAAATTATATGAGAAATGATGGCGACGCAACAACATCAACAACTTTAGGAGCAAGAGAATAATATCTTGTTGAACCAAGGATTACAGATGGCCTTGGAAAGAAGTATTAAAACAGATTCAGGGGCATCAGTCAGATTATGCCAACTCAACCCTAAGTATTTTGATGGCACGGAGGACACCATTACCATAGATGGTTGGCTACAAAAAATCAAAACAATACTGACAGGGGCAAAGGTTCCTGCTGAGGAACAAGTTGATCAGGTCCGATTGTAACTCCAGGACCTTGCTAAAGATTGGTGGGCCGCAAAAGGAGTTGGATTAAGACAACATATTTCGTGGGACAACTTTAGGGCCCATTTTAGGGTTAAGTATTTCGGAATGGTAGCACAGTACGAGTTTCAACATAGGTTTATTAAACTCAAACAGGCTGAAAGAACAGTGGATGGCTACGCGGCGGAGTTCTGTAGGCTTTGCATATTAGGAGATACAAGCTTTATGGACTTTATCTAGAGATTAAGCAAATGTAGAGGTCCATAACTACCATACTTTCGATGAAGTATTGATCGTATCTAGGAGATACAAGCTGACAATGCAGATGTTAGCTTCATGGATGGGAGGCCAGAAGAGGTCTCATGCACAAAGTAGAGGAGGAGGACAAGCAAAATGAACGTTATCACCATCTACTAGCACTCAAATTCATGATACAATGCCATGGAGGCCAGTAGCATCGATAACAACAGCACCAGTTTGGCCGTATCAACTAGGTAGCAGTAACAACAGCGATTGGGAGCCCTAGTCGAATATGAATATTATGGCAAAGAAGGCCATACCAAAGATGTGTTTAGGGCAACATAAAGGTTGTGCCATCGATGTGGTAGTCCAGATCATCGAATTGCCAGTTGTCCAATAATGTAGAGGATTGAAGGACCGACGCAGGGGTTAGCACTGCCAGCACCAGGAACAGCTTAATACAGTGGACCAGCAGATTAATCTACTTTCCAGCAGATTAATTCAAAATGTTTAGTATTTACATTTTGTTTTCTCCCACAAGTGCAAATACCTAAGTTGATGTGTGTCCCTCCACAATTTCTTGCCAAATCTATTATCTGTGTTCAGGAGATCCTAAATAAGGAGCAGATATTGGATTTATAAAAATTTCTCCAAGGGAGCTGCTCTCAGGTCCAGCAAAAAATTCTCGTTGAGATCACCCAAACTTGATTCCCTAGCACCAAGTCGTGCTCGACATAATCTTCACTTTCGATGAGTTCTTCATAGAGTACATCCCTCGACTGCAAAATATCGAGGCTGACGTCCTGGCTGGCCTCGCAGCCTCTTTAGTTATTCCAGTCAATAATTATGAACTGATCACCGTGGTCAGCAAAGAACTAGTTATCCCAAAAATAACCTTTGCATATGTATAAGCTACACAAAGAAAGTAAACACCGGCATCCAAGATTAAAGGTTCTCATTCATCAACTACGCAGTCTATAAAATTCTTCCTGAGAACCCAAAGAAAGCTACTTCTTTTAGAAAATGTTTCCTCCGGTTCTATTACGATACGGCTACTAAAATATTATATCATCGTTCCTAAGACGGTCTTCTGCTACAATGCCTATAGAATAAAGAAGCGAAGCAGGCTCCTACAATGATCACGATGGGGTTGTTGTGCCCATCAGCCCGAACCCAAGCTACAAGACTGTCTCCGGAGAATAGATTATTATTGGACGACAATGGTAGCAGTTGCTGTTAACTATGCGAGAAAGTGATAACCGTGCAAAATCTATGCCGACTTTATCCACCAGCCCTCAGAATTCCAACACCCAACTGTCATGGGCATTATCGGGCCAATTAGTCCATCTTCTTCTAAGGGACATCGGTTCATCTTTGCTATCATTGACTACTCCTCCAAGTGGGAAAAAGTTGTTCCACTCACTAAAGCAAAGACCTTAAACGTGATCAACTTTGTCAAGCACCACGTCATATACCGCTTCATCCTACCATGAAGGATCATCCATGACAATGGTCCACAGTTTACAAGTCATACTTTCTACCGATTTTGTGACAAAAATAGAATCCAAAATGTGGCCTGGACTTCCTACAATCTAACAGCAAATAGTCTAGCGGAAGCATTCAATAAAAATATTATAAAGCTACTCAAGAAGTTTGTTTCATCCAATAAGCGCGACTGGAATGGAAAACTGGATGAATATCTTTGGGCCTATCGCATAATAGTTTGGATACCTACTGAAAATACGTTATTGTCATTGGTTTACGAAAGCAAAGCGGTCCTCCCACTCGAGATCCAAATTATCTCACTCCGAGTGGCGCTCTCCAACAAGTTAACCTATGACGACAAGCATCGCCGATGGCTACAAGAAATGGAAGCACTTTACGAGAAAAGTCTCTTAGCTCAACAGTGCATTGAGGTGTACCGAGCACGCCTCTCTAGAGCCTTCAATAAATGGGTCAAGAAGAGAACTTACCAAGTGGGTGACCTCATCTTGATAGTAAGAAGATCGACGGTTATGACCCAAAAGATGGCTAGTAAATTATAATCTAAATGGCAGGGTCCGTTCATCGTAGAATCCGTGTTCTCTAACGGCAGCTACCTGCTCGCAAAATCCAATATTGAATTGCTCATGATGCCTATCAACGATAGGTTTCTTAAAAAGTACTATGTCTAAGCTAAACTTGTACTCCCTTTATTATCGGCGAGACAACCAAGATGTACAGTATACCTTCCCCGTTGTTTATCCTAGCAAGTATGTAAGCATAATATGCACTTCTTCTTCAATCACAGTAAAATCTATTATTTTGTATTCCAAGAGTTCGTAATATACAACATATAATGAATGCTCAAAAGGTCCCCAGTGGATAAATTCTCAGGTCTATCCAGACTTTCGGGTAGACCACTCATAATCAGTTCCTTTGGGAACTAGTTAACGTCCACATCACCTTTGAACTACTGTCCTAATAGTTCTCTCCAACTGGGTTTGCCATATCCGTATTACATCTGAGCAAACCTCTCTATTTGACTATCGATTTTTACGTCTATAATACCTTTGATATTGTTCATCATCTCAAACTTATCACCCACACTTACTTCAGAGTGTGCCAACGGTGTTAAGTCAACAAAACCTATCACGTCCATAACATCTCTTATAGGGTTCTATTTTGAACTTATTACTTGTACTCAGATGCGTAAAAATTAATGATGCCACAAAATCTATCACATCCATATCACCTCTGATAGGGTTTTATTTCAAACTTATTACTTGTACTCCAGTGCACAAAAATTAATATATCTATTAAAGATCCCCTAGTGGAATGTCCTCAACAAAAGTAAACAGTCTATATACATATTACCTCTGAACTATAAGCTGCCCATATCCAAAGAAAATAGCAATCTCCATATTACCTCTGACTCTATTTCTTTTTCTTCCATAAAAATATCCTACCATGATCATACCAAACAAATCTGCTTGACTATCGGTTATACACCACAATATCCCTACCATCACAGATAATGTCTTCACCAAACCTCCTTAATGGAACTACTTTTACCTATAACGTTCATACTACCTCTGATAGGGCTTAGCATTATCCCATAATATTGTACTATGTCCATATTCACTCTGGTATAAACAATCATAGCCAAGATATCCATAGCAACAAGAAGAGTTCTAAATAGGAAGTCCCGGGTGGGATGACTAACCCCGCCACTTCCACACATCCTGGCCACTTACAGAGAGAAGCTACAGTGAGCTAGGTTGGAAGATCACAAACAATCCTCCAGGTAATGCACTTGTTCATCACAAACAATGTCAATTATGATATCCTTACATGCTCAATCGGGACTTGAGCAATCCGAGAGAGCCCCTTGATAAAATACGCTCATTCCGACAGCTCAGACCACGAACAAAGAGACAAAGTCCGCTATGCCAAATAGTTAGCTGTGCCAAGTTAAGTGGCCACATCTGATGCGCTAATACATCACGATACGCCAAGTGAACAGATGCTCCAAGAGGAAGGATACTTCATAGAAGCGTCATTGTTGTTCCTGTTGTTATATTCTCCATTATTCTGTTCAAAGTATTATGAAATTAAAAAAATTACAAAGTTTAAAGTTTAAAAACTTTGAAGAAGTATAGAAAATCTTTACCATGCACAAACAGTAATAAAAGGCCATGTATCGCAGTGATCAAGCTCTCTGCCCCATAATGATCTAGTGTCATGCGCTAACCATGTCATAACTAGTGTTCCCATGTGCCAACAGTACCATGCGCCACTAAGTAACTAGTGTTCCCATGTGTCAGCAGTGCAATACGCCACTAAGTAACTAGTGTATGCATGAGTCAGCAGTGCCATGCGATACTACCCCCTCAAGCATCCCTATGAACCAAGCGGAAGGACACTTCACAGATGCATCATTGCAGTTCCAGCTGTTATCTCCTCTATGCTTCTGTTCATTGTATTATGAACTTAAAAAACTTACAAAGTTTAGAAACTTTGAAAGAGATATTATTGAAGCATGAAAATCATGCAGGCCGCATAAAGCTCATGCCCCTTTAAAATAAAAGTAGGAAGCAGAGGAGCCATATAGAGCCTATGCGGTCCGAACAAACAAGGAGTTAGTAGCCGCATAAGAAGAATCCATGCATCCTGAACAGCCACAAAGTAAGGGGCCACATGAGATCCCCTAACACGACATTCAATGCTTGTCAGAAGTTCTAACACACCACTTATCACCCAGAGCACTTCGAGAATCGTAAGAGAGGCGATGACTCATAAAAAGATAAAAAGTCATATTATTGCAGTAATGACTTCGTTAGATGTGCCATGCCACGTGTTTTCTCATATGCGGCTATGGCTCTATGCGACCTCGTCATCATTTGGCCAAAGTGTCCATTCGACCAAGGCCAGACGAGAGATCGTATGGGCCACAATATCATGCGACAAAAGTATCCATAAAACTAAGGCCAAAGGAGGGCACATTGCGGCCATGACTCTATGCGTCCATGATACCATGCGGCTCTCAGCTTACAAGATTTTTTTGTTACAACTAATTTTTTTGTTACAACTGAAAGGATCTTCACACAGGTAGAACAGATTACGTATCCAGCTGACCGAGTCACGCATACAATGAAGTTAAGAATGACCCCGAGATCTTATTAACAATATATCCCATCTGAGGCCATATGGCAACATGTCCATGGTTTGCGGCTATAGTTGCAACCGTATTCTGTTGAAGGAGCCATATGCGACCACCAAACAAAGTCATATGCGGCACGATAGACAATCAGTGTAAGCCCCCTCATTTTTAAATAGGAGTAATTTGGTAATTTGTAATTATTTTTATTTATTTATTTAATTAGATAGATTTAAAGAATTAATTTCTAAATCCTTCTTTTATATATATGACAGTTTGCAATGGCTTGGATATTTTGAGCAATGCACGACATTTTCTCTTCCAACCGAATTCACATTATTGACCATGACTGAACCAAGTATACTTGGGACATGGGTGTTGAATAATTTTGAACTCCCTCATGCTCTTAAAATATTAACAAACATCTAGAACCATTAAAATTGCAAAATTACCTTAAATTGGCTAGTTGAACCCAACCGAGCCCAAGTACCCAACTCGGGCTCTCAAACCAAATCCTATGAGACATGTACCCTACCCCCATAACTTTTTTCTACTCTAAAACAAATTTCACATATAAAATTTATCCACAAAATCTGAACAAATTAATTAAATGGTCTATAAATGCAATATTTCCAAATTAGGAAAGACCCCTATGCAATCTTGTTGCATATCAATTTAAATCTAAAATAAATATTTAAAATCTAATTTTAAGATTCTAGAGCATCTCCTTACCCTATTTTAGTATCTATAAATTCTATCCATAGTTGAAAAAACTAAAATCAAATCCTAGCCACCCACCTATTTAAACTACCTATATTTATCAACCCCTGATACCAAAACCTAATAACCGACCTCCCCCTCTCTCAAACCCATAACCACAATAGCACCCCCCTCCCTTTTTAACATCTAATCTTCCTTCTCTCCCTTCCCCACACCTTCACGCACCCCCACGAGCACCCTAAGGCCAATCCTTTACCCAAATACCCCCATATTAGGTCGGCTGCTACTGGTGCTTATTACTACTATAAACAGTGACCAAAATCACTCCAAAATACTATTTTATTTATTTATTTGATGTCCCCTAGCTCCTTGTCAAGTAGTGCAAAGTTTGGAGTCTGTTTGGTACTCCGTTGGTCGTAGTAGCGAAGAAGGTCCCTGCCATAATCGCGTATGTGTAAGTTTTCCAACTTCAAATCTCCTTCCTATTTTTCATGAAATAAAACTTATGTAGAACCATGTTAATGTTAGTTAGTGATTATAAATATTTTAATGCATGTGAAACCATATTTTTATGTACAAAACTATCCCTATTTGTTGAACAATCTAGACACAGACACGGTGCATCAATACTAGTTGTAGTTCTTTGAAGACAAGTACCAGACTTACCTAGTATATTGTGAAAGTATGTGGTATCTTCTAATCTGATACTTGTTCAACACGTTCACTGAGTGAGAGAAAGTGCATGGACTAGCGTGTTTACTAGCCATTGATACGTTAGTTCGCGTCTTGTGTTAGTAGTTGATGTTAGTTTAGTTCATATATTTTATTGACGTCATTACATTATGTCTCCACCGCATATTTGGTTCGGATAGTACATTGGGAGGAAAGAATCTATTAGTGAGCTTATGTAATTTCTATTTCTTACTGTGTAAATGGTGTACCCCTAAGTTTTATTAAACGCCTGATGGAATGATTGGTTCTTCTATTTTCCCTCCCTCATGCGCCACTAGAGATGTCTCAAGTGCATATCACATAGATGGTTTAGTTACCCTATTTATTTTTTACTGCTTTACTTTTATGCATGTTAATTTCTTGTGTAATTGTTATGTCCCTCGGAGGACCTGGCACCTTTTCCAAATCCAAATGAGCACTTTTACCCTGTGGACTATGGAGTTGGACATTTTGCTGACTAGGACATTGAAGTGGAGACACATGAGTTTCCCTGAGCATTATGGATATTAGTTGCTTAGTGTCTTGGGTGTCCTTATCTTGCACTAGGACTATTTCATTATTGTTTAGTTATATTTTCTTTCAGTATTCTTTCATACTTATATTTTATGGATTGTTCTCTACTAGAATTTATTTTATAGTGGATTCTGAGACCTTATTTATTCATTCAGTTCTTAGTCTGTGAAATTTGTGGATGAGACTAGATTTTACCTGCCTGTGATACTGTGAGCTAGATATATTTTACAGCATACTACGACTGGTTAGGTCCACTAAATTGGGTTCCTATACTTGTTCATACAGGTGACATGTGTACGTATATCTAATCCAACGTATTATAGGAGTGGGGAATGACAATCAGCATGATGGCTATAAATAGGAGGAACTTTGACTTTCCGAGAGAGAGAGAATAAAGAAGAGAGTATCCTTATTACCTCGTCGGACCATCAACGGATTATAGGTGACATGTGTACGTATACCCCCAAGCGATCTACGTATGTTCACCCAAGCTCAAGAGAGAGAGAATAAAGAAGAGAGTATCCTCATTACCTCGTCGGACCATCAACGGAGTAAAGGAGTCGCTGCAGTACTCGATCTTCATCGTCACATTCTCAGGTCAAAAATATTGTACTTAGATTTTCTTTATAGGATTTTTTTGTACTTTTTTGTTTGTTGTTGAACAAAATTTTCCAAACTTACATTGATGGCAAACACACCATTACATCATACTTTATATTATGGGAGATCCCTATAATTGAAGTAACTACTCTTCGAATATGCACTTATTCTGCTCCTTCCATATATACCATACAGTAGCTGATAATCTAATTCACCGATTTTGAACCTTTTAGGCTATCCATCATAATTGCCTCCATCACTCTTCACCCATTTTGAACCTTTTAGGCTATCCATCATAATTGCCTCCATCACTCTCTCCAGTTCCTAAGTCCCACCTAATCTCATGTCAAGCTTCCTTAGCCAGATCTACCACGAATATGAACAGTAAAGAAATAAATGTCGTATAGATTCATTCCCACGATGGCATAAAATGCATCCTAGCCGTCATGTCTGAACTCCAAACTTCTCCAGTCAATTTAATGTTAGAAATTGACCCAACATCATTCTGTATATATAAGCTATAATTTTCTGGCAGCCCCTTTAACCCAAACGATATTATCCCTATCCATAAATGGATGGTGCACATATTTGGAGTTGTATACACGTCCATACTCAAATATTTTGATCGGGGATGAGACACAGACCCTCATGTCCGACTGAAGATAGCTATTAATGCAGACCTTCTCGATCTCATGAATGAACTGTCTGGCCCAACTATACACCTCTAGGTGCCACATTCCCTGTTGTAGGATGCAGCTTACTCGTTGTTGTCTGGGCGCCATCTCATGCACCATCCACCATCATATGTCCACTAGACTTTGGTGATGAATCCAAGGGTCGAGCCACATATCCATGGACTCCCAGTCCTTAAAAATCCTTGAGATCTCATGTTTTACTTTAGCTCTATAAAGTAAGATAGTTTTTATCAGGATCGAATCATTACTATTCACTCAAAGAATCTATAATTTTGTCTTTCAAATACCTACCCTTTATCCATGTATCCCATAAAGATTTTTGCAAAATAAACTTCCAAATAATTAGCTTCAAACCTGCTATATCCCGAAGCACACGCAACATTCACAGGTCCACACCTCATTCCTTTTTGGGACTACACAAACTCTCCCAACAAATAGCATGTATGCCTTCACACCATATAAAATTTGCACAAATCTTTTCAATATTGGTAATAGTAAAGGATGGAATTAGAATCGCCTACAACCAATATAACATGATGGCGGTGACAACCGATCTTACTAACTCAATGTGTCCATCGAACGATATGCGTTGTGCTTGCCATCCCTCGATCTGGAGTTGTGTATATTCAACCAAGCTCCCGCAATCAATATCCCTCGTGTAGTTGACAGATAAAGGTATCCCCAGATATTTCACTGGTAACTCTTCCAATTCGACACCAAGTGCCATAGCACACCCATTTATATCAGGTTAGTGAGTATGAAAATAGGCCTTACTCTTATCCCTGTTAAGATGAAGACACATGTAGGTTTCAAACATGGCCATAATCCTTGCCATATGAACGAGTCTCGCCCTAGTAGGTGAAAGGAACACTAGAAGATCATCAACATATATGAGATATGACATATGTAGCTTAATGTTCTACTTATTGTGAACTACCAAATCCATGAGACAAGTAAAATGCTCTATCACTAATGTGAACAGATACGGAAAGAGTTGGTCCCCCTGTCATAGTCCCCAATTGCTTCTAATAAAACCATATAGCTGACCCTGAATCAGAACATAAATAGTAGGTGTCGAGATATACTTATGAACCAAGTCCACCCATGCAGAATCAAATTCCATGCAAGCATAATATGTCATACAAATTCTCTGTTTACTGTGTCATACGCCTTCCTCAAGTCCAACTTCAGACAAGATTTTGCCCCACCAACTTTGTTGAAATCCCGAATCATCTCAAGTGTAAGAAGATTATTATCAGCTATCCCCCTGTCTTTAATAAATGTAGCTTGGATTGGTAAAACCAATTCCAACATAATACCCTTTATGCGACGACACATAAGATGCATAATTAATTTCAAAATAATTACAGTATGCAATCGGTCATAAGTCAAACAAAGACATAGCTCCCTCTGTCTTCAGAACAAACATCATAAAAATGTGATTCAACTCTCGAAGAAGTCGAGTATTCACGAAGAAATCCTGAATTAATTCCAGCATATGATCCAAAAGGACCTCCTAGCGAACCTTGTAGAACTTGCTCCCAAAACCATTAGGCCTTGGAGCTCTATTTGGATAATCTTTGAACAAAAAATCTACCACCTCCTCCATCTTATCCCAAGACAGGAGCGCTCGATTACCATATAATGTAACCAAAATTTACAAACAATAAAATATTAGTCATATAATTACTCTGGTTGTATAGGTCAGTGTAATACTTGATCGCTTCCACCTAAAGCTTATTTGGAAAAGAGGACTTCTTTCCATCTAGACAAATAAGTTTACTAATATGATTTTGTTGTTGCCGCATCCGAACCACATCATAAAAGAACTACGAGTAGTGGTCCCCCTCCCTCAGCCACGCGCACTTCGCCCTTTGCAACAACTCGACATCCACTTATAGTCATATTAGCCTAACATCTTTGATGAGGTCTTTTTCTACTGTTGCTAACTCCAAATTGATTGAGCCCACCTGCAGTGCAACTTGTGTATACCGCAGCTTCCGTTCTTATTCCTGCATTCGATGAATGAGGGAGGACCGACTAAACGCCTTGAGACCGACTTTCACCTATTTTAAGCGATGTCACTACAAGAAAAAGCGGGATTAGCGACGTATTTTAGCAACGTTAAAAGAAACGTCGCTAATTTTATATAAATTAGCGACTCATTATAAAAACGTCGCTAGACGTCGCTAAATGGCGACATTTAGCGACGTTTAGCGACTTTTATTAAGATTTTAAAAGATAAGTCACTATAAGTTCAATTAAGGTCGCTAAACGTCGCTAATATGTCTAAGTTAGCGACGTTTAGCAACGTATATAGCGACATTTAATTAAAAATATTTAGCAACGTATTTAGCGACGTCCTTAACGTCGCTAAAATTTAATTTAGCGACATTTTTATTGGACATCACTAAACGTCGCTAAAATTTGGTTAATTAGGGCTCGGTTTTGTTTTTCCCCATCTGTCAAAATTTTAAAAAGAAAAAAATTTCCCCCGCCCCCCACCCCCGCTTCGTCGACCGCCTCTCCACCGCGGCTACTCCGGCACCCACCCTCCTCCTCCTCGAGCTCTAGGTAAACCCTAATTCTCTTTCTCTCTCTCTCTCTCTCTCTCTCTCAGAACACATATGACACTGACACAGACACGACACACACACACACAGACAGTGACACAGACACGGCACACACACTGACACAAACACTGATAAGGACCTAGGGTTAGGGTTAGGTTTTTTGACATGGGGTTAGGGTTAGGGTTAGGGTTAGGGTTAGGGCCGACTGGCCCTAGTCGACGAGCGATGGTGAACAATTTTGAGGTCAATTTCATAACAAATACTGATCTACTTATGTATAAAAATGGAGGCCATAAAAAATAACGGCAAAAGCAGAATGGAAAACAAAAACGTTCCAAATATATGCACATAACCTCACTTGCCGAAAGAAAAAGTAGGTAGCTTTTTCGGTTTAATATTATCAGATATAGTACCAACATAATTTATGTTTTATGTAATGATACCAGATTTGGCACAAAGAAAGAAAAGGATCTAGTAATATACAATTTATATTCAGATATTCTACCAACATAATTTATGTTTATGCCAATGATACAACATTTGACACAAAATAGAGAAAAGGATGTAAATATACACATGCATAATTACAGGATGCAAAAAGTAGGTAGCCTGATGGCAACCACCTATATCGGTGCCAAAGCTTTATCCCATAAAAATGGGATCAGTTATGGAGCATAAGGAAGCTCCACAAAAGATTGACAATTATTATGATCGGCTGATACCTGATGGCAACCACCTATATCGGTGCCAAATTTTTGGCCAAGATAGCTAATGAGCATGAGAGGAACATGTCAAAAAACCTAGACTCACAATTATCAGATACGTAGACCTACCTTTTGGCTAAGTAGTTCAAGTTCATGCAACCAATAGCACCCTTCAAATTCTGTAGCCTATCAAGATTCTAGACGAAGAGCTAAGAAAACACAATTTTCTATAGGGAAATACATTCATCTCTATGACACCTCAAGCCAAAAGGAATAACACTCCCATAATGCCCACATCAAAATTCATACACCCACAACACAAAACCCATCCATACTTACCCACAAGATATAGGATAGGGGGAATGATATCTCATAATGATTGTCATCACATATATATATATATATATATATATATATATATATATATATATATATATATATATATATATATATATATATATATATATATAAAACGTGATATGAGTCATAGGGCTCATATTCCTACATGAGCCATGCACATGTGGACCAATAGAAATTGAGTGTACTAGTGCATATGGATGCACATGAAATGTATGAATCAATTCCTATATATATATAGTAGGATAGATTACATTATGTCATGCTCTTGAAAGGAGACTAAGCTTGTCATTATGACATTTAATCTACATGAATATGTCAAAAGTGAAACTTAGTATGAATAATTATGCAAGAAAAAGGTACAAAACTTTTTCTTGTATCATCTTTGTATCTGTACATTCCCACATATATACATATACAACTACATTCCAGTTTAACATTTACTAAATGTTCCTCGTTAATGAAGATTTCAATTAGAGTTTCCGAAGATTCTTTAAATCCAACTAAAGTTCCAAATCTAGTCCAATACTAAATAACTCAAATTAGAACTAAAGAAAATAAATAAAAGTAATGCTACGCTCGACAATAACTCAAAGCTTCATCATTACTTTTGTGCTTCATCATTACTAGTTGATACACTCTAAAGGCGACTTCAAGGTGAGATGACTTTATATTGCTTTAGGCAAGTGTAAAAGAAGAGGCCAACTTTTGATTCTTGACTGAAGCAAGTTGCTAAATATATAAGTTCCAAGTATACTGAAAACTTAGTCGTAATGCCAAGAAGGGATTAAATAACAGCATTTTTTAAACTTCATTACACAAAGGATTACAATGAAGGCGACTATTGATTGAAGTGAGGAACTACCATTAAATGTTTGAGTTCACAACCTATGTTTTAAAAGGGGTGAGGCGCAATCGAGGCACTAGGTTACTCTGGAGCCTAGGTGCAAGATTCTCATAGAGGTGTGCGCTTGAACGAAGTGAGGTACACATTTTTGAATTTTTTTTAATAATATATAAAACTAAGAGTTAACCATCATCAAACTCATAAGAAACTACCACAGGCTAATAAAATAGAAGACTTGACAAAACCCTAATAATCATCATCATTCGTATTATCATCTCCATCATCAACACTACCAATAAATTTGTATCCGTTATCGCCGTCGTCGTCGTCCTATACATCATCATTGTCATCATCCTATACATTTTGTCATCATCATCCTATACAAGATCTATCAATTATATTCTTTTTTTCATCTATCTTACCAGATGGCACCCAAGAGAGCGACACCTCCTACTGTTAAGGAGGAAGTTATGCCTCCTATTGTTAAGGAGGAAGTAATGCCTCCTACTGTTAAGGAGGAAGAGATACCACCTGCTGTATCTAAGACGGGGAGTTCCAGTCACCCAGCACCTATAGCGGTTGTATCTCAGACGGGGAGTTCCAGTCACCCAGCACCCATAGCGGAGATTGATAACATAAACGCTGTTTATGCGCAGTATCTGAGGGACTGGTATCTGCCCCAGCGTATTGGATATCCTCGAGATTGATACTGTGATGTTTCATATACTTTTATTATGATTATTGTGTGATTGTGATACTTATATATTATGCCCATTTTGTGACTGTGATACTTATATATTATGCATTTTTTGTGACTGTGATACTTTTATTTTGTGTGTATTGTGTGACCGTGATATTTGTGTGTATTAATTGTATGACTGTGATACTTTTATTGTCTGTCTATAATATTTGTGTGTATTAATTGTATGACTGTGATACTTTTATTCATATACCGGTGTTGAGTGTTCCACCGAATGGGTCGGCGAACCCTGAGAATTCAACGGAGGGTTGCTCCGGGTCTAATTTTAATTAGAAATTTATAAATAGCAGGAATTATAGTTTGGAACAATTCAGTATTTTTTTTTATTTTTTTATAAAATTAGCGACGTATTTAGCGATGTTTAGCGACGTTTTCTACGTCGCTAAATAAGTCGCTAATTAGCGACGTTAATAGTCGTCGCTAATTACGTTGCTAAACGTCGATAAATACGTCGCAAATTGTTGACATGGCAGTACTGCCAGGTCATTAAAGACGTCGCTGTTACGTCGCTATATAAGTCGCTAATTAGCGACGTTTAGCGACATTTTATTACGTCGCTAATTAGTGACTCTGAGTCGCTAAACGTCGCTAAGTTAGCGACACGTCTAAGTCGCTAAAAACGTCGGGTATAGCGACGTTTATTGACGTTTTTCCTTTCAGCGACGTGATTATTACCGACTTCTGTAAAACGTCGCTAATTACGTCGCTAATTAGTGACTCTGAGTCGCTAAACGTCGCTAAGTTAGCGACACGTCTAAGTCGCTAAAAACGTCGGTATAGCGACGTTTAGTGACGTTTTTCCTTTCAGCGACGTGATTATTACCGACTTCTGTAAAACGTCGCTAATTACGTCGCTAAACGTGATTAGCGCATTTTTTGTCATTTAGCGACGTTTTTGGACGTCGCTAATTTGACTTTTTCTGGTAGTGTGTACTAGGAAGATTTGGGGGTTCCTTTGGACCACCTCCTGTAGACCCATGTTGACCACAACATCATAACCGACAATAGTCGGCCATTTATTGCAATACCAGAACAACCTTGCCTTATACGGGTTTGATGGTAAGATTGAACACAGATCAGGGAGTGGCCGTTGGTGCCCACCGCCAGGCCTTCAACAACCATATCTGGAAATGCATTAAACTAGTCATGGTTACCTAAAGCCCTGTCAAGTTGACATGAGACACACTTATGCTCTGATTTATTATTCCATTTTTATATATGTCCTACACATTCAAGATTTTGCAACCCCAAAATCGACAAACAGTGCTAAAAATAATGGAGTATAGGTTCCAGAACCATTCTCTCGCCAACCTTCTCATGTTGATAAAGTAAGGCATTGAAAAACCCCATCAACAAAGGTGGGATCTTTCATTGTACTTCAGATAGGACACCAATATGTATCCAAAGCCCTTTTCGTCTGCATCTGTCATTCCGACCAAATAAGGCTTTAAAGATGAATTTGAGTCCTTTATTTGTGAATTCTGTGACTATCACATGTACAACCTGGCAATCCCAATCATGATAGTCCCGCCATTTTGGCTATGGTACAAAGATGAAGGTTGAGTACCTGGTGCCAATGCATCAGATTAATCCTGACTAGCATCCGTTCTAATTTAGTTTTTGTTTCTAGAAGACAAATGATGGTGCAATAATCCCTTTTGACCGTCTCACAAGCCTCCTTCCACATTTCCAACAAGCATACTCCATAAACGTTCCAAGCGATAATAGACATTAATTAACGATCATCTCCATAGCTAAATAAAATGAGCTATCACATGGGGGTCAACAAGCTTGTTTTGGCCTTTGCACCCATATCCTCATCACCTGGATGCTCATTCCTTTTAACCATCTCATAAGCCTCCTTCCACCTTTCCAATAAGCACACTCCGTGAACGTTCCAGGCGGTATAAGACATTAATTATCGATCATCTCCATATCTAAATCAAATAAACTGTCACGTGGGGGTCAAAAATCTTGTTCTGGCCTTTGCACCCATATCCTCATCACCTGGTTGCTCATTTATCATCGATTACACCAAGGCTGACTAATTAGGGTTTTCTATGGAAAGAACCACATCCCCAACTTGTCCTCCTATAGCCGAGCAGTTTGTATAATCACGAATAGGTGCCGATTGCCTCTTTTCGCTCTTGTTTGCATCAGTAAGTTTAATACCCGCCATCTTCTATTTGGTACCACTTCCTCCACCCTTGCCATATCGTGCTAACACCTTAGCACCTTTTCTACTAGCTACTGATCGACCTTTCGTTACCATGCCCCTAGCCTGGAACATCATTGTAAAACCCCCTAATTTTAAATATTTTAATTATTTAATTAATCGTTGAATTTAATTACATTATTTCTTAGTTAATTAGAAAATAAAATTTAATTGAATTAATTTCTAAGATAAATACTCTTACTGAACAAAACTATTGTTATATTTTATTTTATTTAGGAAATCTTGTAGAAGGATGATAGACTTTTTAGGATGTGCTAATATTTTTCTGAGTTTTTTTAGACTTATATATATATATATATATATATATATATATAGTAATATTAGAAAAGAAAATAAAAGAAAAAGGAATAGGAAAGAAAGAGAAATCATTAAGTAAATTTAAACCTTAAACCTAATTTCCTAAGCCTTAAGCTAATTTCCTAGTTATCCCCAACCCGAACTACCAGAACCCCGCGGCCCAGTTCATTCGCCTCCTTCTTATCTCATCTAATCCCCCCTCCGCTTATATATATATATATATATATATATATATATATATATATATATATATATATATATACCTCGTATCCTATAAACCCTAACCCTATCAGCTAATTTCTCCACCCCCAACGCGCCGACATCGAATTCCTAAGACCCGCGCAGCCACAGGAGAACCGCCGGCCGGCCACGTCGACGACACACGCTCGGGCACCCGCAGCAGATTTGAGCAGCGACGACCGCTACTTCATGCGCAGTTTTTCGCCTCGCCTCTCGATCATTTTTGAATCTGTTTTCACCGATAAGATCACAACCTATCCCCCTCTCAACTCTGTTAATTAGTTTCCATCGAATAGCGTTAAACACTAGGTAGAAATCGAGGCCAAGTTGAAGAAAACCCACATATTTTAAATTGTTATGAACTGTTCAACTACCTATGTTTAGAGACTGACATCTTCCACCACAGACATCCAAATTTAAATTTACTTTTTGCTATGTGAAGTCTATATAACCGAGATCATTCCCTGTTAATTAGATTATTTTATTTTCTGTTAGAATCAGAGATAAATTGGGTTGAAAATCATGAAAAACTTATTTTTAAAATATTAGAATTTGCGATACGGAGCGCGCCCCGCCAAACGGGACCGCCCCGTCGCGTACCAATTACACCGAAAGGCGCGTATGGTATGTCCTGACGTGTGATCTTTTACGAAAACTGATTTGGACGTGCGTGCGCGTCGGAATCAACCTGTATCCGTAAAAAGTTCCCGTATCGCGACTTTTATAAAATATCGTACCATTTTGTGTACGCTCATTAGAATGCGACAAAACTTATGCCATTGGATTCATGGTATCACGCAGGTCCTGTGACCCAAGTTTCATGCAAATTTGAGACAGTTGACTAAGACGCCAATTCGCGGGCCCCACCGGAATCCAAAATTGGACATACCATTGAGTTCGTATCATCGTTTAGAATTTTTTTGACCTATAATTTATTCTATTTAGAGACCTTTACCTCTGGCACGTATTTCGGTGCAAAGTAGGCCATATTTTGGTCCCGCTTTGACCTAAAATTACCGTTTTGCCCCTGTGTCCAAATTGGACGAAAGGGTAGTATTTTTTAGTTATCTCGCTGATTCCGGAAATGTTGGTGATGTTTATTTCAGCATCCGAAGATGTTTATTCGGAGGCCATAGTCATTGATTGCATGTACTTGACGTCTGGATGCTTACACTACACAGATTGCTTGTCAGGCAAGTATACCCTGCCATTGTACTATGATTTATATTCCATATGATGCATGCATTTTATTTCTGTAATTTAGTTCATATATTTTAACTACTATATAAACTACGCGTCCAAGAATAACTTGGGTGCAACGACGGTAGCGTCGTATTCTGTTTTTATTATATATATATGCATGTTGACCTAGTTTATGTGACCACCCATTATTGTTGTTTGATAAAATAAATGGAAAGATAAATATGTGGAAACGAGGTCTTATACGAAAATCCGCCCTTCTTCTGTGTTTACAAACAAGATTGTACAATTTAATCCTATACGAGGATGTCGAGTACAATTTATTTAATCTGGGTAGATATTGCTATAGGTGTCTGATCTGCAGTCGATCATTTTGGCCCTTAGACCACACAATAATGAAGAAGTGCGATAGAAGACAGAAAGCAGCTTCGAAGGTTGCTAAAGAGGGTGGATGTCCGATGCCAAAGTCGTCGATCCCTTCTCTTTGCATGAGCTCTGGATTCTTCTCTCTCTCGACCATTTTCTCTCCTCCTTCTTTCCTCTCAATTGTCGACCTTGGATCTGATACTGGATTCCTTGACCAATTTTCGATCGTTCGATCTTCAATTTTGCGACCTCGTTTCGACCTTCCTTTTTCGACCTCGGACCTCTGTTGATAGAGGTTTCTATTTATAGAGTTTTTAGTGACAGAGACCACTCAGTCGGTGTAGAAACCTAGTAGTGGAAAGTACAGCACCCTTTTACACGACGGTTTAAAATAACCAATGCCTGCGTATAGATGACCTTCTGAGTGAGCATGTGACGCGTGTCCAACTAAGGAACAAACGCGTATAGCTGATGCGAAGATCACGGCGTAGAAGCCACGTAGGTAGTTATCCCTTGTGTAGAAGAGGTTGGCGTAGAAGCCAATGACTATCACCATGGCGTAGAAGCCAAGTAGGCATAGAAGCCGAGTAGGCGTAGAAGCCAAGTAGGCATAGAAGCCGAGTAGGCGTAGAAGCCGAGTGGTCATAGAGGCCGAGTGGGCGTAGAAGCCGAGTGGTCGTAGAAGCCGAGATGATGTGGACGTTTTAGCCGGAATTACGGCTCTTGGAGATATAATCAAATCTCTTGCATTAAATACAGAGATCTGCCCCTATCCTGCGCATTAAATGCAGAGGCTTATCTTTAAGATTTGCCATCATTCTGCGCATTAAATGCAGATACGCGCCTCGAATTCTGTACGAAGAGTAATTGCTGATGTAGGGGTCTGTTGGCCTTCTGCGGAGCGTAAGAAGCTCACGTCTGCCAGTGTAAAACTGGGCAGCGTATCCCTTTGTATGCGTAAGAGCAGTTTGCGCAGAGGGAATGTCACTAGACGATGTTTGGTGACATTTAATCAAATCTCATGCATTAAATGCAGAGATCCGCCATTATCTTGTGCCTTAAATGCAGAGGCGTGTTTTGAAGGTCTGCCACCCTTCTGCGCATAAAATACAGAGACGTGCCTCGGGCATCTGTCAGTATTCGACGCATTAAATGCAGAGACGTACCTTGAGAACCTGTCACCGCTCTGCGCATTAAATGCAGAGACGTGCCTCGAGCCCTGTACGAAGAGCAGCTTTTGATGTGGCAGGCTGTTTGTCTTCTGCGGAGCGTAAATAGCTCACATTTTGCCTGTGTAAAACTAGGCGATGTATTCCTTTGTATGCGTAAAAGCGGTCTACGCCAAGGAAATGGTAGTAAATGACAGCCTGGGTTGCAGTGTCGCACCATCATTATTGTCGTCGCTTGGGTAGTCGTGCAGTACCCTTTGTCAGGAGTCCAGACGTCAGGTTCATTACATGATCTGACAGGTTCATTTCGAAGAATACGAAGCGTACCTCGTACACTTCAATGCTGCATTGAAAGCGGATGAGTTTTACGCCATAAAGGCAATGTAGCACCCTTTTTACGCTAAAGCATCCTGGACATACTGCATTACGCGGATGGTCCTTGAGCCTATATTTTACGCTGTGCTCAGCGGAAAAGCTCTATTTGTACGTCGATGGCTCTGAGGTCCTCTGTTTATGCTGTCCTGTATCAACATGCTGCGTAGAGCTATCCAGCATATTTTTCATGCTTCTACAAGACATCCTTCAAAGCTTTGAATGAAGCATGAACCGTTCTTCGTAATTTGAAACACTCTGAATGGAGCCTGAAACGGTCAAGTCTGACACGTTCTTTCAAGGCTGACTTTATGGCAGAGTTATTAGGGATCGGTGTGATCTCTTTCGCCTATAAAAAGGCTGAAGAGTTAACTTGTTCTTCCCACATTTCCTTTACCACACAGAGATGATGGTCGGAGTTCGTCGGGTAGACTAGAGGAAAAAGGAGACCATGTTCTTCCAGCATGTAAGGAGCCGAAAATGACGGCATCTTCAAGCAAATGTCCTCTGCAACGATGGATCATGGAAGGATATCATAGCCTCCTTTGCTCGGAATAATCAGCAACTTTGTATGGCGGTTCTTCGGGAGAGAGGAAGGGTCGTATTAGACCATGCCGCTTGCTAGCGGTACCTTCTCCCGTTACCTTCGGACGAGGGCAGGCAAACTGGCTGTTGTCCGAGATTGGGTTGGGTGAAATACCTCAACTCAATCTGTCACGACGCTGGACGCAGGAAAGCAGATTTACCCTGCTTTCTCGTATTCGAGGATGGGTCTAGGCCCAGTTTTGTATCCTCCCGCCGTTGATCATATGTCAGTCGGTTTGTGGCCACCGACTGACTGTTGGAGAAGATGGATGAAGAATTTAGCCCATACGAGAACCTGGCAGAATAGATTCTGGGCGCGATCTTCAGACGACGATGAGGAAGTCCTTTGTAGACGGGATTTCCCTCATATGTAATCATGAAAATGAAGAAAAACCCATGTAGACTGGATTTTCCTCATATGTAATCATGCTTTTAACTTTAATAAAATCGTCTTCTTCTTTACATATGATCATCTTGCCATACTTTGCTGTGAAGTCTGAATATGTGTAGCTTCGACACGTCTGATACTTTACGCCGACTCTATTTAGAAAGAGTGCTAGGTCCTGTCCTGTCTTTTACGCATAACTAAGGATGCGCAGAAAGCCGCTTTAGCAGTCGAGTGTTCGAACTATCCTGCTGTTAGGAATGAGGAACCGCGTAGAATTCTGAACTATTTTTACTTCTGATAAACAGAATTTTTGTTCAGACCGTCGTCTTCAAGAATGATTTCTCGAAAATCCTTTGGAACAGGGCGAGAAATTGTTGTCAGAAACTGAGTCGCCATCTTGTACTGTTAGACAAAATATTCAGACTAGATTCTGGATGAACTTCGAATCGACCCATGAAGAAGAGTAATTTTCAATGTTGAACTCTGTATGCTTTGGGAACTTGGGATATTTTGAGGTCAAGAAGGAGTATCTTCTGTGTGAACCCTTGTAATTGACCGCCTTGAGAATTGTTCAGATGTACTGTACTGGCCTGCGTATTTTTCAGATATGCGGAAAGTCGTAGAGCGTAAAATCATAAGTTTGTTGCCTCTGAGCGTAAAAAGCCACCGAGCGCGAGATCATAGATTCATAGCTCCTGAGCGTGAAGTCGTAGGTTCGTAGCCTGTCGAGCGTAAAAGCTACCGAGCATAAAAGCATCCGGGCGTAAAACCATAGACTAGTAGCCTGTGAGCGTAAAATCGTAGATCTGTAGCCGTCGAGCGTAGAAAGCTCCTTAGCATAAAAACTATAGATTTGTAGCATCTAAAAAGAAAATCTTCCGAGCGTGAAGTCGTGGATCTGTTGCGTATGAGCGTAAAAAGCCACCGAGCGTGAGATCATAGATTCGTAGCTGTTGAGCGTGAAGTCGTAGGTTCGTAGCCTCTCGAGCGTAAAAGTTATCGAGCATAAAAGCATCCGGGCGTAAAACCATAGACTAGTAGCCTGTGAGCGTAAAACCGTATATTCGTAGCTGTCGGGGGTTGAAAGCTCCTTAGCGTAAAAAATCGTGAATCTTCTTTGCACGAAATTTTTTCAAATTCGCTGACTGTCCGCCTTCTCTGAGTAAATAGGCTGACGTAGTCCCCGATCATAACCAAATATTAAATGTGAGACTTGGTTCGGGATTCGAGGAGTCCATCTGAACTCTATATATACCCCAAGTTTCTGAGAAAAAAACTTTTCATCCGTCTTCTGCGAAAGAAAGCTTTTGACTGTTCGAGTTCTTCTTCGTTTCTTCTCCGAGTGTTCAAAGTTTCCAGTAAAGGCCTCGAAACAAGTCTCCTCCTCTAAGGGAAAGAAGGTTGTTTCTTTTTCTCGTTCTTTTGCTCAAGCGGGGGCGACTTCCGTCGGTCACGGCGAGCTTCATTCTGAACGAAGTATCCAGCCGACTAGCAATGCATCCGGCCTTAAAGGTAGAGCTTTTGGGACGAAAAAGAACGACTAAAAATCCTTCGCACACGTTGTACGTGAACGCGCTAGGTCATCTTCTGTGCTGATAGCCTCTTCGAGGAAGATGATGCACAGAAATATTTCATCTTTTACGCCCACATTTTTAATGTGTCAGCGCAAAAACTCTATATTTTCGCAGTCTGGCGTAAAAGCTTTGACTGTCGAAAGTTGGCGTATACTACATAATTTGAGTGTCACGCAGGGATGGAAATTCCGGTGTAATAACTCAAATTTTGGCAGTCTGGCATAAAATACAGACTGTCGAAAACTTTGCGTATACTGCCAGTCTTGAATTTTATGCCTTGGAATAGGATTCCAGCGTAAAAGCTCAAGTTTTTTTGCAGTCTTGGCATAAAGCATAGACTGTTGATTTTTCTGCATATGTTGCAAGATTTATAGAAACTGATGTATTTTTTTTGCACTCTTGCAGTTAACTTGCATGCGTCCCCGCTAGCCGATGTGATGGGTTCTGCCGCCGGGATGCTGCACTACAACTATCTGGAGGATCTGTCTTACGTGACATTTCCTATTTTCAGGCCCCAGTATCCTGAAGGAAGGGAAATTTTGATATCGGCTCAGAGCGAGCGAACGCTGCTGAACATGATCAACGGAGAGCCCCTGACGTACATAGATGGGGACCAATACATAAAGCCGGCTTTCCTCTTCGGGGACATGATTGACAAGCAGTCCCAGACAAAGCCCAAGAAAGAACTCTGGGTCTTCCCTGCCGGAAGCTTGGTTTTGTATCTGCCCAAGATGCCAAGATACTATCCCATCTCGGCATTCTTCTATACTACACATCCCAGGAGGATGTCGTGGACGCTGACTCCTGATCATCACGGCAGGCCGGGGAAGATATTTTATCTGAAAGGAGCGGACCAGGGGTCGTTTGTCAGCCGCCCTACCGGCAATGTGACGATGTTCAGGGAACTGTACCCGGGCAGTGTCCCGAGTGAAGACAGTTTAGTGATCCAGCCGGTCCAACTACCGACTTTCTGCAATGATTTCATGGGGCACGGAGGAGTATACCCTAAGGTGAACCCTCGGACAAGCGGGTGGATCACCCCCACAAATCTTCGATGGGCTCGCTTAGCTGATTGGGCCCTAAAGCATTTTCAGATCGAGCTGGAGAGCATTGGTCTGTTTGCAGCTGTGAGTGCCACCAGTGTTGGGTTGCCTCTCAACCCCAACCTGTTTCTGGCATTGATAGAGCGATATATCTCGCTCACCGGGACTTTCGCCACTCCACTGGGGGAGTTGGGATTGTCCCTCCTCGAGATGGCAGAGATCTCGAGACTGCCGATGGGGGATACTCCATATGAAGAGTATGTTCCCACGAACCGGGAGTTGGGGATTCGGACCCTCAGGTAGTGGAAGTGAACTAGGATCTGATGTGCCACTACCTCGCTTGCACCGCCTTTTATGGTGAGTCCTCAGATTTTGCTCACATCAGTAAATGGACGTCCTACCTCTTCTTTCACCGATCTAGGACTGCTAAGCCGGAGAAGGTATTGGAAGGCAAGGATGAGCCTTTGAATCCTCTGAGCGTGCTTAATGCTCAGGTAGTTGACGATCTCATGGAAGACGCTGGGGCTCCGAACTTGATCCTCGACGAAGGGATAGGGAAGTATCCCGTAGGCACCAAGGCCTATAGTTATTTGAGGCGCTGTCGCAGGCCTCTGTCCAGGGAAGCTCAACTGGCTGGCTTCCTCTCCATATGGCTGCGCCGAGTGGTGGTACCCGGCATCGCATCTGCGAACCGCATTCACCGCAACACGCTATGGCCTGCACTGCGTCTGGTGTTTGGGGCAAGACTGGGCTTGCTCTCTGCCATGGTGTGCCGCATTCAAGCTGGCCTGAGGGCCATGACTGAATGGCTGCTCGACGATGAAACTCGGCGTGATAGCTTTCCCAGGGTAGAATTACCGTACCTGTATCTGATGGGATGGTTAATTCTTCATAACCCCAGGGTTATGTCTCCTGGATCTGGCAGTAGCTCGGGGGCTAGTTTCTTGTTGAACTACCAAAATTCCTCCTAGAATGTGACTACAGTTATAGACTGTCGGCGGGCGCTGAACCTCAGTCACAGCTGGAAGCTCTTCTGCACTGTCCCCCCTGTACATCTCAATCAACAGGGGATCAGACTTCAGGACGTAGGCGACGGAAAGACCATTCTTTCTCTTGAGTCTTTTAATTGGTTGGTCTGCATTAGACCTTCCTACCTACTGTACAGGAGTGAAGACCATTGCTTCTTCGAGCCCTACTTGCCTAGTCGGTTTGCCCGGCAATTCGGGTACGATTAGTTGCACGTGGGCAATGCCGTCACCAGCTTCGGGTCCAGGGGAAGACTCATTGATGGAGCCAGAGGATGACAATATTTCATCATGGGTTGCACTGAGGCAACTTTTACCGTGCCCGTCATTTCACTCTCCACGGAGCTACGCATTCTCCACTCGTATGCCCAGTTCTATGTGGCAACCAACACCTTCCATCGCAATTTTGATATGCATAGAAGTTTTAGGGTACCTTCTTCCAAGTCTGGGGGAAGAGTCGAAGTCCCCTCGGTTTTTTCTGACGAGGGTGAGGAGTCCGTCAATCCAGATGAGCCTCTGTTGGCGGTATCGAGGGGTGAAGTACCTCTGCCTGCAGGGCCTTTGGTAATCTCTGGGAAGCGAAGGGCTCCTACTCCGAAGGAGACTTCCCCTCGCAAGAGGAAGAAGAAGACGGTTATTGGTCCTCTCCGAATTCGGGGATGATTCTTTGATTGGAGGTTCCTCGCCTTTTAGAGAGGGAACCTCGACAGTCCCGGCTGGTGGTGCTGGAGAATTCTTGTTGGAGGCTGTTGTTGTAGAAGCATGAAAAATACGCTGGGAGGATCTACGCAGCCTCTTGATGCAGAACAGCGTAAACAGAGGCCTTCAGAGCCATCAAGCGTGCAACAGAGCTTTTTCTGCTAAAACACAGCATGAAGTATAAGCTCAAAGGACCATCCGCATAAGTGTAGTACGTCCAGGCCGCTCCAGCGTAAGACAGAGTTCTTGATCGCCTCCATGGCATAAAACTCAGCCGCTCTCAAAGCAGCGTTAATGCGTACGAGGAACGCTTCGTCTTCCCCGAAATAAACCTGTCAAGTCACGCAGTGAACCTGGCCTCTGACTCCTGACAAAAAGTGCTGCACGGCTACCTAGACGACGGCTGGAAACGATGGCAGATCCCTCGGGACGAGCCCCATAGTATGATGGCGGATCTCGGCATTTAATGCAGAGGATTTGGTTAAAATATTACCAAACCGTCGGTTACCAAAGTCCCCCCAGCGTAAACCGCTCTTTCGCGTACAAGGAAATACGCCGCCTTATTTTACACAGGCAAACATGAGCCATTTTACGCTCCGCAGTAGACAAACCCCCTGCCACGTAAAAAGCTGCACTTCGTATAGGGCCCGAGGCACGTCTCTACGTCAAATTGCACAGAGCGGTGACAGTTTCCCTCAAGACACGTCTCTGCGACGGATGCACAGAAGGGCTACAGACCATCAAAATACGTCTCCGCATTTAATGCGCAAGATGGTGGCAAATCTCTGTAAGAGATTTGATTACACCTTCGAAAGCCGTAATTCTGGCGAAGACGTCCACATCAACACTCTGGCACGGTACGCAGCGGCTTCTACGCCCATTCAGGATCTGTGCTCATTTGGCTTCAAACACCCACTCAGTCTCTACGACCATTCGGCTTCTATGCCTGTTCGGCTTCTATGCAAGTTCGGCTTCTATGCCTATTCGGCTTCTACGCCTGTTCGGCTTCTATGCCTATTTTGGCTTCTACGCCAGGGGTGACAGTCATTTGGCTTCTACGCCAACCTCTTCTACACGAGGGATACCTACCTACATGGCTTCTACGTCGTGATCTTCGCAGCAGATATACGTATTTTTTCCCCTTAGTTGGACACGCATCACATGCTCACTCAAAATGTCATTTATACGCAGGCATTGGTTATTTTAACCGTTGTGTAAAAGGGTGCTGTACTGTCCACTCCTCGGTTGTTACACCGACGGAGTGGTCACTGTCACCAAAACTCTATAAATAGAGACCCCTATCAATGGGGAACAAGGTCGACAATTTGAAAGATCGAACCAGGTCGGAGAATTGGTAAAAAGAGAGAGAGAGAGAAGGAGAGAAGAGTCCGGAGCTCAGGCAAAGAGTAGGGGTCGACGGCTTTGGCATCGTGCATCCACCCTCCTTCGCAACCTTCGAAGCTGCTACCCGTCTTCCACGGCACTTTTTCAACATCGTGTAGTCCAAGGACTAAAGTGATCGACTGCAGATCAGACACCTATAGCAATTTATACCCAGATTAAATAAATTGTACTCCCGCATCCTCGTATAGGATCAAATTGTACAAGTTTGTTTGTAAACCAAAGGGCACGGGTCTCGTATAAACCCTGTCATTGAAATACACTTTCATTCTTTCTTTTAATACCACAAACAAGATGGCGACTCTGCTGGGGACGTCTTTCTCTTCTGACGAGGAAGTAATTGCTCAACACGATGCGGTATCTGTAGGAACCGCGAAGAAGACACTGGTCATTCATTTCGACCAGTCCGCCTACGAAGAAATGCTTCGGACTGGGGGTAGCTCTCACTCTCTCTCCGTCCAAGACAACAGGAAGCTGCACAAAGTGTGGGTGCCCAAGACATCCTCCGCCGTTCCTGTGGACTCTCCGATCTCTCCGACCAATGAGGTGGTAGCATCGCTCCCTCCGTGCCCCGCACATAAAATTCAGTCTCCCGCTACGCGCGGTACAGACAAAACTTCGGGCAAAGCCTCAGCGCTAACCCAGGAGTATCCACTGTGCTTTACGCACAGAAATTAGTCTTCCGCTACGCGCGGTACAGACAAAACTTCGGGCAAAGCCTCAGCGCTAACCCAGGAGTATCCACTGCGCTTTACGTGCAGAAATCTGTCTCCCGCTACGCGCGGTACAGACAAAACTTTGGGCAAAGCCTCAGCGCTAACCCAGAAGTATCCCTTGCTTCCCCTCGCGGAAATCACGGCGCTCATCTGGTTCCTCGTAGAGGTTGGATGTTGTCTTGCGCCTGGAGCATGATTTGCATTTCTGACCTGGCGCTGAGACATTATCAGAAGTTTGGTATGTACCACGCGTAGTGGGAGACTGGTTCCTACGCGTAGAGCGCATTATGATTGTGACTCCATCGATTGTCGTCTACACTTAACATTCTTACTTAAATTCTAAGTACGCCAGTAATGTTAAGTCCACAAAAATTGCCATGTCCATATTACCTCTGAGCAGATATGTGCTTCCCTCCCCGATGGAGTCACAATCACAAAGTTTGTCATGTTCATATTACCTCTGAATAAACTGTCGACCATCAATTATCATGTCCATATTACCTCTGATATCGATTATCGTCTACACTTAACATTCGTACTTAAATTCTAAGTACGCCAGTAATGTTAAGTCCACAAAATTGCCATGTCCATATTACCTCTGAGCAGATATGTGCCTCCCTCCCCGATGGAGTCACAATCACAAAGTTTGTCATGTTCATATTACCTCTGAATAAACTTTTGACCATCAATTATCATGTCTATATTACCTCTGATATCGATTGTCGTCTACACTTAACATTCGTACTTAAATTCTAAAGTACGCCAGTAATGTTAAGTCCACAAAAATTGCCATGTCAATATCACCTCTGAGCAAGTATATAGACCACTCCCCATGACGAAGTAGAACCAATAGCATAAAAATTCTTGGAAGCTATAAACTCCTACCGTCCGTATGTCTGGGAAGTGGCATCATCGTCCAACGTCGTCACGATATATGGGCCACACGAGGATTCTATCTTCATTGTCCCGCCTACCTGCAGCAGCCAGCGTTCGATAGTCTTCGGCCGCATGCGCAATCAACCGACTGCCCAGGAAGATCCTTTCGACAACGATACTGGGAAAATGCAGGTTCACCAATATAGCCCGCAAGCGCTAAGGATCATGCAAAACATGGGCTACGACTTAAAGCGGAAGCCAGGCCTCAACTACGGAAGAGGCAGACGAACGCCGCCGTGCGGCAACACCCGCTATCGGCAGACCCGTTTCGGATGAGGGTATGCCACCTCCCTTACGACTTCCAAGTCAGATGAGGACATCTTTTCCCAGAACAGCTCGTCGCCCTCCGACTCACCTGATGCTCTTGAACAAACACTATCAGTAAATATGGTGGTGATAAATCCCGCAGAAGCAGATGAGCAGGATTCAGAGCCGTTTGAGAATGACTCTTGGGCTCAGCAAATGGATACGCAGTGGGAATTCCGCTTCGAGCAAAGAGAACCTCCCACCAAAGACGAAGTTATCCAAATCAATGTTGGGGGTGAACTTTCGCCAAGACCAATATTTATCAGTAACAACCTTCCCCCAGCTGAAAGGGAAGAAATCATACAGCTGATAAAGGAATACGTCGACGTCTTTGTATGGGATTATGGGGACATGCCAGGCCTGGACCCGAAGGTAGCTACTCACAAGCTCTAAATATTGACCGATTAGAAGCCGGTAAAGCAGCACCAACGTCGGTTCCGCCCAGATATGATGGACGCCATCGAAGCTGAAGTCAAGAAGTTGATAGCCTGCGGTTTCATCCAGGAAGAACAACATCCCGACTGGGTCGCCAATGTTGTCCCAGTCATGAAAAAAAATGGAAAGGTACGTATCTGCATCGATTACCGAGATCTGAATGCGGCCTGCCCCAAGGATGAATTCCCTCTTCCCATCATGGACATCATGATCGACAACACCTGCGGCTTTGAACGGATGTCTTTCAGGCACGGGTTCTCAGGATACAATCAGATCAAGATGCATCCTGAAGACGAGAAGCACACCGCCTTCCGGACACCATTGGGAGTATATTGCTACACGGTCATGCCCTTCGGATTGAAGAACGTCGGGGCTACATACCAACGAGCTATGAGTAACATATTCTACGAGCATTTACGCAAAATAGTGGAATATTACGTGGACAACATAGCCGTCAAGAGCCGCCTCAAAGGTGATCACATTCAAGACCTGGTGACGGTATTCGAGTTAATGCGCCAATATCAACTCAAGATGAACCCTACGAAGTCCTTTCTGGGTGTATCTAGTGGCAAATTCCTGGGATTTGTCATTACCGCCAAAGACATCCAAGTGGACCCTGATAAAGTCCAGGCAATCGTGGAAGTGCGACCGCCCCGAAATCTGAGGGAACTCAGGGGATTTCAAGGACGTCTGGCTTACATCCGGCGATTCATATCCAACCTCTCGGGGAGATGTCATCCCTTCTCTCATCTCATGAAGAAAGGTGTATCCTTCGTATGGGACGAAACCTGTCAGCAAGCGTTCGGAGATATCAAGCGCTACCTCACCAGTCCACCAGTTCTGGTGCCTCCCGTTATGGGAAAACCGTTCCTGCTGTACGTTCGAGCAATGGATCATTCGCTGGGAGCTCTCCTCGCGCAGAAGAATGATAGGGGCCATGAACAGGCTATCTACTACCTCAGCAGGATGATGGTCGGAGCCGAACACCGGTACAACCCAGTGGAAAAAGAATGACTGGCTCTGATGTTCGCTATCCAGAAGATGCGGCACTATGTCTCCGGCCAGACTATTCATATCATCTCTAGGATCAACCCTCTTCGAGTACTGATGAGCAAGCCAAGTGCCCTCAATTCTCGACTCGCGACTTGGACAATGCTGCTAACACCATATGACATGATATATGTTCCACAGAAGTCCATCAAAGGCCAAGTAGTGGCCGACTTCCTAGCCGCTCATCCGATCCCGGAGACCTCCAAACTATACGAAGACATCCCTGATGAGGTTGCTGAATGTAATTCCGCAAGGGAAAGTAACGTATGGCGAATGTTCTTCGATGGTGCCTCCAGAACCGGTCCTAAGGAAAACATCGTTTCGGGAGTGGGAGTTGTCCTGGTCGCCCCTGATCAGCTCGTCATCTACCGAGCATATTCTCTTAGCGAGCCCTGCTCCAACAATGTGGCGGAGTACAACGCTCTACTAATAGGGCTCCAAGTTGCTAAAGAGTTGGGGGTAGAGTCCCTGGAAGCTTTCGGTGATTATCTGCTTATCGTCAATCAAGTCAGGGGAATATATGAAGTCCGGAATCCAGACCTCATCCCCTATCACCAAGCGACGGTCGAGATAGCCATGACATTCAAGGAGTTCTTCCTAGAGCATGTACCTCGATCTCAGAATCTGGAAGCTGATGCCCTAGCCAGTCTAGCTGCGGATTTAGCTACTCCCGTAAGAAGCCAGGATTCGGTAATCCTTCTTAACAGAGATTTATTCTGTATGAAGAACAGCTGTCACATAGAACGCAGCTATGTTGTCAACACCGATCCTCCTACGAGAGATTGGATAAGTCCCTTCATAGTTTTCGTGGCATACGAAATCTTGCCGGAGGACCCCAAAGAAGCAGTATCCGTCAAGAGACGATCATTACGCTTCTACTTCAATGCATCTTCACAAAGCCTATATCGCCGGACCTACGACGGATTACTATTGAGATGTCTCTCTAACGACGAAGCACAGCAGATTATCTGTGAAGCTCACGATGGCGTGTGCGGAGCGCATCAACCCGGTCCTAAGCTACAGGATCGCATCAGTAGAATGGGCTATTACTGGCCTACTATGATCGCAGATGCAATACGGTATGTAAGACATTGCAGAGCCTGTCAGGTTCATGCAGACTTCATACATCAACCGTTTGAACATCTACATCCTACGATCGCATCATGGCCTTTCGAAGCATGGGGTATGGATATCATCGGCCCTATTCACCCGTCTTCTTCCAGGGGTCACCAGTTCATACTGGCCATCATGGATTACTTCTCCAAATGGGCAGAGGCAATCCCTCTCGCTGAGGTAAAGGCATCTAATGTGATCAGCTTCATCAAGCATCACGTCATTTATCGCTTCGGGGTACCCCGGAGGATAATTCACGACAATGGGCCTCAGTTCATCAGCCAAGCATTTCATCAGTTTTGCGATAAAAAACGGATATTGCCTCTACGACATACTATCCAGCTGCTAATGGTTTGGCGGAAGCTTTCAACAAAACCATTATCAAACTCTTGAAGAAATTTATCTCTTCAAACAAGAGAGATTGGAATGAGAAGCTGGGCGAATGTCTCTGGGCATACCGCATAACGGTAAGGACGCCGACAGGCTGCACCCCGTTCTCGCTGGTCTACGGGAGCGAAGCGGTTCTCCCCATTGAAATCCAGATCCCGTCGCTCAGGATAGCCATAACTAATGAGCTAACTCGAGAAAAGAATGACCTGTTAAGGCTCCAAGAGCTTGAAGGATTAGACGAGAAATGCCTCCAAGCTCAACAGCGCATCGCGCTCTACCAAGCACGCATTTCCAGAGCTTTCAATCATAAAGTAAAGGAAAGGGTGTTCAAAGTGGGTGAGCTAGTTCTAGCCGTGAGAAGGCCGATGATCCTTACTCACAGAAGTAAAGGCAAATTCCAGCCCAAGTGGGAAGGCCCTTATGTGATCGAGACAACGTTCTCGAACGGCACCTATAGGATAGCCCAGCCTAATGGAGACCTGTTAATGGCTCCTATCAACGGCAAATTCCTGAAAAGGTACTATGGTTAATCTCCCCTGCTCGGATGGAATATAGCAAGGATCTCATATTCTGACAAAACTACTCCCAAAACAAAACTAGTTGGGTCATATCCTATCATGTCTGTACGACCTCTGAATAGATATGTCCTGCTAAGAAGTTTATCGAGAGTCTATAATGTCCATACTACCTCTGATATTACTCTCGCCAAAAAACTGTCATTTACATTCCTAATGACGGGTCCACAAAGTCAGAAAAGAGTCGCCTTTATTTATTCCCAAAAGGGAGGCAGAATTACATCTGGGCAAGCAAAAAGGGAAAGGATACATCATGATGGCGGAGTAGTCAAATCGCGAATCAGCCGCTCCAGTGCAGCTATCCTCTCATTCCTAAGAGCCAAGGCGTCGGCGCGAGCCTGCTCCAGCCGTGCCTCGGGAGTGTTCGTAAGGGTCAGATCAGCCTTTGCCCGAAGACAGCCCGTACGAGCAGCTTCTGCACGGTCCAAATCCTGTTGCACTACGCTCAGACGACCAGCTGCTACCTCTAGACCCGCCAACGACTGAGAAGCCCACTCCTCTGCCCGAGCGAGTTTTTCCCTCAGCTTGGAGACCCTCGCTGCGTTCCCTTCATGCTTGGAGCGACACTGCGTCTCAACAGCAAGAGCCTCTTCCACGACAGCTTTTCTCCTATCCATCTCCAGCTTATGCGTCTGGATGGAGTTGTCTAGGCTTTCCAGCTTTGTAGCAAGCCGCGCAGTCATGAGGTCGAATCGAGCCTGGACATCAGCATCGAGGCTGCCCCGTGTCAGCTGTAAGTATTCGGTAATGGGTTGCTCTAACCCATTAACCACCGCCTCCAGGTCGTCAGCTACCCCAGGATCACCAAGCTCCCTGACAGCCCCGATCGAGAACTGAGAAGTTTTCTTCAGGCGCTCGAAGTCCAGATTCTTCGCCAACACCATCGATATCATCATTTTCAAACCGGTGTAGAAGAAGCTGGTATGCTGCTCGGTCAACGCAGCTAGACCCGGCTGAACGCCAGGAGCGGCCGCGATACTAGCGGGTCCCTCTCCAGGAATGATTGCAGACGAGGTGGCGACAACAAATCTCGAAGTCATTGGCATACTCACTTGAGGTGAGGTCACGATGACAAGTTTTTCATCTTCTGGAGACGACAAAACCACTCCAGGCGAACTAGCCCCCGAGGACACTTCCTCCTCGAAGTCGGGTACCTCCGTGTCATCACCAGGACCCGGAGCAGAGCCAGAAGGCGCTTCAACGCTGTGCTCCCCGTGGACGTCATCCCCTGAAAAGAGGACAAGAAAGCTTATATCAATATAATAGTAATCTTTCTAAGGGGAGACCTAAAGACGATATTTACCCGGAGCCAACGGCATATACGACGCATCTGCACCCGAAGTAGCTAAACCACGCCTTAATGACGCAATACGAATTGTCATACCTGGAGAAGGAGGTGGGCCGACCGACATCGCCAAGAGTTCTGTCAAGCCTTCACCAAGACGCGGTCGAGGTTTTTCAGTAGGAACCTCGTCAGGCATGCTCGCTGACACAGTAGGAACTTCACCCGCTGCTGACCTCGGGAAAGATTCTCCCATCTATCGCTGCCATACAGGCAATCTCGTTCCGCTACCTGGAGCAATAGCAGCGACAGCAACCTCTAGCAAAGATTCTCTGGCGCCACCCGCCAGAGCTGAAGAAGGTCCCTCTATAAAGGCGAGGAACCTCCAACCTAAGAATCATCCCTGATATGGGGAGATGAAGGCTCAACCCCTGGAGCCTCAACACCAAAAATGCGGAGGGGACGAGCAACCGTCTCCTTCCTCCTCTTACGAAGGGAAGCTTCCTTCGGAGCATAAGCTGCCGCTTCCCAGAAGAGACTATCAGAGCCCCCGCAGGCGGAGGCACTTCGCACCTCGGCACCGGCACCAGAGGCTCATCCGGAGTACCAGACTCCTCACCCTCGTCGGAAGAAACCGAGGGGACTTCAACTCTTCCCCCAGGCTTGGGAGAAGGCACCCTGAAGCTTCCACGCGTGTCAAAATCGCGATGGAAGGTGTTAATCGCTACATAGAACTGGGCGTAGGAATGAAGGATGCGCAGCTCCGTGGAAGTTGTAACGACCGGCACGATAAAGATTGACCCCGTACAACCCATGATGAAATATCGCCACCCTCTAGCTCCATCAATGAGTCTGCCCCTGGACCAGAAGCTAGTAACGGTATTGCCTACATGCAACTGATCGTACCCAAACTGCCTGGCGAACCGTCTAGGCAAATAGGGCTCGAAGAAGCAGTAATCTTCGCTCCTGTATAGCAGATGGGAGGGTCTAATACAGACCAACCAGTTAAAAGCTTCCGGGAAAAGGTCAGTCTTCTCTCCACCTGAATCCTCAAGCCGCACCCCTGATTGATTACGATGTATGGAGGGGACAATACAGAGGATGTTCCAGCCGTGGCTGAGGTTCAACACCAGCCGACAGTCTAAGACTGTGTTCACATTCCAGGAGGAATCCTTGTAATTCAGCAAGAATATACCCCCCGAGCTGCTACCGGAGCCAGGAGACATCACCCGGGGATTGTGGAGAATTAACCATCCCATCAAGTATAGGTATGGTAATTCCACCCTGGGAAAACTCTCATGCTGAGCTTCGTCGACGAGCAACCCATCAGTTATGGCTCTTAGGCCAGCCTGTATACGGTACACCATGGCGGGAAGCAAGCCCAGTCTTGCCCCGAACACCAGGCGCACTGCCGGCCACAGGATATTCTGGTGAACACGGTCCGCGGACGCTGTGCCAGGCACTACTACTCGCCACAGCCATATGGAGAGGAAACCAGCCAACTGGGCTTCCTTAGACAGAGGCCTGCGACAGCGCCTCAAGTAACTACAGGCCTTAGTGCCTTCGGGGTACTTTCCTACCCCCTCGACGAGAATCTGATCCGGAGCTGTGGCCTCCTCCATAAGATCCTCGATGACCTGGGCGCTAAGCACGCCCAAACAGTTCACGGGCTCATTTTTGCCCCCCGAGGTTTTCTCCGACTTGGCAGCCCTAGCTCGGTGGAAGAAAAGGTAGGACATCCACTAGGTGGTATGAGCCAAATCAGAAGGCTCGTTATAAAAAGCGGTGCACGCGAAGTATTGACACATCAGCTCCTGATATACTTCCGCCACCCGAGGGTCCAAATCTCCCAACTCCCGGTTGGTGGGAACATACTCTTCATATGGGGTATCCCCCATCGGCAGTCTCGAGACAACTGCCATCTCGTCAAGCGCCAATCCCAACTCCCCCAGTGGAGTGGCAAAGGTCCCAGTGAGCGGAATGTACCGCTCCATCAGCGCTAGGAACAAGTTAGGGTTCAAAGGCAACCCAACGCTCGTCGCACTCACAGCGGCATATAGCCCAATGACCTCCAGCCCTCTCCGGAAGTGCTTCAAGGCCCAGCCAACTAGGCATATCCATCGAGAGTTTGTTGGGGCGATCCACCCATTACACTGAGGATTCTCCTTGGGATATACCCTGCCTCGTCCCATGAAGTTGTTGCAGAAGGTCGACAATTGGACCGACTGGATCACCGAGCTGTCTTCACTCGGGACACTACCTGGGCACAGTCCCCGGAACAACGTCACAAAGCCGGAAGGACGACTGACAAACAACCCTCGGTCAGCTCCTCTGAGATAAAAGATCTTCCCCGGCTTACCGTGAAGATCAGGAGTCAGCATCCACGACATCTTCCTGGGATGCGTCGCATGGAAGAAGGCCGAGATGGGATAATCCCTCGGCATCGTTGGCCAATACAAACCAAATTCCTGGCAGGGAAAACCCAGGGCTCCCTCTTGGGCCTCGTCTGGGACTGTTTGTCAATCATATCCCCAAAGAGAAAAGCCAGCTTTATGTACTGCTCCCCATCTACGTAGGTCAGAGGCTCATCATTAATCATGCTCAGCAGCGTCCGCTCACCCTGAGCCGATATCAGAAACCCCCTTCCCTCAGGATACTGGGGTCCGGAGATGGGAAATGCCACGTGGGACAGATCCTCCAGATAATTTGAGTACAGCATCCCGGCAGCGGATCCCATCACCTCGGCCAGTGGAGACTCGCCCAGATCAACTGCAAAAGTGCAAGGGAAATATGTCATTACAAATCTTGCACAAACGTACAGACCAAAGAAACGACAGTCTGTGCTCTACGCAGCATCGTAACCATTTGGTTATTTTACGCCGGAAGTCCCCTCCACAAGCGTAAAACTCAAATTTTATGATATACGCCCATTTTCGATAGCAAGAGCTTTTACGCTCAGGGCTACAAAAATATGGAGTCTTTACGCTGGCACATTAGAAATGTGGGCGTAAAAGATGAAAACGCCTCGGTGCATCATCTTCCTCCAAAGAGGCTATCAGCACAGAAGACGACCTAGCACGGTCACATTCAACGTGTGCGAAGGATTTTTTTCGTCGTTTTTGTCACCCCAAAGGCTCTACCTCTAAGGCCGGATGCGCTGCTCGTCGGCGGGATACTTTGCTTGGAAGGAAGTTTGCCTTGCCCGACTAGAGACTCCCTCGCTGGGGCAGAAGAATGAGATGAAGAACCTATGCTCTTTGCCTTAGCGGAGGGGGTTTGTTTCGGCGCCATTTCTGAAGACTCGAAGTGCTCGGAGAAGGAACGAAGAAAAACTCGAACAGTCGAAAGCTCTCTTTCGCAGAAGACAGATAAAAAGTTTTTCTCTCAAAAAAAACTTGGGGTATATATAGTCCGGGTCGACTCCTTGAATCCTCGGACGAACTCCTCGAGACCCTAACCAAATCTCGCAGATTGGTTATGATTGGATGCTATGTCAGCCCACTACCCTTGGAAGACGGACAGTCAGCGAATTCGAAAGGTTTTTCGTGCAAAACGGTTCGAAAGGTTTTTAGCGGGTTCTACGCTAAAGGAGCTTTCTACGCTCGACAGCAACGGATCTACGGTTTTACGCTCGCAAGCTACAAGTCTATGGTTTTACGCCCGGATGCCTTTGTGCTCGGTAGCTTTTTTGCTCGAGAGGCCACAAACCTACGACTTTACGCTCAGCAGATACCAAATCGACGATCTCACGCTCGGTGGCGCTCAGTTTACGCTCAGAAGCAACAGATCCGCAAACTTCACGCTCGAAGAAATTTTCTTTTCAGGAGCTACAAAACAAACAGTTCTACGCTAAAGGAGCTTTCTACGCTTGACGGCTACGAATCTACAGCTTTACGTTCGACAGCTATAAGTCTATGGTTTTATGCCCGGATGCCTTTGTGCTCGGTAGCTTTTATGCTCGAGAGGCAACAAACCTATGACTCCACGCTCAGGAACCACAAGTCTACGATTTCACGCTCGATGATGTTCTAAGCTCACAGGCTACAAATCTCCAGTCCTACGCTAAAGGAGCTTTCTACGCTCGAAGGCTACGAATCTACAGCTTTACGTTCGACAGCTATAAGTCTATGGTTTTATGCCCGGATGCCTTTGTGCTCGGTAGCTTTTATGCTCGAGAGGTAACAAACCTACGACTTCACGCTCAGGAACCACAAGTCTACGATTCCGCGCTCGATGGTGTTTTACGCCCAGAGGCTACAGACTGATGATTTCACGCTCCACGACTTTTCGCATATCCATACAGTCCCC
The DNA here is from genome assembly GCA_036927795.1 of Iris macrosiphon. Lineage (NCBI taxonomy): Eukaryota > Viridiplantae > Streptophyta > Magnoliopsida > Asparagales > Iridaceae > Iris > Iris macrosiphon. The sequence goes on from JAYESA010000014.1 coordinate 21,329,360, forward strand.
AAAGCGGTCAATTGCAAAGAGTTCACACAGAAGATACTCATTCTTGACCCAAAGCATCCCAAGTACCTGGAGCATACCGAGTTCAAACATTGAGAAATTACTCTTCTCGGGTCCAAAATTGGAGGTTCATCCAGACTCTAGTCTGAACATCTCGTCTATCAAGGTGGCAATTCAATTTAACAGCCAAAAACCTCGACCCTGTTCCAAGGGGGTTTCGAGAGATCATTCTTGAAGACGAAGTCTGAACAAAAAATTATGTTCATCAAAGAAGCAACAGTTCAGAAATTCTACGCAGTCCCTCAGTCCTAGCAACAGGACAGTTCTAAATGTTCAATATGCTCAACAGTGTTCTATGGACTATTCGCTATGCGTAAAAGACAGGGCCTAATACTCTTTCTATCAGAGTCGGCGTAAAGATTCAGACATGTCGAAGCTACACATATTCAGACTTCACAGCAACATATGGCAAGACGATCATATGAAGAAGAAGATGATTTTATTAAAAGATTAAAATCATGATTACATATGAGGGAAATCCAATCTACAAGGATTTTTCTCTATTTTTCATGATTACATATAAGGGAAGCTCCATCGACAAAGGAGTCCCCCATCGTCATATGAAGATCGCCCAAAAGTTGTTCTGACAGGTTCTCACATGGGTGGAGATCTTCCTCTTCTTCGAAGACAGTTCATCGACTACCACAGTCATGAACAAGAAGATCCTCCATTCACCATGGCCGATCCAGTTGAGGTTTCTTTAACCCAACTCGATCGAGGACGATAGATTACGGTTTGTCTAATCTCGGCCGCGGGGATCTCAGGAGAAAATATGCAGCTTGCCAGCCGTATGGTAAAATATGATCCTTTCCTTCTCCCGGAAGAACTATCATATAAATTTGCTGATCATCCCGAGCAAGGGAGGCTAAGATGTCCTTCCATGATCCATCGTTGCAGTGGACACTTGCTCGAAGATGCCATCATTTTCGGCTCCCTACATGCTGGAAGAACATGATCTCCTTCTTCCTCAGGTCGACCCGACGAACTCCGGCGATCATCTCTGCATGGTGATGGGAATGTGGTGAGAACAGGTTCACCCCCCAGCCTTTTTATAGGCAAAAGAGATCACAGCGGTCCCCAATAAATCTGCCATAAAGTCCGCATCGACCGTTTCAACGCTCCATTCGGAAATGTTTCGAGTTACGAGGGGCCGTTCTTGCTTCATTCAAAGCGTTTCAAATTCCGAGGAATTTAAAAGCTTTGAAGGGGGTCTTGTAGAAGCATGAAAAATATGCTGGGAGGATCTACGCAGCCTCTTGATGCAGGGCAGCGTAAACAAAGGCCTTCAGAGCCATCAAGCGTGCAACAGAGCTTTTTCCGCTAAAATACAGCATGAAGTATAAGCTCAAAGGACCATCCGCGTAAGTGCAGTACGTCCAGGCCGCTCCAGCGTAAGACAGAGTTCTTCATCTCCTCCATTGCGTAAAACTCAGCCGCTCTCAAAGCAGCATTAATGCGTACGAGGAACGCTTCGTCTTCTCCGAAATGAACCTGTCAAGTCACGCAGTGAACCTGGCCTCTTACTCCTGACAAAAAGTGCTGCACGGCTACCCAGACGACGGCTAGAAACAATGGCAGACCCCTCGGGATGCGCCCCACAGTATGATGGTGGATCTTGGCATTTAATGCAGAGGATTTGGTTAAAATATCACCAAACCGTCGGTTACCAAAGTCCCCCCAGCGTAAACCGCTCTTTCGCGTACAAGGGAATACGCAGCCTTGTTTTACACAGGCAAACATGAGCTGTTTTACGCTCCGCAGTAGACAAACCGCCTGCCACGTCAAAAGCTGCACTTCGTATAGGGCCCGAGGTACGTCTCTACGTCAAATTGCACAGAGCGGTGACAGTTTTCCTCAAGACATGTCTCTGTGACGGATGCACCGAAGGGCTACAGACCTTCAAAACACGTCTTCGTATTTAATTCACAGGATGGTGGCAAATCTCTGTAAGAGATTTGATTACACCTTCGAAAGCCGTAATTTCGGCGAAGACGTCCACATCAACACTCTGGCATGGTACGCAGCGGCTTCTACGCCCATTCAGGATCTGTGCTCATTCGGCTTCAAACGCCCACTCAGTCTCTACGACCATTTGGCTTCTATGCCTGTTCGGCTTCTATGCCTGTTCGGCTTCTATGCCTATTCGGCTTCTACGCCTGTTCGGCTTCTATGCCTATTTTGGCTTCTACGCCAGGGGTGACAGTCATTTGGCTTCTACGCCAACCTCTTCTACACGAGGGATACCTACCTACGTGGCTTCTACGCCGTGATCTTCGCAGCAGATATACGCATTTTGTCCCCTTAGTTGGACAAGCGTCACATGCTCACTCAAAAGGTCATTTATACGCAGGCATTGGTTATTTTAACCATTGTGTAAAAGGGTGCTGTACTGTCCACTCCTCGGTTGTTACACCGACGAAGTGGTCACTGTCACCAAAACTCTATAAATAGAGACCCCTATCAATGGGGAACATGGTCGACAATTTGGAAGATCGAATCAGGTCGGAGAATTGGTAAAAAGAGAGAGAGAGAAGGAGAGAAGAGTCCGGAGCTCAGGCAAAGAGTAGGGGTCGACGGCTTTGGCATCGTGCATCCACCCTCCTTCGCAACCTTCGAAGCTGCTACCCGTCTTCCACGGCACTTCTTCAACATCGTGTAGTCCAAGGGCTAAAGTGATCGACTGCAGATTAGACACCTATAGCAATTTATACCCAGATTAAATAAATTGTACTTCCGCATCCTCGTATAGGATCAAATTGTACAAGTTTGTTTGTAAACCAAAGGGCACGGGTCTCGTATAAACCCTGTCATTGAAATACACTTTCATTCTTTCGTTTAATACCACAAACAGCTGTCGCTACTACAACTTCCGGTAGTGGAACGAGATCGCCTTCGGGGCCGAGCCGAATAAGGATATCTTTACCCAGGTCAGCATCGGGAGAGACCCTTGCCGTATCCGTAGGTGCACCCAGCGAGATCCCGCCTGGTGAACCTTAAGTGGATCTCGGCGGTGATTCGGAAGAGTACATGCCGATATTCGGAAGGGCACCCCCTTCTCCAGGTATAACAGCTTGCCTAGCATCACTAAGAAATGATTTAGCTGTACTGGCCGCGGACGCGACATATACACCATTTGCCATGGGTAAATATTATTTTTTATGCCTCTTCTTTTAGGAAAATTAACATTATGCTGATATTAACTTCCTTTTGTCTTCTTTTCAGGGGAAGACATCTTCGGGGAGGGTAATGTATATGTGCCCTTTGGCTCTGTGTTATATTCTGGTGGCGACACGGATGTGCCTGATTTTGAAGAGGAAGCATCTTCGGGTGCCGGCTCGCCTGTCGAAGAGATTCCGATATCTCAAGAGGAGGACGAGTCTATCGTTGCGACAATGCCTCCTTTGAGTACGCCGGTCACTTCATCCGGTGTTGGCACTTCTTCCTTTGTCGCACCTCCTGTTGAGGCGACGGCCGTGGCAACATCGTCTGCGGTTGTTCTTGGAGGGGGACTCGCCACTATCGCGGCCACTCCCAGCGTCCATTCGGATCTAGCTGCGCTTACCACGCAGTATACTGGTATCTTCTGCACGACCATAAAATATTAATCTCAATGGTGTTGGAGAAGAATTTAGGCTTTGCGTCGCTGAGGAGGTCCTCCCGGGCCTCTATAGTGCCGATCCGAGAATTCAACGACACCGGGGTAGCTGACGCGCTGGAGGAGATAGTTAATGGTTTGGAGCAACCCATTAACGAATACTTGCAGCTAGCTCGAGGCAATATTGACGGTCTCGTTTAGGCTAGGTACGACTCCCTGACTACGCAGCTTGCTGAACAGATGGCATCTCTAAATAAGTCTATTGAGGCTCAGTAGCGGGAGATGGATGAAGAACGTGTCCAATTGGGGTATGTCGTCCCCGAGTTGACCCTGTGCGAAGCCGAATATGAGGAAGCGGCAGCGCAGGCCCGCATATTGAAGGATGAGCTCGTTCGAGTAGAGGCGAAGGCTCTCTCTTTCTCGGCAGCCTGAGATGTGCTGAAGGAGCGACGGGCGACTGTTCAGCAGAATATGACACGTGTGGGTGCTTTCCACTCAGGTTTTGTGCGGGCTCGGTCTGAGCTAGCTGCTTTGGACAACGATGCGGCAAGGTTGGAATGGGCTCGCGCCGACGTCTTGAACTCCCGGGACGAGAGAATGGTTGCTCTGGCGTAGCAGATTCGCGACCTAACCGCTCCCCCCAAATAATGTACTTTTTGGCTTTTTAATGTACTTTCGCTCCTTTTTGGGAATAATAAAGAGGCTTTCATCTGACTTTGTGGACCCATCATTTTGGAATATAAATGACAGGTTTGGGTGAAAGTGATATCCGAGGTAATATGGTCGTGATATACTCTCGGTAAGTTTTTAGCATGACGCATCTATTCAGAGGTAATATGAACATGATAGAATACGATCCCACTAGTTTCGTTTTGGAAGTAGTTTTGTCAGAATGAGGTTTCCGCCATATTCCATTTAAGCAAAGTAGGTTAAGCATAGTACCTTTTCAGTAATTTGCCATTGATAGGAGCCATTAACAGGTCTCCATTAGGCTTGGCTAACTTGTAAGCGCCGTTTGAGAACGTCGTCTCGATCACATAAGGGCCTTCCCATTTGGGCTAGAATTTGCCCTTACTCCTGTGAGTAAGAATCATCGGCCTTCTCACAGCTAAGACTAGCTCGCCAACTTTGAACACTCTTTCCTTTACTTTTTGATTAAAAGCTCTGGAAATGCATGCTTGGTAGAACGCGATGCGTTGTTGAGCTTGGAGGTGTTTCTCGTCTAATCCTTCTAGCTCTTGAAGCCTTAACAGGTCATTCTTTTCTTGAGTCAACTCATTAGGCACGGCTCTCCTGAGTGATAGAATCTGGATCTCGATGGAGAGAACAGCTTCGCTCCCGTAATCTAAGAAGAATGGGGTGCAACCTGTCGGTGCTCGTACCGTTGTGCGGTATGCCCAGAGACATTCTCCCAGCTTCTCATTCCAATCCCTCTTGTTCGAAGAGACGAACTTTTCAAGAGCTTGATAATGGTTTTGTTGAAAGCCTCCGCCAAACCATTAGCAGCAGGATTATATGCCGTAGAGGCCATATTTTGTATCCGATTTTTATCGCAAAATCGATGAAACGCTTGGCTAATGAATTGAGGCTCATTGTCATAAATTATTCTTCGGGGTATCTCGAAGCGATAAATGACGTGATGCTTGATGAAGCTGATCACATTAGATGCCTTCACCTCAGCGAGAGGGATCGCCTCTGCCCATTTGGAGAAATAATCCGTGATGGCCAGTATGAACCGGTGACCTCTGGAAGAAGACGGGTGAATAGGACCAATGATATCCATACCCCATGCTTCGAAAGGCCAGGACGCAACCGTAGGATGTAGATGTTTAGGAGGTTGATGGATAAAGTCTGCATGGACCTGGCAGGCTCTGCACTGTCTTGCGTACTTTATTGCATCTGTGATCATAGTAGGCCATTAATAGCCCATTCTCCTGATACAATCCTGTAGCTTAGGCCCGGGTTGATGTGCTCCGCATACGCCATCGTGAGCTTCACGGATGATCCGCTGTGCCTCATCATCTGAGAGACATCTCAATAGCAGTCCGTCGTAGGTCCGGCGATATAGACACTGTGAGGATGCCTCGAAATAGAAGCGTAATGATCGTCTTTTGACGGATACTGCTTCTTTAGGGTCCTCCGGCAAGATTCTGTATGCCACGAAATCTATAAAAGGACTTCTCCAGTCTCTCCTGGGAGGATCTGTGTTCACAGCGTAGCTGTATTCTATGTGAAAGTTGTTTTTTACACAGAATAAATCTCTGCTAAGAAGGATTATCGAATTCTGCCTTCTTATAGGAATAGCTAAATCTGCAGCTAGACTGGCTAGGGCATCAGCTTCCAGATTCTGAGATCGGGGCACATGCTCCAGGAAGAATCCTTTGAATGTCATGGCTATCTCGACCGTTGCTCGGTGATAGGGGATGATGTCTGGATTCCGGACTTCATATATTCCTCTGACTTGATTGACGATCAGCACAGAGTCACCGAAAGCTTCCAGAGATTCGACGCCCAATTCTTTAGCGACTTGGAGCCCGATTAGTAGAGCGTTATACTCTGCCACATTGTTAGAACAGGGCTCGCTAAGAGAATATGCTCGGTAGATGACGAGTTTATCAGGAGCAACCAGGACGATTCCTACTCCCGAAACCACATTTCCCCTGGGACCAGTTCTGGAGGCACCATCGAAGAATAGTTACCATACATCACCTTCCATTAAGGAATTACACTCTGCAACTTCGTCGGGAATATCTTCGTACAGCTTGGAGGCCTCCGGGATCGGATGAGCAGCTAGGAAGTCAGCCAACGCTTGGCCTTTGACGGACATCTGAGGGATGTACACCATGTCATTCGGTATTAATAACATCGCCTAAGTCGCGAGTCAAGAATTAAGGACACTTTGCTTATTCATCAGTACCCGCAGAGGATTAACCCTGGAGATGATAAGAATGGTTTGGCCTGTGACATAGTGTCGCGTTTTCTGGATAGCGAACATCAAAGCCAAACATTCTTTATCCACTAGGTTGTACCGGTGTTCGGCTCCGACCATCATCCTGCTGAGGTAGTAGATAGCCTGCTGATGGCCCATATCTTTCTTTTGCGCGAGAAGAGCTCCCAGAGAATGATCCATCGCTCGAACATACAACACGAATGGTCTTCCTACGACTGGAGGCACCAGAACTGGCAGGCTAGTGAGGTAGCGCTTGATATCACCGAACGCTTGCTGACAGGCTTCGTCCCATACGAAGGATACACCTTTCTTCATGAGATGAGAGAAGGGCTGACATCTCCAAGAGAGATTGGATATGAATCTCCGGATATAAGCCAGACGACCTTGAAATCCCCTGAGTTCTCTCAGATTATGGAGCGGTCACATTTCTAAGATGGCCTTGACTTTATCAGGGTCCACTTGAATGCCTTTGGCGGTAATGACAAATCCCAGGAATTTGACACTAGATACCCCCAGAAAGGACTTTGTAGGATTCATTTCGAGTTGATGTTGGCGCATCAATTCAAATACTGTCTTCAAGTCTTGGATGTGATTATCCTTGAGACGGCTTTTGATAGCTACATCGTCCACGTAACACTCCACTGTCTTGCACAAATGCTCATGGAATATGTTACTCATACCCGTTGGTACGTAGCCCCGGCATTCTTCAATCCGAAGGGCTTGACCGTATAGCAATATACCACCAATGGTGTCCGGAAGGCAGTATGCTTCTCGTCCTCAGGATGCATCTTGATTTGATTGTATCCTGAAAATCCGTCCATGAAAGACATACGTTCGAAACCGCATGTATTGTGAATCATGATGTCTGTGATGGAAAGAGAAAACTCATCCTTGGGGCAGGCTGCATTCAGATCTCGGTAATCGATGCAGACACGTACTTTTCCATTTTTCTTCATGACCGAGACAATATTGGCGACCCAGTCAGGATATTGTTCTTCTCGGATGAAGCCACAGGCTATCAACTTCTTGACTTCAGCTTCGATGGCGTCCATCATATCCGGGCGAAACCGGCATTGGTGCTGCTTCACAGGCTTTGAATCGGGCAATATATTGAGCTTATAAGTGGCCACTTTTGGATCAAGGCCTGGCATATCCTCATAATTCTACGCAAAGACGTCGATATATTCTTTTATCAGCTGGATAACTTCTTTCCTTTCTACTTCAGAAAGATTGTTACTGATAAATATCGGCTTTGGCGAAAGTTCATCCCCAACGTCAATCTGGATAACTTTATCTTCAGTGGTAAGTTCTCTCTGCTCGAAGCGGAACTCCCATTGTGTATCCATTTGCTAAGCCCAAGCGTCATTCTCAAACAGTTCAGATTCTTGTTCGTCTGCTTCGAAGGAATCTGTCACTACCATATTTACTGATAATGTTCGTTCGAGAGCCTGAGATGAGTCGGATGGCGCTGAGCCATTTTGAGAAGAGGGAAAGATATCCTCGTTCGACTCAGGAGTTGCGAGGGAGGTGGTATACCCTAACCCGAAACGAGTTCGTTGATAGTAGGGATCGCCGTGTAGCGGCATTTGTCTGCCTTTCCTGTAGTTGAGACCTGGTTCCAGTTCCAAGTTATAACCTATACTTTGCATGATCTTCAAAGCTTGCGGGCTGTATCTGTGAACCTACATTTTACCAACATCGTCATCGGGAGAATCTTCTTGTGCAGTCGATCCATTGCGCATGCGGTCGAAGACTATTTAATGCTGATTGCTGCAAGTAGGCGGGACAACGAAGATAGAATCCTCATGCGGTCCATATATCATGGTGACATTGGATGATGATGCCACTTTCCACATATACGGATGATAGGAATCTATAGCTTCCAAGAACTTTTGTTCTATAGGTTCTATATCGTCATGGGGAGAGGATTCCTGGTTCAGAATTTGAGCGTCAAGAGGATGTTTATTATCATCTGAAACTTCGTTCTTGGTTGCATTTACATCAATCGGCTGCCTGCTGCGCCGAAGGTTGATGACCAAAGATGGAGGCTTCTGGTTCAAAGTGACCACTAGAGGATCACCCCCTTTTCCTAACCTGGTTTTGTTTAGGTGGATCGCCATAGGCTCTGTGGCTTTTGGACGAGTAGTCCGTCCTTTCACCTTGATTGACAGCAGTTGTTCGGCAGAGGGTTCTTCTGGCTCCCGGTGGGATTCCTTCTCTGCTTCGGCTGACACCTCTTCCATGTAGTCTTGAGAGTACAACACAACATCGGAGTAGTACGATTCTACTCCTCTAAACGGGTTCAGGTCGGCAAACTCTGTTTGTACTGTTCCTTGTGCGTCTACATATTTAAAGCATTGATGTAGAGTTGAAGGAACGATATTGTGGTCGTGGATCCAAGGTCTGCCCAGCAGAATATTGTAGGATACCTCTGAATCAATGACATAACATGTGGCCACTGATCTGAGGTTGCCAATCTGGATCCTCAGGCGAATCTTCCCCAACGGCTTACTTTTTTCTGGCGTTGAAACCCACGATTTTAGTGGTAGTGTAAGCCAATTCTCTGGTAGGAATCCTTAGCGATCTGAGCAGACTATGAGGAATGATGCTGATTGATGATCTCGGATCTATGTGAATCCGGTCGACCTCCATGGAACCGACGTACCCGGTGTAATAGAGGGGCCTGTTATGCCTGTTATATTTTAACAGCATGTCATCTTGAGTGAAAGTGATGTTTGGGACCACCCCTATCATACTGTGGCATTGAGGACACTCCACGGGTTCTTCGTCAGGGGACTTGAGCTGGGTCAAGTATATATCCGCCTGTATCAGTGCTTCGCTCAAGGCTAGATGAGTGTCTTGGGAGAGCCTGAGTAGTTCGAAGATGGACAACCTGGCTGGTGTATTAGCCAGTTGGGCCAAGATGTCGAAGTTGTACGGCTTCTCTAAACCTTTGTTTTGAATATTTTTCACAGGTTTGTCGAAACGTACTTCTTTTTGCTTCCCTTTGTCCGTCGAAGTTGGTCTCGAAGGACCGGCTCCTGGTACGGCGGGATCTAGTTCTGATGGCTTGGCAGCTGAAGCGTTTGTCGGTGCATCTTCCTGACTGGCTCCATAGACCTGGAGGTAAGCTTTCCCTGAACAGGTTCCAGTGGCCAAGACCTCGTCTTCTGATGCCGAATCTACCACAACCATGCGACATGGTTTGCGCTTCGTGTTCTTCTTAGACTTAGCCTTAGCAGCTTGAGTCTCTTTCTTGATCCCGGGCATCAAATCTGGATGAACCCACATAATCTCGCCTCGCTGGGTAGTTAGTGGTACCAGGTCATGATTTTGACCTCTAGCTGGAGGAAGATTAACGATGTTCATCGTCGTCCGGGAAATAGGCGTAACACCATCTGGGATTTCTTGGGGAGGCAGATTGCCAAATTGCAGAGAGATCATGTTGGATGTGACCGTCTTCTCGCTGTTGCGCAGAGTGATGGCCTTAGCATCGATCAGCTCCTGGATCTTCCTTTTCAGTATATAACACGCCTTTGTGGGGTGGTGTATGTACCTATGGAAGATGCAATACTTGGGGTTGTTGGTACTGCCGGCCTCATTGGGCCGTCTTACCTCAGGAAGGGTAATCTTGCCGCTTTTGACGAGACATTCGAATATGCTCGGAATATCGTCGTCGTCGAAAGAGTACACTTCAATGGGCCTGGAAGTCCCCGGTTTCGTCTGCGTGGTAGCCACAGTCTTTTGCCTGGACGTGTTGATCGCCAGAGCTTCTTTACCCTTGGTACCACAAGGATGGTCGATGTTGGAGGATGATCTTTTTCCTTTATTAGAGGCCGAGATCATGATGCCATTATTGCGCGCCTTCTGACTATTATCTTCCGCAGCTACCGCTGAGATGATGAACGAGGGCCAATCACGAAACTGATATAGTCCTGTGAACACCAAGATCACGGGGAGAAGTTTCTTCCTGCAGATGTCCACCAATGTCGAGTCTGGAACTCCTGGAGGCATTTGCAGAGTGGCTTGACGAAAACGTTCGATGAAAGTGCAAACATTCTCTTTTTTCTTCTGCCTGACTTCGATGAGAGAGGACATAGACATGTCCATCCCTCCTTCGTAGAATCGCGTAAAGAATAACGCCTTGAAGTCTTCAAAGGAAGTAATGCAGTTGTCTGCCAAACTTCGGTACCACTGATAAGCTACCCCCGAGAGACAGCCTTTGAACACCCGAGTGAGTAGGGCATCGTTCCCTTGTAATAATACCGTCATCATAATAAAGTAGTTCATGTACTGACTTGGTAACATTTTTCCTTTGAACAAAGCCATAGTCTGTGGTTTGTATCTAGGAGGGAAAGGGACCTCTTCCCAGATAGCTGTGTAAGGTTGGTTGATTCCCAATTTGTTGAGCTGATCTTTGTGCTTCAGGGCATCAAATAGGGCTTTCAACTCCCGTACTGCCTGCATCGGATCTTCAGCTGGTAGCAGGACCACGGAGAGATGAGAAATCGATTGCATTGCGACTCCGACGGGAGGCAATACATTCTCCGAGTGAGGAGGCGGAGGAACTGCTGACTCCTGATCTAGAGTAGGCTCTTGGATCGCGTTGGATAGTGGTAAGTCCACCCCCACACGTATCTGAGTTGGAGAGACCGACGCTTGAGCCATAGCAGCTGCGTGTTGAGTCAGCATCATCTGGTGCATGTTCTCCGTCATGGATTGCATTTCTTTTAGAGATGTCTCCAGTACAGTAATGCGCTGCTCAGCGCTCCCGGATGGGGAAGCTTCCTCGCGTTCATCTCCAATGGCATAAACTTCCATCTCCCTGGGTGTCATTGAAAGATTAATATAGGTCTCTATAGAAGTTGACTCTATACTTTTAGTATCTGATTCGGGAGACTGGGACCCCCAGCTACGGAATTAGAAGAGTACGAAGTCGGTTGTCGCAACCTCGAACGGGTGTTTCTGAACACCCCAGATTCAGTGTTCCTAAGGAGCTGGTTGAATCTCCTTTGGCTCGGAGCCCTAGAGGGATGACGTCTTGAACCCGCTCTTCCTCTAGGTATGTGTGAAGCCATGTTCACCGATGCATGTGTGGGCTCTTCTTCCTGGAAAGATGGAGAGTAGCTCAACCGATCGAAAACCGACCATTTTGCTTCAGAACAACAACAAATAATTACAATCCTATGACTATTACAAGAGTGCTCGTTAGGAGGCGTAATAGACATGATGGAAGATCCCCTATCCTTGCGTTTCTGGATCAGGTACTTGTGCAGGTCAGGAGGAGTTACAGAAGAAGAAGATGACTTGTTCCTTCTGTTTATATCAGTGGGCATGCGGATATTGGGAGCCCTAGTTTTCCCTGTGCCACTTGTATACAATAGGTTGGCCATCTGGGTGGCGAATAATCCCCGAGGAGGGTGTCTTTCCATAAATTGAGCCTTCTTTACGGTGAGGGGCTTCACCTGGTGTAATTTGGGGCTCTGCTCCAGTTGGCGTAAAGCTGAGGATGTCCTCAGTCGGCCGTCAGCCTCTCGAGTAATCCGGAGGGCTGGCAGATTCTTCCCTTGCTGGTGTAAAGGCCGAGAAGTTGAGTAGTCCGCCGCTTGCTTTCCCTTGCGTAGATTGAAGGGGTCATCTGCTTTTTCGCGGAAGGCAGATGCATTTTTATGCGCAGAGCGCATTTGGAACTTCTGATTTGGCGCTAAGGCATTATCAGAAATTTTGTCTATTCCGCCAGGGACGGGAGACTGGTTTCTACGCGCAGAGCGCGGTGTAGGCTTCTGGACCAGCGCTGAGGCATTGTCCGAAGTTTCATCTTTTTTGCCAGGGATGGGAGACTGAATGTTACGCACAGAGCGCGGAGTATACTTCTGGGTTAGCGCTGAGGCATTGCCAGAAGTTTTGTTTTTCCTGGCAGAGACAGGCGACTGAATTTTACGCGTAAGGCGCGGAGGGAGCAATGCTACAACCTCGTTGGTCGAAGAAATCGGAGAGGTCGGAGAGTCCACAGAAATGGTAGAGGATGTCTTGGACATCCAGACCTTACGCAGCTTCCTGTTGTCTTGGACTGAGAGAGAGTGAGAGCTATCCCCTGTTTGAAGCATGTTTTCGTAGGCAGACTAGTCGAATTGGACAACCAGTATCTTCTTCACGGATCCCATGGATACCGCATCGTGTTAAGCATTTGCTTCCTTGTCAGAAGAGAAAGATGTCCCCAACAGAGTCGCCATCTTGTTGTTTGATAAATAAACGAAAAGATAAATATGTGGAAACGAGGTCTTATACGAAAACCCGCCCTTCTTCTGTGTTTACAAACAAGATTGTACAATTTAATCCTATACGAGGATGTCGAGTACAATTTATTTAATCTGGATAGATATTGCTATAGGTGTCTGATCTGCAGTCGATCACTTTGGCCCTTGGACCACACGATGATGAATAAGTGCCGTAGAAGATAGAAAGTAACTTCGAAGGTTGCTAAAGAGGGTGGGTGCCCGATGCCAAAGTTGTCGATCCCTTCTCTTTGCCTGAGCTCTGGATTCTTCTCTCTCTCGACCGTTTTCTCTCCTCCTTCTTTCCTCTCAATTGCTGACCTTGGATCTGATACTGGATTCCTTGACCAATTTCTGATCGTTCGATCTTCAATTTTTGACCTCCTTTCGACCTTCCTTTTTTGACCTTGAACCTCTGTTGATAGAGGTCTCTATTTATAGAGTTTTTAGTGACAGTGACCACTCAGTCGGTGTAGAAACCGAGTAGTAGAAAGTATAGCACCCGTTTACACGACGGTTTAAAATAACCAATGCCTGCGTATAGGTGACCTTCTGAGTGAGCATGTGACGCGTGTCCAACTAAGGGACAAACGCGTATAGCTGCTGCGAAGATCACGGCGTAGAAGCCACGTAGGTAGTTATCCCTTGTGTAGAAGTGGTTGGCGTAGAAGCCAATGACTGTCACCATGGCGTAGAAGCCAAGTAGGCATAGAAGCCGAGTAGGCATAGAAGCCAAGTAGGCATAGAAGCCGAGTAGGCGTAGAAGCCGAGTAGTCATAGAGGTCGAGTGGGCGTAGAAGCCGAGTGGTCGTAGAAACCGAGATGATGTGGACATTTTAGCCAGAATTACGGCTCTTGGAGATATAATCAAATCTCTTGCATTAAATACAGAGATCTGCCCCCATCCCGCGCATTAAATGCAGAGGCTTGTCTTTAAGATTTACCATCATTCTGCGCATTAAATGCAGATACGCGCCTCGAATTCTGTACGAAGAGTAACTACTGATGTGGCGGTCTGTTGGCCTTCTGCGGAGCGTAAGAAGCTCACGTCTGCCAGTATAAAATTGGACAGCGTATCCCTTTGTATACGTAAGAGCAGTTTGCGCAAAGGGAATGTCACTAGACGACGGTTCGGTGATATTTAATCAAATCTCCTGCATTAAATGTAGAGATCCGCCATTATCTTGTGCATTAAATGCAGAGGCATATTTTGAAGGTCTGCCACCCTTCTGCGCATAAAATGCAAAGACGTGCCTCAGGCATCTGTCAGTATTCGACGCATTAAATACAGAGACGTGCCTTAAGAACCAGTCACCGCTCTGCGCATTAAATGCAAAGACGTGCCTCGAGCCCTGTACGAAGAGCATCTTTTGACGTGGCAGGCTGTTTCTCTTCTGCGGAGCGTAAATAGCTCACATTTTGCCTGTGTAAAACTAGGCGGCGTATTCCTTTATATGCGTAAAAGCGGTCTACGCCAAGGAAATGGCAGTAAATGATAGCCTGGGTTGCAGTACCGCGCCATCATTATAGCCGTCGCTTGGGTAGTCGTACAGTACCCTTTGTCAGGAGTCCAGATGTCAGGTTCATTGCATGATCTGACAGGTTCATTTCAAAGAATACGAAGCGTTCCTCGTACACTTCAATGCTGCATTGAAAGCGGATGAGTTTTACGCCATAAAGGCGATGTAGCACCCTTTTTACGCTGAAGCAGCCTGGATATATTGCATTACGCGGATGGTCCTTGAGCCTTTATTTCATGCTGTGCTCAGCGGAAAAGCTTTGTTTGCACGTCGATGGCTCTGAGGTCCTCTGTTTATGCTGCCCTGTATCAACATGCTGCGTAGAGCTATCCAGCGTATTTTTCATGCTTCTACAATTATCAAGAGGCTTTCTTATGTTTCATTAGCCATGACACAGTTGTTACATGAGTATGAGTCTCATGTAGGACACGGACTTGCGTACTCGGCTGGCCACTGGTACGTATGGGACGTGCGATAGATAGGGTCAATTGCTGATAGAAATTGCATGATAGAAGACTTGGCAGTTAATAGGGGTATCATCGTGTCATGGATGTGACATGCTTAGAGCATGGGGTAGAAAGGACAACAAGTAAGGCGTTTGGGTTCCTTTGTACTTTTCTTGTGTAACCCGTATGCTCCGCCGGAGATGCGCGATCATGATGACCACTATATATATTATTATTATCAGGCGGCCTCTGATGTTCAACAGATGTCATAATTTTTAGGCTCCTGAATCTTTGAAAGAATCATGCTAATCCCATTTTAGCCAGATAGCCCACGTGTTAGAAAGTTGTTCTCAAAGTGCATTCACATAGATGGTTAGGCGACCCATTGGATGTTTATTTTCAGTACTTTATTGGCATGCTTCAATGTATCTTATTACGTCCCTCTGAGGACCTGGTCCCTTTCCAGATATTGACGGGCAGGATTATCCACAGAAGTACGAACCCGGACCTAACGCTTCATACCAGACTAAGGAGGTCTTACCTTTAGAGTACCTCTGATTTATCGCAGCTGACGGATATTCTAGTTGTTATTTCTTTTATTAACATTTATCTTATATTAGAGTTTGATCTCTTCTCCCATTTAGTTTTTAGTATAGTCGATTGGTAGTAGATTTTTTTCCAACCAACTATCATTCTTTGATACTTCATATTTGAGATTCAGTTATTTATTTCCTATTTCTTTATTTATGCTATGGATGAGATATAGATTGTGTGTGACTTATGTTGATAGTATATTACCACTTGTGGATTGGATATTCATAATACAGCGTACGTATGTGTTATGGTTTCCATATATTAGAGTTGCCATATACATACAGCTGGTGTGTTGCGTATTTCTAGTCCTACGTATTTTGGGACTGGGCGTGACATATTTTTAGTGGTGGCCCATGCAGGTCATCGAATATATTATCTCGGTTACGTTACTGTACCGAACAAGCCTGCGTATAGGAATAGAGTATAGGATCTTATCCATACTTAACCAAAACTCATCCTCCCTTTCAAACTTTCTATTTCAATACTTGCATCCTATTTGATTCTTGTACTCCTTCTAATTGTTTCGTCCACCTCTTGCAAAGAGATGGATTTGCGTAGTGGATGTACCGCCACCGGTGACGATACGCCTTCAGGAGTCAATGGCCAAACTCAAGGAGAGGCCACAACGACTCCTAGACTTCCGAGCCTGGATGGATAGACTCACAATCCAGTTCCATCTGATATTTTTGCTTCACCTAATGGGACCTTTCCGGCTTCATCGACACCACAAGATGGCCAGACACAACTGTTCCAATTCTTCCAAATGATGATGCAGGAGCAGAGACAACAGGCGGCCGGACTGGCTGTAGAGTAGAGGCAGCAAGCGGCAGAGCAGAGGCAATAATTTTTGGCAGCACTTGAGAGAATGGCTGCACAGGCACCTGTACCAGCCCAGGCACTAGTTCTAGTACCGCGAGCTCGAGTTGGTTCAGTCAAGGACTTTGTAGAGGTGGGGCCCAAGCCATATAAAGGCACTGAGAGCCTAGAGGAGACCACAAAATGGATTACCCACACCCAGAAGTTATTAGAAGTATTACAGCTGCCTACAGATCTATGGATGACAGGCGTAAGGACCCAGCTAGATGGCAATGCTCATCACTGGTAGGAATCAATAGAGCGTCAGTTGGGTACGTGTCAGACTTGGGAATAATTCTTGCAGTGCTTTGAGAGAAAGTACTTCCTGGATACTATAAAGGATGCATTATACAATAAGCTCCTCCATCTAGAACAGCAAAACAAGACAGTTGACGAATATGATGCAGAGTTTAGTCGCCTCGGTAAATATGGCGCTGCCCTGATACCTAATAACTTGGAGAAGGCTAAAAGATTTTACCGTAGGCTGACTCAGGAGCTCCAACACTACACTAGCTCACAGTCCCGGATCTCTCATGCCGAATTATTGACAGAAGCTAGGTTATAAGAGACCATCAGCAAGAAAAGGGAGGTCAACTGAAGGCACAGTAGGGATTAGCAAGGACATAACAAGGAGGGGCCTATCAAACGTCCCTTGGCATAGCAACAGCAGCATCAGTACAGAGCAGGACCATACCAGATTTTGGAGAAGCCACACTGCAGTTATTATGGGAAACGCGGAGACATTTTGAGAGCCTTGACTCGCTTGGGATAATGTATGAGGTGTGGTTTTGGACAGCATATGGCGAGAGAATGTCCAATATAGCAGGCATTAACACTTCCACCGCCAATACAGAGACCAGCACTTCCAGCACCGAAGCTAGTTCAGCGGATGACAAGACCAGGAGCACCTCGACCCCCAGCAGCTGGAGGATTTCAACAAGGACCACTGCTAACTACTCAGAAGGACCAGTTCACGAGGGCCAGACATGGACTACCATAAAGAAATGGACAAGCTTTTGCACTAGAAGTAGATGACATAGAACAGGAGATTGATGTTATAGCAGGTATTACTCTTACTTTTACTTTTCCTGCTATGACATTATTTGATACGGGAGCCACCTACTCGTTCATATCTTGTAATTTTATTGCCAAGCACAATATTGCCACTACACCTTTACCTAGTTGTGTTAGAATTCTCACCAGCGGAGAAGTTGTACCTGTTAGTCGGACTTGTAGATCGTGTCCTGTAATGATTCGTGGCAGAGCGATGAATGCCCGACTCTTAGTCCTTCCTATGCCAAATTTTGATATTGTGCTTGGGATGGACTGGCTAAGCAAGTACCACGCTTTCTTTGAATGTTTTGGAGGAAGCATTCTTTTTAAGGTAGCAGGCCAGCTGGAACTTGAGTTTGCACGAGGGTCCACAGAAGCCCTTGATGGTATTCAGCTTGAAATAGACGACATTATTTATCACCCCATTATTTCAGAGTTCTAAGACGTCTTTCCAGAGGAATTGCCAGGACTACCTCCGGACAGAGACATAGAATTCTCGATTGAATTGACACCGGGAGCAGCACCCATAGCATCGCATGTTTATAGATTGGAAAAGAAGGAGATGGATGAGCTGAAGGCACAGTTAAAAGAATTAGAGGGGAAAGGTTTCATCCGGCCAAGTGCATCACCCTGGGGAGCACCAGTATTGTTTTTACCAAAGAAGGATGGGTCTGTGCGTATGTGCATCGACTACAGAGCCTTAAATATACTGACTGTGAAGAATAAATACCTATTGCCACGCATTGATGACTTATTTTATCATCTTAGTGGAGCCAAGGTGTTCTTGAAGATAGACTTAAGATCGGAATATCACCAGGTGAAGGTACGGAAGCAGGACATCCATAAGACCTCGTTCAGGACAAGATATAGACACTACGAGTTTTTGGTCATGCCATTTGGATTGACTAATGCTCCAGCTATCTTTATGGACTTAATGAACCAAGTATTCCATCAGTATTTGGACCAGTTCATGGTCGTCTTCATAGATGACATACTTGTCTATTCGAAGAGCCACGAGGAGCACGAGAAGCACCTGCAGATCGTCCTAGAGGCCTTGAGGGGAGAGCATTTATATGCGAAGCTCAGTAAATATGAGTTTTTCTTAGACAGAGTCTCGTTCCTTGGGCATGTCGTTATGGGAGATGGTATTTCTGTTGACCCAGAGAAAATCTCGGCAGTCGAGACATGGCCCGTTTCTAAATCTGCATCGGAGGTGAGGAGTTTTCTTGGACTTGCGGGATATTATCGACGGTTCATGGAGAACTTCTCAAGGATAACAGCGCCTATGACTCAGTTGACGTACAAGGACCAAGAGTTCATATGGAACGACGAGTGTCAATTCGCTTTCGAGGAGTTGAAGAAGCGACTGACCACAGCGCCAGTTTTGACTATTCTATTAGGATCAGGAGATTATATGATTTACAGTGACGCATCGGGGAAAGGCTTAGGATGCATGTTGATGCAGCATAGCAAGGTGATTGCATATGTATCTAGACAGTTACGAGTACATAAGAAGAATTATCCAACTCATGACTTGGGGCTTGCAGCCGTTGTTTTTGCCCTGAATCTATGGAGGCATTACCTATATGGGGAACAAGTGGAGAACTATACAGACCACAAAAGCCTCAAGTATGTCTTCATGCAGAAGGAGCTAAATATGAGGCAACATCGGTGGCTTGAGTTGATGAAGAACTTTGAGATAGAGCTGCATTATCACCCAAGCAATGCTAACGTAGTGGCAGACGCGTTAAGCCGGAAACCAACAGCTTACTTCTTGATGACACAGAGGGAATTATTGGAGGACTTGCAAGAACTTGGTATAGAAGTGGTATTACCCGGAGCAGATGGGACACTAGCCAACTTGCAAGTACAGTCATCACTAGTAGAGATGATCAAGGCAGCTTTGCCTACGGACGCCAGGTTCAGGAGATCAAAAGAAAGGATAGAGGCCGGAGAGCAGACGGGATTGCGCATTCATGGTGACGGAATATTACGATGTGGTGATCGTCTATATGTTCCCAATGGAGAGATTCGATAGGAGCTAATGGCAAAAGCCTATAGTTCGATATACTCCATTCATCCTGGAGGCACCAAGATGTACCGTGACTTGCGACAGCACTTTTGGTGGCATGGGATGAAAAGAGAGATAGCTCGCT
Source organism: Iris macrosiphon (assembly GCA_036927795.1). NCBI lineage: Eukaryota > Viridiplantae > Streptophyta > Magnoliopsida > Asparagales > Iridaceae > Iris > Iris macrosiphon. The sequence goes on from JAYESA010000014.1 coordinate 21,348,861, forward strand.
TTGTAGCCAAATGTCTAGTGTATCAACAGGTGAAGGCAGAGCATCAGAGAACAGCAGGGCTACTGCAACCACTTCTGATTCCAGAGTGGAAGTGGGAGCATTTCATTATATCGATGACAATCAAAGAAGCACGGTTTGCCTCCGTGTTTTAAACGGAAAGCCTTAGTACGGTCCATGCAATACGGGCATGAGAGACGAACATGAGTGCTCCATCCTGATAATATTCCATAGGCCGAAAAGTAGTTGATGGTCCACATAAGTGCTGTCCTCATCTGAAAATTCTATTTTCTAGAAATATCGTACGTGTTGGCACATACTTCCCACAGCTGATTCAACTCATCTATCAAAGGCTGTAAATAGACATCGATGTTCCTTTTCGGATTGTTCGGACCTGGGATAATAACGATTAGGAACATATACGGAGTCTTTATTCACATCCAAGGCGGTAGATTGTACGGAGTGATGATCACAGGACAACATGAATACTGGGAGCCCGAAAGTCCGAATGGGATAAAAACGTTAGAGGAGAGCCCCAATCTGACATTACGCGGATCCGAAGCAAAATCTGGATACTCTCGATCAAAGTGCTTCCATGCTTCTCTATCGGATGGCTGATCTAATACTCCTTCGATCTATTTTTGCCAGTGCCAACTCATATTTTATGTAGTCTCCTTAACCATAAACAACTGCTACAACCGCGGCGTCAAAGGCAAGTAGTGCATCAAACCGGTAGGCTTTCTTGCACCGACAGACTTTCCTCTACCAGTGGCCTTGTAGCGATCAGTACCACAGAATCTACATGCATCTTCATCCTTGTCGTCTTTGTAGTACAACATGCACCCGTTGCGACATGCATTATTTTTCTCGTATCCCATCCAGAGCGATCTCACCATCCTCTTAGATCGATAGAAGTCTTTAGACAACTTTGTACCCTCGGGCAAGATCTCTATAATCAAATCAATCAGTCGATTATAGCATTCTTGCGACATGTTAAAATCGAACTTGATGCTCAATAATCTTGTAACCACCTCCAACGGTGAATGATCCTCACAACCAGAATATAGTAGAGTCCTTGCATTCTCCAGCAATTCTATAAACTTTACAGCATCGACATTCGGTGCCTCCTCAGCTGCATCCTAATTGTCCGGATTGAAACTAGGCCCCACCGCAACAAAAACCATGTTCGCCCACCCGTCGTCGTAAACAGCATGGTCGTGGACATCCATATACGGCTCCACATAAGGCTCCGACTCCGATGCTAGAGAAATAAGTTCTTCGTGCACGGTCCACTAATAGTAATTCGGCGTAAAGCCCTTCGAGTAGAAATAATATGTGACTTCCACTTCTGGATGATATTTCAAGTTGCGACATCTCACACACGGACACTTAATTTTGGTACCATCCATGTACTGAGAGAACGCCTTGACGAACTGCAGGAACTATTGTACACCCTCAATGAATTCATCCCGTATACCACACATGTCATCAGGATGACGGTTGTACATCCACGAACGATGACGCAGATAGTAATTCATATCCATTTCTAGATACTTCTACAAAAATGATGTATGTGTCCTATAAATCTTTACATACAGTGTGATTCTCTGGAGGAAGGTAAGAACTATTCTAACTTGATACACAATGCCCTATGTGTGTTTGTGTGTGTACATATGGTTTGAATAAAAACCCTAGTTCTTTTCTAATTTGGTTCTTTGTTTCTTTACAATTTATTCAGTTTTCTTGGCTAAGTGTGATTGTTCTCCTCCAATTCCTGACCAAATGGAAGGAGGACCCATCAATTTGGTATCAATTGGTATCAGAGCCTTCAGATCATGCTCTTTAAGCTAGTGGAGAGCACGACTCGAGTAGCCATGGCTCCAGAGCTAGATCTCTCCAAAGAATCAATCACCTATGATATCTTCCCCATGTATAAGTGCATAGTATGCACAGGTTGTGTACTGCAGTGTTGGAGTGTTGGGCAGGCCAGGATTTGAGTGTGAGATATGGAAGTGTTGTGCAGGCCAAGAGGGAGTCACAGTGCGCTCTTGTATACTGCAGTGAAGAGCAGCAGCAACAAGGGGATGCACAGCAGCAGCAAGGGGAGCAACTGCAGCAGCAAGAAGAGCAACTACAGCAGCAATGCATAGCAAGCAACATGTCGTGTCCGTGTAAAAGCAAGAGCATCATTCGCGTGTCCGTGTTCGTGTGTCTGTATCAGTATTAGGGTTAGTGTCCACATGTGTTAGTGTGTTCGCGTGCGTGTGTGTGTGTGTGTTCGAGTTAGGGTTAGGGTTAGTGTGTGTCGTATCGTATCATGTCGTGTTGTGTTGTGTCGTGTCCTATCGTATTAGAGAGAGAGAGAAAGACAGAGAAAGGAGACAGAGAGAGGAGCTCACCGAGGAGGTGAGCTGGAGGAAGGACGCCGAAGGGAAAAGGGGAGCCGGAGAAAGGAAGAGCTGACGGCGGAGGAGGGAGGACGCGGCCGGTGGGGGGTCGCTGGGAGGGAGGAAGGGACGTCGGAGGGAGGAAGGGAGCCGGAGGGGGAGGACGAGGCCAGAGGGGGGTCGCCGGAGGGAGGAAGGGAGCCGGAGGGAGGGGGGTTTCAAATTTAGGAGAGGGAGAGGGAGAGGGAGAGGGAGAGATCGAAGGAAATGTGGGGAATCAGCCCTAAATGAAAAAAATTTAGCGACGTCTTGGCGACGCCATAAATGACATCGCTAAGTTAGCGACGTCTTTAATGTCGCTACAGACGTCGCTAAATGTCTACAAGAGATACGTCGCTAAATACGTCGCTAAATAAAATATATTAGCGACGTTTAGCGACTTTAATTGAACTTATAGCGACTAATATTTTAAAAACTGAATTACAGTCGTTAAACATCGCTAAATATTGCCATCTAGCAACGTTTTTACTTGGAGTCGCTAATTTATATTATATTAGCGATATTTTTCTTTGACGTCGCTAAAAAATATCGCTAATCCCGCTTATTCTAGTAGTGAGAGTACCTCTAATTTATCGCAGCTGACGGATATTCTAGTTGCTATTTCTTTTATTGACATTTATCTTATATTAGAGTTTGATCTCTTCTCTCATTTAGTTTTTAGTATATTCGATTGGTAGTGGATTTGTTTCCAACCTACTATCATTCTTTGATACTTCATATTTGAGATTTAGTTATTTATTTTCTATTTCTTTATTTATGTTGTGGATGAGATATATATTGCGCGTGACTTGTGTTGACAGTATATTACCACTTGTGGATTGGATATTCATAATACATCATACGTATGTGTTATAGTTTTCATATATTGGAGTTGCCATATACATACGGCTGGTGTGTTGTGTATTCCTAGTCCTACATATTTTGGGACTGGGGCATGACAATCATGATTGCCCCTTCCTCCATGGAACTCATTCGACTAGAACCTTCCTTAGGAGTTTCAAGCTACAATACATCATTTATATGTTGCACCCCCCTCTCTACCACCATAATATTATCCAACCCGATATCAATCTCCAACTCCATCTACTTGCCCGTATTTACAGGTCGCTCATGGTGACAATGGACTTCACCAGCATCTGATGTCTTCTCCCTCACATGATCTCATGTTGTTGCTTGGAGCAATGGGGCCTCACCTTCTTTGTGGGTATGAATATTCGCTTAACATTCCTTTGGAGGATGACCAAAGCATTTACAGTGCTGACACTCGGGAGGCACCCACTCATTTTTGACCTTCTGTGTAAAAGCCTCCATAAAGGGTACATCTTATTCGATCAATGAAGGGAGAACCTTGCTTGCATCTATCTCTACAAATACTCTAGCATATCCCATCTTCGATCTTCTCGTAGTTGCATCATCTGCTTTAATAGGTCTCATAATCAAAGTAACCAGTCACATCATCAGCGAGATACTCTAATACATAATAGGAAGTGTCACGACCTGTACACAAAAATTAGGCATGAGTCATGGGTACATCCAGCCAACGTCGCAGTATTGGTGGTAGAACGCTGTCTAGGTCAAAAAGCTATCTATCAATGATATCATAACCTGTCAACATTACTCAACTCCAAACGGAGGATAATTAAAATATATATATATATATATATATATATATATATATATATATATATATATATATATATATATATATATATAAACAACTAACAATGTACTCAATCACAATAACTATAAAGAAGATAAATGGCACGATAAAGATAAAAAAAATACGAGAGGCAAACTAATATATATCTCAAACAAGATAAAGTCTAAGAATCTAGCTATCTTAACATAAAATAAGTCTCAATATAATACAACTCAAGTCTATAAGTATGTAACAATCCAATACATAAATAAACTAGGTGCTGACTAAACAATTGCGAGTGGTGTCACTTCTATATGGAGTGGCTTCTTTGAAATCTTCGGAATATAATCATCGTATACTCCTGGACCATAATGAGTAGAACAGAAGTCCTCAAGATCCTCTGAAAAATATTATCCAGTCAGGATTGGAGCAAAACACAAACACTAATAGCAATTCCATTTATATTGATAAAAACAATAAAGTAGGGTAAGGAAATACATGATGAATAAAATACTGGAATGTAAGAAAATTTTGAAAGACATGTAATCATCATATAGAAATAACTAGCAGTGAACAGATATATGTGAATACTAGCAATAAAAGTACTGAAACAATGAATAGAAATACTTGCTAAGTGTCGTAAAATATCAGTTTTTTATGTGATCGACTTAGGACTAAATCAGGCTTGTTATATATGATTATCTATGTTACATGTAAGGTCAGACTAACCATCTGGTTAGTTATGATAATAGCAAAAGTTAGGCTAACCATATATAACAGGTTATGAGGTATATAAATGGTCAGGCTACACCTTACATGATATATGGGGTGAGCTATGATGCATGTAAGGTGGGGTATGATCACATAATTTGCTAATATTTTTCCGTCTCCAGTTAGTACGATGGATCCAATCACAACTTCTCATGACAGGTATCTTTGATACTAGTCTGTGTATCAACTGTGTTGAAATCAAGTATACACTACAACTAGAATCATAGAATTGATCAAAATAATAAAAACTGTCAGAAAATGTACTCGACTGTGGTCCTAAGCAACGAATAAGGATCGATATCCAAGATAGGATCACGAAGACCTAAATATCAAATATTAATGTCAAAGAGTGATCTGAAGTGATATACATGTTCACTAGCTCTATATTAGACTTTTAGGTCAAAACTAGGTCTTGGAAGTCAAACTAGGTCAATACTTAGGTATCTAGGCTTAACAAGGTCAATTAGTCAATAATAGTCTACTATTAGCTACTACCTAGCTTATACTAGTTAGTACTGAAGTATTCTAGCTATATTAGTTAGTACTTAACTAATTCTAGTTACTATTTTATACTATATGCTATTAGTCATACTTGACCAATACCCACAAGTTAACTGGCACCCTAGTTAACATTAGACTTCACTGATACCACCGTTGTATCACTCCCAGCTCAATTAACACAACCATTACTAATCCTCTAATTATCTTAGTTTACAATATTACCTCACTACACCACATACTCAACCCCTCAAGATACTAAGATACACCAAGTTCTGACTTTCTAAACCTAAAAACAATATCCCTAACACCTTTGGGATATCCCAACTGTGCACACCACAGTACCCTCACCTTGTTGAATTTCCAACAGAACATCTCTCAACCTTATACGTTGCTGACCCCCAATTACTTAAATACCCCATCACATATATGTCAACATCTATAATTCGACCTCCTCAACTCACCAGACGTGGACTGAAATCCCCAGGTCCCCTTCACTCTTAGTTCAGCCTACATAGGTACCTCTGATACTAAGTATCAGTACACTTATATTCCATTTAACACTCAAGTCTCTACATCATTACACTACCTGAGCCCCTCTCTAACTCTTAACTACCCTTTACTTGATACACTCTGCTCATCACACAGACACATGCACTAACCCTTGCAACTTACTACATCCCCTCCATAATGTGCATAGTGCACACTCAACTGTGCATAACAATATGCAAAGCACAATGCTTCAATGAGCACTGCTACTGTCACTACCACATATCCATATAAGGGCATTTGTGTAATTTTACTATCTTGAATAATTATGTATTTAATTAATCTGTTGAGTTATAACTATTTATATATATTTAGTAATGTTTGGTTTTAGGTCAACCCTAGAACTCATTAGGACAACCCTAATGACTAAACCCTAATTTGAAAACCTAATTCTAGAGAAACCCTAGAATTCAAATTTTAGGGTGAACCCTCAAACCCTAGACTGACTAAACCTTAGTTAATTAGGTTCTACAGGACCTAACCTGGGGGTTTAACCTAAAACTATTCATTGGAAACCCTAAACTTGGTTTAATATAAAAGGGAGCCACCTAGCCTCCATTGGAAGAAAACCCTAGCCTCTATTGGAAGAAAACCCTAGCCTCCATTTGAAAAACCATCTTTCCCCCACCACAAATTCAGAATCTAACCCTAGGGAATCCTATTTTCCTCCTTCAAGGCAAAGGGAACAAGGATCTGAGGCCAAGAAGCCTTGGAAAAGAGAACTTCCATTGGAGAAACCATCTCCCTATAGGTAAAACCCTATTATTTATCAATTATATTCTGTTTTTCTTGTTTTTGACCATTAGGAACCCACCTTGTGTGTGTAGGTTTCGATTTCTAGGGATCCTACATAAGGACCTAGGAGATCTAGGGTTTTGGGTGACCTACATTTGGTTTTTCCCAATTTCGTGAACCCTAACCCTAGGTGTTCGCATGTAGACCTATCTCATCCTCCAACGTGTGAGTTAGATCTTGATTTGTAGGGTTTTGATTGAGGATTTATGGGGTTGTATATAAATCTATTTTTCTGCACTTCTTGTGTTTGTAGGAATGTCCCTTAGGGATTTGTCTATCTATGTGTTCAATTACTGCATGTTTTGATGTATATATACATATACATAGATATATTGCATAGGGGTATAGATAGGTTGGGGTTTTGGGGTTGTTGTACAGTCGGGCATGGAGGAAATGTGCAGTCAAGTTCTTGTGTGAACTGTACATGGCTGTGCTGTGTCAGAAAACTACATGTGTGTGTCCCTGTTTTTGAGAGTGAATTATCTAGGTTCAATATGGGTTTTTGGCTGTGAGTAGGTAGATGGGTTAGGCATTTCCTGTGCAGTTGGGTTTGTGTGAGAACTCTCAGATCCCTGCGTAGGTGCATCCCTGTGAACCAGTGTCATGTGTATCCCTGGGTAACAGTATGAACTTGTGTGTGTCAGAGTGAATATAGCAGGGTTTGGAGTCGGGTATTCTCTGCTGTGCAGTGGTATCTACATAGAGAGAGTATCGGGTTCACTAAGAGTTCTAGTGTGTAAGTTCACTTATGTGTTGGGTGGTATTGTGTAGTGTTAGGTTCTGTGTATATCAGTGTATTTATGTGTCAATAAGCCTAGCTAAGTGCCTGTGTGTTTGTAGGTATTTGAATTCCAATTTGTGTGTATCCTTGAGAATGACTGTGAGTATGTACCTATGTATTCTGTGTGGTAGCACTTGTGCATGCATATCAGTAAAATTCTAGAAACCAGTGTCTATGAGACTGAGTGCGAGTGAACTGTGAATTATCTCAGAAACCTGTGTGAGTAATGTGTGAACCAGTGAGATTTGACTGTGTTCTCTGTGTACCTATGTGTATCAGTAGATAGGGATATATAAATTGTAGTGTAGGATTTAATGTCATGGATCAGTGTGTATCAGTATGGTGAAGGATGTAAGTGCCTGTGTTATTAACTGTGAACCACTGTGTATCAGTGGGTCTAGGAATCTATGTCTGTGTGTGCCTCTGTGCAGAATTTGTGTATCAGCTAGATCATAGTATGTAGGAATTCTGTGTATATTTCATGTATCCAGAACCAGTGTATAGTAACCAGTGTATAGTCAGTGAGTGTGTGTGGTGATTTCTCCCAGGTTCACAGTGTGTGTGTATCCTAGAACCTAATGCCAGTGTATATGTATCAGTAACTAGAGAGTGAGAGTGAGCAGTGTGTCTTGTGTTCAGGACTGTATGATTGCAGTGAGGGTATGAAAATCTGTGTGTGTAGAGTGAGTTTGTGTTAAAGTACAGTGTGGTTGTGAGTATCTTAGAGTGCAGAGTGTTTTAGGTATCAGTTAGATAGGTTCCTGTGTGTCTCATGTATAAGATCTGTATAGTGTACTGAGAGTAAATACTGAATTCTGAGAGTAGGTAATTAAATTCCAAGGTTTGTGTGAATGTGAGCACCTATGCCTACATTCTTTGTGAAAGAACAGTAGGTATACATGTGTGTTAGTTAGGAAATCAATACCTGTGTGTTTCCCAATGACAGGGAGGATCCTGATCAGAGTGTCTTAGAGTGTAGCAGTAAGTTATGTGTAGTTCAATAGCTAGTTCAGTCTGTGTGTGTGTGTGTGTGTGCAGTAGCAGTTAAGGTAATATATATATAAGTATGTCTATGACAGTTAAGACATAAGTGTTAGTTATTATAGACCAGTATATATAGAGTATCATATTACTTATACCTTATTTTTATTAGTCAGTGACCTTATAGACTAATTAACTAGTTTTGGACCTAAACCTTAGTGTGGACCTAGTTTACCTAGGATAACCTAGTACTGAGCAGAAAACCACAGATTTGACCTAGAGGCCTCATACTTAAGTAGTTAATCATGTTTATCCCTTTAACTCAGTATTTAACATTGATATCTTATATATAGGTCCTTGTGATCCCACCTTGGACATCGATCCTCACACCCTGCTCAGGACCACAGGCGAGTACATTCTCTGACAGTTTTTATTGTTGATTATTTCTATAATGCAGTTGTATTACATACTTGATTCCGACACTATGGATACACGGGTTAGCACCCTAGATCCCCATCATGAGGAGTCGTGATTGGAATCTATCGTGCTAGCTGGGGGATGGAGAACTATTAGTAGATTATGTGATCATATCCAAATCCTTTACATGCATCATAGCTCACTCCACTTCTCACGTTGGGTGCGGCCTGACCATCTTACATGCATCATAGCTGTTATATATGATTAACCTGACCACTACATGCATCATAGCTAACCATATGGTTAGCCTGACCTACAAGAATCATAGTTAATCATATATAACCAGCCTGATCAAGTCCCAAGCCGATCACATAATAAACTGATAATTCAAACACTTAGCTAGATGTCTATTTTATTCAGATTCACCTGTTCCAGCATTCACTACTTATTGTCTAGCATTCACTATTTATTGTTCATTGCTAGATGCTCTATTGCCTATTTTCATTTTCTCCAGTACTTTACATTTCTAACATTTATTTTCCATCTTGTATTTCTTACACTGTTTATAGATTTTGTCAATTTAATGAAACTGCTGTTAGTGCTTGTGCTTCGCTCCAATCCTGACTAGATAACATTTTTCAGAGGACCTGGAGAGCTTGTGCCCCACTCATTACGGCCCAGGATTAGAGGGTGATTTCACTCCAGAAACCCCAGAGGAGTTGCCTAGTCTAGAGAAAAATTTACCTGGCTGTTCTTAGATTATTTTTCTGCATTTATTGTTTTAGACTGAGACTGAGTTGTATTTATTATTTTGTGACTTTGTGAGGTCATTTAGACCCAGGATTTGAGTTGGACTTATTGTGGTTAGTTTTTATTAGAACTCTTTTCTATTCTCATCGTGCTATTATTTCTATTACCTTGTGATTGAGTATATCATAGAACTGTGGATTATTATCATTGTCCTCCGTGCGAAGTTGAGACTATTGTCAGGATATATTATATGTTGAGACCTAGACAGCGTTCTACCGCCGATGCTGCGGCGTAGGCTGGACGTACCCACGACTCATATCCAAATTTCGGGTGCGGGTCGTAACACGTTTTTAGTGGTGGCCCATGCAGGTCTAGTCCTAGAACCGTATTAGAGCGATATCGTAGTGGTGCTCGCTTAGAGTATTACTACGAGTCTGTTTTAGGAAATAGGAATTAGGCCGAGGATATGCTCAATCACAATTAGGGAATTCTGAATTCTTATGATACTACTCTTACTGATTTTTCCCTTAGAAATTACTGTCCTTCCTTGATGCTATCGTATCTATTGCCTTAATTTAATCTTTCGATCTGTCTTCAGGATGCCGTCGAGGAGGTCCCAGAGACTTGGAGCAGCAGATTCAGAGAGGTCTGCCACCTCTCGCCCTGCCGGACAGACATCCGCAGCACCTCCTACATCTCCAGTACATGTGGGAGTGTCTGCAGCATTCGGGGGTCCTCCACCACCAGTTCAGAGGGTCCCCACAGCTACGACGGGGCCTCTACCACCACCACCAGTTCAGCATCCAGGAGGTGTGCCCGTCGATGGGGCACAGATGTTCGCCTTGATTCAGGGCATGGTCGATGCCCAGAGGACGTCGGCAGAGGCCCAGAGAGTGCAGGCTGAGGCACATCAGGCCCAGACAGAGATGATGAGGGTGAACATGGAGAATGCTCACCAAGTGGCCCTCCAGGCTGTGGAGAGAGTTACTCAGCAGCAGCAGCGTCCTGATCAGCACCACCAGAGGCCGGGCAACATTGTGGATTTTAAGAGGATGATGCCTCGGGAGTTCAAGGGGACAGAAGGGATACTCTACGCCGATGATTGGCTAGAGGACATCGAGAGGAACTTACGCTTGGCACAGCTTCCAGAGGCCCTCCAGATCGAGGCCGCTGGCAGCCAGATGTTCGACATTGCATTGACGTGGTTTCGTACGGAGCCGAGACTCTTGCGCAGGGGACTCACTTAGGAGGATTTCAAGGAGCTCTTCAAGGAGAAGTTCTTTCCTGATGTTACCCTGGGAGCTTTGGAGAGTCAGTTCCATGACTTAGCCCACGGGAGCTCGTCCGTCGACGAGTATGCCGTGGAGTTTTCCCGTCTGAGCCGCTTCGCACCGTCGATGACTAGAGATCCGGGGGACAGGGCCCGGAAGTTCAAAAAGGGGCTGACAAGGGAGATCAAGTCTCGTACGTCGGGACGTCGCACAGCTACCTACGAGGGCATATTGATGGATGCCCAGATAGCCGAGGACGACTTGGGCCTCAGGCCCAAGAGGGGACGCAATGGTTCCGGAGGAGCAAACAGTAGTGCGGGACCGGGCAAGCGTCTACACTTTCAGCAGCAACAGCAGAGACCCTTTCAGCAGCAGCATCAGGCACCAGCACGAGGGCAGGTCCAGCAGCAGCAACAAAGACAGAACCAGCCCTCCATCCAGTGTGCGTACTGCGGGAAGATAGGACATACTAGAGATATCTGCAGGAAGAGATTAGGCTCATGTCTATCCTGCAGATCGATGACACACCAGCTGAAGGATTGCCCTACGATTCGTTCAGGTCAGGGTGGAGCAGCCGCCCAGAGAGGACCAGACAGGGTACCTACCGTACCAGGAGGCCAACAACAGAGGGGACCACTTCCACCACAACATCAGAAGTTTGTCCAGCACCAGCAGCAGAGAGGTGTACCCCAGGGGCGAGCGTACGCCATGGCAGTCAAGGAGATCGAGCTAGCAGGAGACTTGATCACAGGTTCGGTTCTTCTCGATTGTATTCCCGTATTTACCTTATTCGACTCTGGCGCTTCCCATAGTTTTGTGTCTGTATCTTATGCACTTTGACATCATTTAGACACAGAACCATTAGCTAGGACTTGCAAGATCACGACTGGTGGAGGTATTATCCTAGTTCGTGATCACTGTAAGGACCGGAGAGTGTCAGTAGGAGGTCGAGAGTTGAGCGTGAGCTTACTTGTCATGCCACTTCCTGGGTACGATATCGTGCTCGGAATGGACTGGTTGAGTAGGCATCATGCTACTATAGATTGTTATAGAGGCAGAGTATTATTTAGACCACCAGGAGAGCCAGAGTTTAAGGTCGTCAGAGGAGCAGCGGAACAGAGCAGGAGCACATTTTGCAGAGCCAGGGTAGAAGAAGAGGAGTTGCCATATCCTCTGATAGCGGAGTTCCTGGATGTATTTCCAGAAGAGTTGCCAGGCTTACCGCCAGACAGGGATGTTGAATTCTCTATAGACTTGGTTCCAGGAGCGGAGCCCATTTCACAATATGTCTATAGAGTTAACAACAACGAGTTGGCAGAACTGAAGAAGCAAGTTGAGGAGCTGCAGGACAAAGGTTTCATCAAATCCAGTTCATCACCATGGGGAGCTCCGGTATTGTTCGTACCGAAGAAGGACGGCACGATGCACATGTGCATTGATTATAGAGCTTTGAACAATATCACTATCAAGAACAAGTACCCGCTACCGAGGATAGATGATCTTTTTGATCAGTTGAGCGGGGCGAGGGTGTTTTCAAAGATAGATTTGAGATCAGGCTATCACCAGGTGAAGGTGAAGAGGGAAGACACGCCAAAGACATCTTTTCGGACCAGATACGGCCAGTTTGAGTTCATGGAGATGCCATTTGGTTTAACCAATCCATCGGCAGTATTCATGAACCTGATGAACCAGGTGTTCCACCAATACCTTGACAAGTTCGTGGTAGTATTCATCGACGATATTCTTGTGTATTCCAAGACCCCGGAGGAGCACGAAGAGCACCTGAGGTTGGTCTTAGAGACTCTCAGGAGGGAGAAGCTGTACGGGAAACTCTCTAAGTGTGAATTCTTCCTTGACAAGGTCGAATTTCTTGGGCATGTGGTATCGGGTGACGGAATCTCGGTTAACCCACAGAAGATCGAGGCAGTGGAGTCGTGGGCTACCCCCAGTTCGGTAGCTGAGATCAGAAGTTTTCTCGGGCTAGCAGGATACTACAGGAGGTTTGTACAAGACTTCTCCAGAATTGCAGCGCCGATGACCCGACTGACTAGGAAGGATATGGATTTTGTCTGGACGGAGGAGTGCCAGGCTGCATTTGATGAGCTGAAGAAGAGGTTGACGACAGCTCCAATTTTGACGTTGCCAACAGGGACAGGTGGTTTCACCATCTACAGTGATGCTTCAGGGAAAGGGCTGGGATGTGTTCTCCAGCAGAACGGGAAGGTGATTGCCTATGCTTCCAGGCAGTTACGCCCTCATGAAAAGAACTACCCCACCCACGATCTGGAATTGGCAGCAGTTATCTTCGCCCTAAAGCTGTGAAAACATTACCTGTACGGAGAACGCGTAGAGATTTTCACAGACCAAAAGAGCTTGAAGTACGTATTCACACAGAAGGAGTTGAACATGAGGCAGAGGAGGTGGTTAGAATTGATGAAGGACTTTGACATTTCATTGCAGTACCATCCATGGAAGGCCAACGTAGTCGCCGATGCCTTGAGCAGGTATCCGATGACTATGTACTTGACGACAGATAGATATTTGTTGGCTGATTTGGAGAGCTTGGAGATTGAAGTGTTAGTTCCCGGTACTGAGATTCAGATATGGGGATTGCAGATACAGTCCGAACTGATGGACAGGATTAGAGCTGCGCAGTACGAGGATGAGGCTCTGAGGAGTATCAGGGCACAGGTTCAGACAGGGTTGTCGGACGACTTTACTATCGCAGATGATGGTTCTTTACGGCACGACACGAGGATATGTGTGCCGAGCGGGGAGCTGCGCGAGGAGGTTTTGTAGGAGGCACACCGCTCTCAGTACTCGATGCATCCTGGTGCCAACAAGATGTATCGAGACTTGAGGGAGCATGTATGGTGGTATGGAATGAAGCGCGAGGTAGCACGCTTTGTATCCCGGTGTCTAGTGTTCCAGCAGGTAAAGGCAGACCGACAGAGGCCAGGTGGTTTGCTTCAACCTTTACCGATTCCAGAGTGGAAATGGGAGCACGTGACCATGGATTTCGTTTCAGGGCTTCCACGTTCTCCAGGAGGAAAGGACGCAATTTGGGTCATCGTGGACAGGTTGACCAAATCAGCCCATTTCTTACCTTTCAAGGTGGGCACATCGACAGAGAGGCTAGCAGAGATGTACGTGCGACAGATCGTTAGACTTCATGGAGTTCCTGTAAGCATCGTCTCGGATCGGGATAGCCATTTCACTTCCCACTACTGGAGGAGTCTGCAGACTAGCTTGGGCACTCAGCTCAAGTTCAGTACCGCATATCACCCCCAGACAGACGGGCAGTCTGAAAGGACTATTCAGACTCTCGAGGATATGCTACGTACTTGTGTTCTAGATCTCGGAGGTTTTTGGGAGGATCATCTGCACCTGGTAGAGTTCGCTTACAACAACAGCTACCAGGCCAGCATCGAGATATCACCATTTGAGGCTCTTTATGGAAGGAGGTATCGTACACCGTTATCTTGGGACGACGTTGGAGAGAGAGCCTTGCTAGGACCAGAAATGGTCGTGGATGCAGCAGAAAAGGTGAAACTCATCAGAGACAGACTGCGAGTGGCGCAGGACAGACAGCGACATTGGGCCGACAGCCACCGTAGACCCCTTGAGTTTCAGGTATAGATTGTTATTTTTCTGGTTTGTGTTGTTGTTTAGACTGCGTGTTGAGACTGTTTTGTTTTAGGTTGGCGATCTAGTATTCCTACGAATTTCTCCGACGCGTGGCAAGATTCGTTTTGGTCGAGGCGGGAAGCTTAGCCCATGCTACATCGGACCCTTTGGCATTCTTGCGAGGGTAGGTGCAGTGGCGTATAGACTGGACTTGCCGCCTGCATTAGAGGGAGTGCATGATGTGTTCCACGTGTCACAACTGAGACGGTATGTGGCAGACCCTAGTCACGTACTCGACCACTCGGAGATTGAGGTTGGTCCGACGCTCAGCTACCCCGAGCAGCCCGTAGAGATCTTGGACCGCAGAGAGAAGGTGTTGCGGAACCAAACTATTTCTTTGGTTCGTGTTGCATGGAGACATCACTCTCCAGGGGAGTCGACCTGGGAGAGAGAGGACGAAATAAGCGAGCAATACCCGTATCTCTTCTAAGACTTGAGGTATATCCCTTTCTGATTTTATTCTTGTTCTGTTCAGTCCAAATTTCGAGGACGAAATTTCTTTTAGGAGGGTAGACTTGTCACTACCACATATCCATATAAGGGCATTTGTGTAATTTCACTATCTTGAATAATTATGTATTTAATTAATCTGTTGAGTTATAACTATTTATATATATTTAGTAATGTTTGGTTTTAGGTCAACCCTAGAACTCATTAGGACAACCCTAATGACTAAACCCTAATTTGAAAACCTAATTCTAGAGAAACCCTAGAATTCAAATTTTAGGGTGAACCCTCAAACCCTAGACTGACTAAACCTTAGTTAATTAGGTTCTACAGGACCTAACCTGGGGATTTAACCTAAAACTATTCATTGGAAACCCTAAACTTGGTTTAATATAAAAGGGAGCCACCTAGCCTCCATTGGAAGAAAACCCTAGCCTCCATTGGAAGAAAACCCTAGCCTCCATTTGAAAAACCATCTTTCCCCCACCACAAATTCAGAATCTAACCAGGGAATCCCATTTTCCTCCTTCAAGGCAAAGGGAACAAGGATCTGAGGTCAAGAAGCCTTGGAAAAGAGAACTTCCATTGGAGAAACCATCTCCCTATAGGTAAAACCCTATTATTTATCAATTATATTCTGTTTTTCTTGTTTTTGACCATTAGGAACCCACCTTGTGTGTGTAGGTTTCGATTTCTAGGGATCCTACATAAGAACCTAGGAGATCTAGGGTTTTGGGTGACCTACGTTTGGTTTTTCCCAATTTCGTGAACCCTAACCCTAGGTGTTCGCATGTAGACCTATCTCATCCTCCAACGTGTGAGTTAGATCTTGATTTGTAGGGTTTTGATTGAGGATTTATGGGGTTATATATAAATCTATTTTTCTGCACTTCTTGTGTTTGTAGGAATGCCCCTTAGGAATTTGCCTATCTATGTGTTCAATTACTGCATGTTTTGATGTATATATACATATACATAGATATATTGCATAGGGGTATAGATAGGTTGGGGTTTTGGGGTTGTTGTACAGTCGGGCATGGAGGAAATGTGCAGTCAAGTTCTTGTGTGAACTGTGCATGGCTGTGCTGTGTCAGAAAACTAAATGTGTGTGTCCCTATTTTTGAGAGTGAATTATCTAGGTTCAATATGGGTTTTTGGCTGTGAGTAGGTAGATGGGTTAGGCATTTCCTGTGCAGTTGGATTTGTGTGAGAACTCTCAGATCCCTGTGTAGGTGCATCCCTGTGAACCAGTGTCATGTGTATCCCTGGGTATCAGTATGAACTTGTGTGTGTCAGAGTGAATATAGCAGGGTTTGGAGTCGGGTATTCTCTGCTGTGCAGTGGTATCTGCATAGACAGAGTATCGGGTTCACTAAGAGTTCTAGTGTGTAAGTTCACTTATGTGTTGGGTGGTATTGTGTAGTATTAGGTTCTGTGTATATCAGTGTATTTATGTGTCAATAAGCCTAGCTAAGTGCCTGTGTGTTTGTAGGTATTTGAATTCCAATTTGTGTGTATCCTTGAGAATGACTGTGAGTATGTACCTATGTATTCTGTGTGGTAGCACTTGTGCATGCATATCAGTAAAATTCTAGAAACCAGTGTCTATGAGACTGAGTACGAGTGAACTGTGAATTATCTCAGAAACCTGTGTGAGTAATGTGTGAACCAGTGAGATTTGACTGTGTTCTCTGTGTACCTATGTGTATCAGTAGATAGGGATATATAAATTGTAGTGTAGGATTTAATGTCATGTATCAGTGTGTATCAGTATGGTGAAGGATGTAAGTGCCTGTGTTATTAACTGTGAACCACTGTGTATCAGTGGGTCTAGGAATCTATGTCTGTGTGTGCCTCTGTGCAGAATTTGTGTATCAGCTAGATCATAGTATGTAGGAATTCTGTGTATATTTCATGTATCCAGAACCAGTGTATAGTAACCAGTGTATAGTCAGTGAGTGTGTGTGGTGATTTCTCCCAGGTTCACAGTGTGTGTATCCTAGAACCTAATGCCAGTGTATATGTATCAGTAACTAGAGAGTGAGAGTGAGCAGTGTGTCTTGTGTTCAGGACTGTATGATTGCAGTGAGGGTATGAAAATCTGTGTGTGTAGAGTGAGTTTGTGTTAAAGTACAGTGTGGTTGTGAGTATCTTAGAGTGCAGAGTGTTTTATGTATCAGTTAGATAGGTTCCTGTGTGTCTCATGTATAAGATCTGTATAGTGTGCTAAGAGTAAATACTGAATTCTGAGAGTAGGTAATTAAATTCCAAGGTGTGTGTGAATGTGAGCACCTATGCCTACATTCTTTGTGAAAGAACAGTAGGTATACATGTGTGTTAGTTAGGAAATCAATACCTGTGTGTTTCCCAATGTCAGGGAGGATCCTGATCAGATTGTCTTAGAGTGTAGCAGTAAGTTATGTGTAGTTCAATAGCTAGTTCAGTCTGTCTGTGTGTGTGTGCAGTAGCAGTTAAGGTAATATATATATATAAGTATGTCTATGACAGTTAAGACATAAGTGTTAGTTATTATAGACCAGTATATATAGAGTATCATATTACTTATACCTTATTTTCATTAGTCAGTGACCTTATAGACTAATTAACTAGTTTTGGACCTAAACCTTAGTGTGGACCTAGTTTACCTAGGATAACCTAGTACTGAGCAGAAAACCACAGATTTGACCTAGAGGCCTCATACTTAAGTAGTTAATCATGTTTATCCCTTTAACTCAGTATTTAATATTGATATCTTATATATAGGTCCTTGTGATCCCACCTTGGACATCGATCCTCACACCCTGCTCAGGACCACAGGCGAGTACATTCTCTGACAGTTTTTATTGTTAATTATTTCTATAATGCAGTTGTATTACATACTTGATTCCGACACTATGGATACACGGGTTAGCACCCTAGATCCCCATCATGAGGAGTCGTGATTGGAATCCATCGTGCTAGCTGGGGGATGGGGAACTATTAGTAGATTATGTGATCATCTTGTATTTCTTACACTGTTTATAGATTTTGTCAATTTAATGAAACTGCTGTTAGTGCTTGTGCTTCGCTCCAATCCTGACTGGATAACATTTTTCAGAGGACCTGGAGAGCTTGTGCCCCACTCATTACGGCCCAGGATTAGAGGGTGATTTCACTCCAGAAACCCCAGAGGAGTTGCCTAGTCTAGAGGAAAATTTACCTGGCTATTCTTAGATTATTTTTCTGCATTTATTGTTTTAGACTGAGACTGAGTTGTATTTATTATTTTGTGACTTTGTGAGGTCATTTAGACCCAGGATTTGAGTTGGACTTATTGTGGTTGGTTTTTATTAGAACTCTTTTCTATTCTCATCGTGCTATTATTTCTATTAGCTTGTGATTGAGTATATCATAGAACTGTGGATTATTATCATTGTCCTCCGTGCGGAGTTGAGACTATTGTCAGGATATATTATATTTTGAGACCTAGACAGCGTTCTACCGCCGATGCTGCGGCGTAGGCTGGACGTACCCACGACTCATGCCCAAATTCCGGGTGCGGGTCATGACAGCTACATGCAATGAACAGCCCCCAACCTCTAACACTCATAATTATGTGTTCAAATGACTGAACACCCTCAAAAACTTAGTCCATAATTGAGCCCCATACTCCACTGCATCCAGTATCACATGTATTCACAATATGGTGCAAAGCATTCCAAATGTTACTGTGTTGTAGCAACTCCATCTTCACTGATACTTGATTGGGGACTCACCCTTACTCATCACTACATGTCTGTGCATACTTATCTCAAGGAACACCTCAAATGTTCTAAGGATACACTCTCTAACTCATATTTATCCCCACATAATCCAAGCAACCCGAGCACAACACTGCTGTGCACAGAGGTTAAGTTCTCCCATAAACATCATTACAACACAGTTCCTTTGAACTGAACAACCATACTCAAAACTCACCTGTCACTTGTGCATATTAGCACAACACATACACTCAAAACCAAAACCACAGCCACTTATACACTAACACATGTGTAACCCCACACAACAATCATGTGCACTGCTTGCCTATGCAAACATGCACCACAGGCCCAACACTACCCCTCACTTGTATATTCACCACACACACATAATTATCAATACACCATGGTATCCACAAATATATATATATATACTAGATATTTTATCAAGCACCTATGGTGCACAAGTATGATACTCATGATACACAACCAAACTACATGCCAAATTCTCCAATATGCAACTAATAATATATATACATATCAAATCTAACTATATATATCTAATATAATTAGTTGTCAAAAAAAATAGGGAAAAATACACCCATAAATACAAAACCCCAATTATGAACACAACTTCAGGAAGAAAATACTATGGAAACCAATAGAGACCCATTCTCTCCCATTTTTGGTTTTCCTAAATTATAGGTGGGCTCCTAATGGCCCACAAAACAAATAAAATAGAATTTAAAAGACAGATTTCAGAATTCACCTATTGGGAGATGGATTCCCAATACAAAGCCAAAGATTCCCTATGCAAGCTTCTCCTTCTCAAATGCTTCTTGAACCTAAGCTTCTAGGCTTCTTAGATGAGGAAAATGGAAGAAATTTGAGATTAATTTTTTATATTTTGCAGGAGGAATGAAAGGGTTTAGGGAAGAACTCAATCTAGGGTTTCATGAGCAATAAATGAACTTGTAGGAGTCTTCCCCCTACTATATAGGGCCGGCCAAAAAAAACCTAGGGTTGGCTAAGGCACAATGTCCAATATTGTCACGACCCGCACCCGAGGTAAGGGTACTAGTCAGAAACAACGCCCAGCCTACGCCGCAGAATCGGCGGTAGAACGCTGTCTAGAAAGTCTATCTAATATAATGAACCACCAAAAGATAGTGTACTCAATCACAGAACTAAGATAGAATGAACACGGATCAGATAAGAATAGAATAGTCATCAACTCATTAGTTTAAAATAATACATCAATGAGTCTGAAGAGTAACAAAAATAAGCTGGAGACAAATCCAGTACAAAAGAATACTATTATACTACAAGCTACACTCCAGGGTCAACTGTCTCAGTTGGGATAAGTTCCTCTTGAGCCAGGGTCTCCGAATCTAAACCCACAACATCCTGGGGTCCATAATAGGTAGGGTACTCCTCAGTGTCATCTGGAAAAATATATCCAGTCAGGAAAGGAGCAGAGTACATCTCTAACAGCAGTTCTAATCCATGATAAAAACTATGTAACAGTAAATAGCTGTGGATAAACAAGATGTACAAAATAGATACAAGAGATATATAGACAATAAGGAAATACTGGAAAGAAATACAATAATGAACAATATGCCAATGAAACAATAATACTAATGACTAAGTGTGTGAGTACTAGCTTAACATGTGATCGGCTTGGGCAAGATACAATGCGGCCTGGCTAATCATACGTGCGGTGCATGATCAACACTATTCGCTTACCAATACTTTATTCAATAGGGATTTGATCACATATCTATACTAATACTCCCCACCCCCAACTGGTATAATAGATCCAACCACGGTATGTTATGGCACTAGATTCCCCAAGAAGATAGCTAGTCTTCCCGAGAATCGGTGTCTGCATATATACAAGATAACCAATGAAACAATACTTGCACCATATACACCATATACCAAGGAATAACATCTCATGACGAGATCTGGATATACCAATCCGTGTAACCATAGTGTCGAGAGAACATGGATTATCTACACTAGATACAGTGAACATAGAGGATATCATAAATGAGAAATTATCAGAGAATGTACTCGCCTGAAATCCAAAGAACAGTCACACAGATGTCTGACTCGGTGCCTCGAAGACCTAGATATGGAATACCATATTAAAACAAGGTCCCGAAAAGAGAACAAGTCAAACTAGTCAACTCCTAGGTCAATAAATAAATTCTAAGTCAAAAGTCAACTATGGTCAACTCTAAAGTCAACTAAAGTCAAACATGGTCAAACCAAGGTCAACCTCACAAGAAATGTATATAAATAATATAGAAATAAAATACAACAATTTAGGAATCAAAATTAGATCCCAATAGATACTCACACCAAGTATACTAATAATACAAATAATACATACTCTAATATAATATATAAACAACCAATATTTATACAAATAAAATAATATATTATTACAAATATTATACCTCACAAAACATATATATATACACACATATATATATACAATAATAATATATAAAATATAATTTAAAACTGCCAAAGCGTCACTGAAAACAGGGAGTTAAAAATACAATTTAATTAAAACAGCTTATAGTGACAGTCTCAACTGTCACAGAAAACGTCGCAAAAGCCACTGCTGCTAAGATCCCGCCTGCAGCATTAATGACAGAACTGTCATTAATGCACAGTGGGCTACAGCGGCTGCTGTTGACCCGCCTATTTAGCGACAGTTTCACTGTCACAAACCCACTGTCACTAAAACACAGAAATATATATATATAAATATATATATGCAATAATAATCACAATACATATATATAAATAAATAATTATATACTTATATATATACAAATAAATACTATTAGTTACAAAACACAATGCACAAATTAATGTACGTATTTTATATGGCTAGAAGCACACATAAAAATACATTAATATACAAATAATTACATAATAATTATAAATAATATAATTACACAATTAAACACATAAATATATTTAATAAAATATTTATTTATAATTTATACTATTAACATAAGTACATATATAATTACATGCAAGAAAGCTACATATTATATTTGTACATCATATTAGCTCACACAAAAATATATAGATCTATGCTACAATAATTACTATAATAAATACACAAAATAAATATATAATATCGATATATATTTACTAATTATAATTGAAGAATTTAAACCATACATAATTAGATCTATTCAAAAATCCACACAATTGGAGAGTATCACACCGTATCCCACTAGATCTAGGATACGCATGTGACACGAGTCCAACACACAACCAATTGCACCCCGAAGGATACAAACAAATCACAAATAATATTTATGAATAAATCAAAGTGTCAAAAGTAGATCTATGTGTCCGTGTCAAAATACGACATGTTCAAAGCCCCGTGTCGGAGGGAAAATCCCCAAAATGACACGTATCACCAAATAGTTGGGATACGAACCACATGTACCAAATTATGGACACGACACTAGTCCCAAATACATAAGCTCATGTCCAATTGATCTATAGGATCAATTGATACACACAACAAAATATAAATTCGGAATTCCAACAAAATTAACACAAAAAGCACCATAACTTCCTCCATGGGTCTCCTATGAATACAAAACAAAGTCCTATGGGTAGTACATACATATAGGTTGATTTTACATGATTAAATCTTATATTTAGAAGCTATTTAAATGGAAAAATCTGAATTATACCTATTGGGAGATGGATTCCCAATAAAACCTCCAATTGAGAAGAACTTGCTTCCAAATTGTAGATCCTTGCTCCTCTTTGTAGATCCTTGCTTCCTTCTTCTAGATCCTTGCTTCCTCCTTCTCTAATGGTGAATTGGGAAGAATTTGGAATGAATTTGGTAGGGAATTGGAATGGGAATGGAGGGAATTTGGGAGTGAAAAATTCTAGATCTAGATTTGGAATGAGAATGAGAGGAGAGAGAAATTTCCCCCCTCTTTTAATAGGCCGGCCTTGCCCCTCTCCCAAGCAATTATAAAATGTCCAATGTACCCCTTGGGGCCTCTCATGAAAAAATAATTAAGGAAGGAAGCTTCTAGTCTAATCACTTAATTAATTTAATCCATCTCCTTAACTATGGGCTTTCTAAATGGGCCAAATCTAACTATTTAATTCATGTTGGTCCATGGGTCCAAACTACACTAGTTGGGTCCACTAAAATAAGTCCAAAATAATTAAATAACATCCAACAATAATTAAATAATACAACAAAAATTATTTACCATGCACAATATTTATTTAAATAGGAAATTACTAAAATATCCTTTTTCCTAAAATGTTGTAGTGACAAATATGCCCTCTAGGATTTTTATGAAGAATTTTTCAATTAAATGGATTTTTATCCATAATGGAAACTTAATCAAATTTCTAATTTAATAAAGGAGACTGGATGGTTAGGTCCCAAAAGTGACTAGTCTAGTGTTTGAGTCCAATGGTCACCTCAAGTCTAACCCACTAACCCATATTATTAATAATTGCTATATATATACAATACACATTATATAAACAATAAACAATAAACTATAAACTATATATATATATATATATATATTTATTTATTATTATTTTTATTATTGCAAAAGACAAAAATGTCCCTATTTTATAAATGTGGTAGTGACAAGTCTACCCTCCTTAAAAATAATTTTGTCCTTTAAACTAAACTAGAACGAGAAGATAATCAGAACAATAAGAACAATACCTCAAGGCTCGAACAGATACGGGTACTGTTCGCGCATTTCTGCCTCCCTCTCCGAGGTTGACTCACCTGGAGAGTGATGTCTCTACGCGACACGAAGCAAATGAATAGTTTGGTTTTGCAATGCCTTCTCCCTGCGATCCAAAATCTTTACTGGCTGCTCTGGATAACTGAGAGTCGGACCAACCTCGATCTTCGAGTTATCTAGTACGTGACTTTGGTCTGCCATGTACCGTCTCAACTGTGACACATAGAACACGCCATATACTCCCTCTAGTGTAGGTGGCATGTCTAGTCTGTAGGCCACTGTATCGACCATTACAAGAATACCTAAAGGTCCGATGTACCGTGGACTAAGTTTTCTACCTCCACCAAAGCGAATCGTGTCCTGTGTTAAACAAATTTGCAAGAACACCAAATCGCCAACCTAAAATAAAATACAGCCTTAACATAACATATAATCTAAAATAAAGTAATCACAAGCAATTACAATAAAATCTATATCTCAAACTACAAGGGCCTCCAGTGGCTGTCAGTCCAATGTTGTTGTCTGTCCTGCGCCACTCGAAGTCTATCTCTGAGGAGTTTTACCTTCTCATCTGCATCCACGACCATCTCTAGTTCCAACAAGGTTCTCTCACCGACATCATCCCAAGATAACGGAGTGCGATATCTTCGTCCATATAGATGATCCTTCCAAGAACCTCCAATTACTAGGGTTGGCTAAGGCACAATGTCCAGCCTGGTAATTTTTGTTGAAAGCAAACTCTACTAGGTGCAGATGATCCTCCAAAAACCTCCAAGATCCATAACACAAGTATGAAGTATATCCTCAAGAGTCTGAATAGTCCTCTCTGACTACCCATCTGTCCGGGGGTGATATGCAGTACTAAACTTGAGCTAATGCCTAAGCTAGCTTGCAAACTCCTCCAAAACTGGAAAATAAAACAACTATCCCAATTCGAGATGATGCTCACAGAAACTTCATGTAATCTGGTTATCTGCTGCACGTACATCTCCACTAGCTTCTCCGTAGACGTACCCACTTTGAATGGTAAGAAGTGGGCTGATTTGGTCAACCTGTCTACGATAACCCAAATCGCGTATTTTTCTCCTAAAGAATGCGGAAGCCCTAAAACAAAATCCATAGCAACATGCTTTCATTTCTACTATGGGATGGATAAAGGCTAAAGCAATCTACCTGGCCTCTATCTGTCAGCATTTACCTGCTGGCACACTAAATACCTGGATACAAAACGTGCTACCTCGCACTTCATACCATACTACCATATGTGCTCCCTTAGGTCTCGATACATCTTTTTTGGCACCTGAATGCATCAAGTAATGAGAGCGATGTGCCTTCTGCAAAATCTCTTCGTGCAGCTCCCCACTCGGCACACATATCCTAGTACCGTGTCGTAACGATCCATCATCAACAATAGTGAAGTCCTCTAATAATTTTGTTCGAACCTATGCCCTGATAATCCTATGAGCCTCATCATCATACTGCGTAGCTCTGATTCTGTCCATCAGCTAAGACTGTATCTGCAATCCCCATATCTGAATCTCGATACCAGAAACTAGCACCTAAATTCCCAAGCTCTCAAGATAGGCCAACAATTGCATATCTGTCATCAAGTATATTGCCATCAGATACCTACTCAAGGCATCGGCGACTACGTTAGCCTTCCCTGGGTGGTACGACAATAAAATGTCAAATTCCTACATCAACTCCAACCATCTCCCCTGCCTCATATTTAGCTCTTTATGTGTAAATACGTACTTCAAGCTCTTGTGGTCTGTAAAGATCTCTACACGCTCTCTGTATAGATAGTGTTTCCATAGCTTTAGAGTAAAGATGATCACAACCAACTCTAAATCGTGGGTGGGATAGTTCTTCTCATGAGAATGTAATTGTTATAGTGCCCCACTCCGCATTGGAACTATGTACAAGAGATATAAGTTTACTGACTCGAGTGAAAGTCTTCTCGAAGATTTCTCGATCAAAATATAAGACGATTAATCTAAGTGAGTGGGCAAAACTTTATTCTCTGATTCTTGCACGCCTTAATTATGAATATGAGTTTTTGAAATGCTTGGATGCTTAATACGATAATGTTCGCATTCAGAATGATAGAACGAGAACATGCATGCTTGAATAGAGAACTTGAATGCTTGTCTAAAAGCGATAGAACCATTGCCATGCTAAGTTAAAGAATAGAATATTGCATGCTTAGTTACACGGACACCGCTATCGAACGAACCGCTGTCATGTTAATAAAAAAGAGTAATAAATGTTCATATGTTTCCATCGTATGCAAAAAAAGAGTAGAACTGCATGCTTAGTTAAAAGAGATAGAGAACTGCTTCCATGCTTGCTTAAATAGATACTGTTACATGTTTCCATAAAAGTTATTGAAATGCTTGAACGGTATCAGAGAGATAGCAGCCAGTCTGCATAGAGATAGATATGGCGGCATATCCGCACAGAGACAGAGATAAATAGAAGAGATTGATTATATGCATATTTATTGAACTACTACATATATATAAAGTTTATCTAATAGAGTTGCATCCATGCATTGATCTTTAGACAACATGTGCGCAAGAATAATCCCACGACTGGTTCCTGGGGCACTGGGGACTGTTCGTCCTGGGGGTGATCAGAGGAATACCCTGAGGCAATGAAGTCCTCGCGATTAGAGTGGTATTCATATCTATTAGATAGCTGGTTCACGAGTCAAAGCAGCTAGTGTATGAACGAGTATATTAGTGCAGTGCTGGACCGTGATAACACCGTTAGTAATCATGAGGAAGTAGACTCATGGACCATCATATAGTTAGGTCGCATGGTAGGATTCAGCCTTCTTGCTTACCTAACTGTTTGATGTAGAGACGGACAAAAAAAGATAACATTATTCATATATATGCAAATATTGCAAACTTGTATATCTGCTGCAGGGATAATCATTTGACGAAAGGGTACGAATCACTGAATAAGTGATATTCATGCTATCGAACATGCTCTCTTATATTAAATGCTTTCAAAGAGAAGTCTTGTTTCTCGTATATGCTTCTACCTCGTTCACTCGATAAGATGATAATTGCTGATAAAAGAAAGAGAGAGATGCTAAGAAGATAGTCCACTAGATTCATGCTAGAGTCTTTAAAGAAATAAATATGCCTCACGAGACACGCTACACACCAGAGAAAGTAAATGAATCTTGCATATCGTACATAAACTGCTTGCCTTGTCTGCTTGCTTGTATATCGAACATGAACTCTGATTTTAAAGATGTTTTCAAAAAGAAGTAATATGACTCCATTCTTGTACTGCATGTAACGAACCTAGGTAAAACTAGAAAGATCACTAGTAATGTAATGTCTTGCCACATGCTTATTTAGTGTTGGTTTCAGGAAATCTGTTCATTGATTTTAGACTCACCAGTACTTTATCCAAAGTGCTGACCCATCAACAGTTTGCTTGTTCATAGGTGCTGGATCGTCCAAGGAAGCGATAGCCGTACCTCATCCCCAGGACCCAGAAATCTAGAGTCGATGTCTTGAGCCGTATCGAGATTGCTTTGAGCTGCTTTTGTATAGAGGGATATAATGTATGGAATGATGTCATTATAATAGAGAGAGAGAGAGAGAGCTTGAGCGAATTATAATCTTGGCCAAGCGCCGCTTGTAACACATCTTGATTATCAAAAAAGTGCTTATTTTCTTATGCCATTGTGTTATTTACTTTTTTGCAATATTGTGCCGTAGCTTTCGTCTTGAATATCTTACTTGCCCTTGTTCAAACTTTGGCCTTATACAAGAGCAGTTTAGGCTTGCACAGCATTACGCCCCAAGAGAGGACAATCGGTCCCGCAAGGTCCCAAGCGAGAATGAACGGCCCCCCTATGGGACCGGGGCATGATAATTGCCTGGAAGCAGAGGCAATTACCTTTTCATGCTGCTAAAGAATGCAACCCAAACCCTTTTCTTCAGTATCACTATAGATAATGAATCAATATGTCCTTGATGGCAATATTAAAACTGGAGCTATCGTCAATCTCTTCTTCTTCTTATCAAATGCGGCCAGATAATCTTCCGTCCAGACAAAATCCATATCCTTTTTGGTCATCCTTGTCATCGGCTCCATAATCCTGGAGAAGTCTTGTACAAACCTTTTGTAGAAACCTGCTCGTCCCAAAAAACTTCTGATCTCGGCCACTGAACTGTAAGTAGACCATGACTCTACAGCCACGATATTCTTCGGGTTAACTGAGATCCTTTCACCCGTCACTACATGCCCAAGGAATTCAATATTGTAAAGGAAGAAATCGTACTTCGAAAGCTTTACGTAAAGCTTCTCCTTCCTGAGAGTCTCCAAAACCATTCTCAGATGCTCCTCATGCTACTCTGGGGTCTTCGAATACACAAGAATTTTATCGATGAACACCACTATAAACTTGTCAAGGTAATGGTGGAACAAATTGTTCATCAGGTTCATGAATACCATCGGGACATTAGTCAACCCAAACATCATCATTATGAACTCGAACTGGCAGTACCGAGTACAAAAAGTTGTCTTCGGAATGTCTTTCTTCTTTACCCTCACCTGGTGGTAGCCTGACCTCAAGTCTATCTTCGAGAAAACCTTCGCTCCACTCAACTGATCGAAGAGATCATTTATCCTCGGTAGCGGATATTTGTTCTTGATAGTGAGGTTGTTCAGAGCTCTGTAGTCGATACACATAAATACCGACCAATCCTTCTTCGGTACAAACAATACTGGAGCACCCCACGATGAGGAACTGGATTTGATGAAGCCCTTGTCCTACAACTCATCAACCTACTTCTTCAGTTCTGTAAGGTCGTTGTTGTTGAACCTATAGACATGCTGTGATATTGGCTCTAAGCTGGACACCAAGTCTATAGATAACTCAATATCTCAGTCTAGCGGTAATTCTGGCAACTCCTCTGGAAAATATCTAAGAACTCTCCTATCAAAGGATGTAGCAACTCTTTTTCTTCTACCATGGCTCCACAAAATAAGCCCCTGTTCTACTCCACTGCTCCTCTGGCGATCTCGAATTATGGCTCTCCTGGTGGTCAAAATATTACTCTACCTCCATGATAATCTATAGTAGCATGGTTCCCACTCAAGAAGCCCATCTCGAGTATAATATCGTATCCCGAAAGTGGCATTACGAGTAAGCACACACTCAACTATCGGCCTACCAATGGAACTCTCCGGTCCTTGCAAAAATTACTGACTAGGATAATGCCTTCCCCAGTCATGATCTTGTAAGGCCTATCTATGAGTTCTGCCTCTAAACGATGCTTAAGAGCATAAGACACAGATACAAAACTATGGGAAGTGCCAGAATCAAATAAAGCAAATATTGGAATATAATCGAGAAGAACTGAACTTGATATCACGTCTCCTACTTGCTAGGCCTCCTCGATTGTCATGGTATATGCTCGCCCCTGGGGTGTGCCTCTCTGCTGCTGCTGGTGCAGGGCAACCCTCTGCTTCTATGGAGGGAGTGGAGGTCCCCTCTGCTGTCCTCCTGGTGCGGTAGGTGCTCTAGCAGGTCCCCTCTGAGAGGCTACTCGATAATGACCTGGATGAGTTTAAAAAGATGGACAATCCCTCAACTGGTGGGCTGACGATCTACAAAACAAACATGTACCCAGCCTCTTCCTGTAGATGTCTCCCTTGTGTCCTGCCTTCCCACAATACGAACACTGGACAGTGGGCTGGGTCTACCTCTATTGCTGCTACTGGATATGTCCTCGAGCTGATGCCTGATGTTGTTAGTACTGATATGGCCTCTGCTGCTACTAAAAGTGGGGACGCTTGTCCGGTCCTGTGCTACCACTCGCTCCTTCAATAATTTTGCATCCTCTCTTGGGCCCAAGGTCCATATCATCCTCAGTAATCTGGAAATCCATCAGAATGCCCTCAAAGTTAGCAGTGCGACGTCTAGAAGTACGAGACTTGATCTCTCTCATCAATCCCTTCCTGAACCCTTGGGCTCGATCTCAGGGTACCGAATCATAGATGGTGCAAAATGACTCAAGCAGCAAAACTCTAAGGCATACTCGTCGACCGATATGTTTCCTTGGAGCAAGTCACGAAACTGACTGTCCAAGGCTCTCAGGGCCACATCGAAAAAGAACTTCTCCTTGAAAAGCTTCTTGAAAGTTTTCCAAGTAAGTCCTCTAGTAGTAAGTCTCGGCTCTGTGCGATACCAAGTGAGCGTAATATCGAACATCTGGCTGCCGGCAGCCTCGATCTGTAGGCTCTCTAGAATCTTGGCCAAGCGCAAGTTTCCATCTATGCCCTCCAGCCAGTCGTCGACGTAGAGTATCCCGTCAACTCCCTTTAAATCCCAAGGTGACATCCTCTTGAAGTCCACTATAGTGCCTGGCCTCTATTGATGTGGCTAGCTAGCGTGTTGCTATGCGACTCTCTCCACTCCCTGGAGAGCCATATGATGAGCATTCTCTATGCTCTTACTCATCATATCTCTCTGCGTCTGGTGTGCCTCTGCCTGCATCCTCTGCGCCTCAGCTTGAACTCGCTGAGCCTCTGCCAACATCCTCTAAGCATCCATCATGCCCTGGATCAATATGAATATTTGTGTCCCGTCAACAGCACACCTCCCAAAAATTGAATCTATGGTAGTGGTGGTGGTGGTGGAAGGTCCTCCGTAACAGCCGAAAAGACCCTTCGGACAGATTAGGGAGGAGGACCCCCGAAAGTTGCAAAAACTCCTACATAAATAGGTGAAGTAGGAGGCGCATCATCAATTATCTGGATGGCAGGTCGAGAGGTGGCAAACCTCTCCAAAGCTGCGGGTCCTGATCTCTACGATTTAGTCTTCGACGGCATCCTGATGACAGATCGAAACAAGAAGAAGTCAATTAAGGTAAAAGATACGATATCATCAAAGAAGGACAGTAAAAATTAAAGGAAGAAATTATTCAGAAGTGACAAGAATATTAAAATAAATAGATTAGAAATTTTATCCTAGTTATGATTGAGCATACTCTCATCATATACCCTGTATCTGGCTCGTAATAGTACTCTAAGTCTGAGTACTACTAGTATACTACACTAGTTGTGACCTAAGACATAGTCAAAGACCTGCATGGGCCACCACTAAAATGTGTCACGACCCGTACCCAAAAATTGGGCATGAGTCGTGGGTACGTCTAGCCTACGCCGCAGCATCGACGGTAGAATGATGTCTAGGTCAAAATGTTATCTATCAATGATATCATAACCAGTCAACATGTCTCAACTCCAAACGGAGGACAATATATATATATATATATAATCAACTAACAATGTACTCAATCACAATAACTATAAAGAAGGTAAATAGAACGATAAAGGTGAAAAGAAACACGAGAGGCAAAATAATATATATCTCAAACAAGACAGAGTCTAAGAGTATATCTATCTCAACATAATACAACTCTAGTATATAAGTCTGGAACAATCCAATACATAAATAAACTAGGTGCTGACTAAACAACTATGGGTGGTGTCTACTCTATATTGCATGGCTCCTCTGAATTTTCTGGGATATAATCGTCATCTACTCCTTGACCATAATGAGTAGGACAAAAGTCCTCAAGATCCTCTGAAAAATATTATTCAGTCAGGATTAGAGTGAAGCACAAACACTAACAGCAATTCTATTTATATTGATAAAAATTATAAATCAGTGTAGGAAAATACATGATGAATGAAATACTGGAATATAAGGAAATCTGGAGAGATTTGTAATCTTTATATAGAAATAACTAGCAGTGAACAAATATATGCAAATACTAGCAATGAATTTACTAAAACAAAGAATAGAAACACTGGCTAAGTGCCCTGAAATATCAGTTTGCTATGTGATCGGCTTGGGACTAGATCAGGCTTGTTATATATGATTGGCTATGATACATGTGAGTTCAGGCTAACCATCTGGTTAGCTATAATGCGAGAAAAAATAGGCTAATCATATATAACAGACTACGAGACATATAAATGGTCAGGCTACACCCCATGTGATATATGGGGTGAGCTATGATGCTTGTAAGGTGGGGTATGATCACATAATTTTCTAATATTTTTCTATTCCCAGCTAGTACGATGGATCCAATCACGACTCCTCATGACAGGTATCTATGATACTAACCTGTGTATCCACTGTGTCAGAATCAAGTATACACTACAACTAGAATCATAGTAATGATCAAAATAGTTAAAACTGTCAGAGAATGTACTCGACTGTGGTCCTGAGTAAATAATAATGATCGATGTCCAAGATGGAATCACAAAGACCTAAATATCAAATATTAATATCAAATAGTGATCTGAAGAGATATACATGTTTACTAGCTCTATGTTAGACTTCTAGGTCCAAACTAGGTCTTGTAAGCCAAACTAGGTCAATACTTCGGTTTTCTAGGCTTAAAAATATCAATTAGTCAATAATAGTCTACTATTAGCTATTACCTACCTTATACTAGTTAGTAATGAAGTATTCTAGCTATATAAGTTAATACTTAACTAATTCTAGTTACTATTTTATACTATATGCTATTACTCACACTTGACCAATACCCACTACTTAACTGGCATCCTAGTTAATACTGGACTTCACTGATACCACCCTTGTATCACTCCCATCTCAATTAGCACAATCACTACCAATCCTCTATTTATCTTAGTCTACAACATTACCTCACTATACCACATACTCAACCCCTCAAGAAACTAAGATACACCAAGTTCTGACTTTCTAAACCTGAACACAATATCCCCAACACCTCTGTAATATCCCAACTATGCACAACACAGTAACCCTTACCTTTCTTAGCTTCCAACATAATATCCCTCAACCTTACACATTGCTGACCCCCACTTACTTGAACACTCCATCAGATATATGTCTATATCTACTACTCGACCTCCTCAACTCACCAAACCTGGACTAAAATCCCCAGGTCCCCTTCACTCTCAGTTCATCCTACATAGGTACCTCTGATAGTAAGTATCAGTGCACTTATCTACCAATTAACACTCAAGTCTCTACGCCATTATACTACCTGAGCCCCTCTCTAACCCCTCACTACCATTTACTTGATACACTCTCCTCATCACATAGATACATGCACTAACCCTTGCAAGTTACAGCATCCCCTCCATAATGTGCACAGTGCACACTAAACTGTGCATAACATTGTGCATAGCACAATGCTTCAATGAGTATTGCTACATCCAATCAACAACCCACAACCTCTAACACTCCTATTCATGTGTTCAATGACTAAACACCCTCAAAAACACAGTCCATAACTGAGCCCCATACTCCACTGCATTCAGTATCATATGTCTTCACAGCATGGTGCAAAGCATTCCAACTGTTGTTATGTTACAGCAACTCCATCTTCACTGATACTTGCTTGGAGACTCACCCTCACTCATCACTAAATGTCTGTGCACACTGATCTCAGGAAAAACCTCAAATGTTCTTAGGATACACTCTCTAACTCATATATTTATCCCCACACAATCCAAGCAACCCGAGCACAGCACTTCTGTGCATAGAGGTTATGTTCCCCCCCTAACATCATCACCACAGTTCCTTTGAACTGAACAACCATACTCATAACTCACCTATCACTTGTGCAAATTAGCACAACACATACACTCAAAGCTGAAACCACAGCCACGTATACACTGACACATGTGTAAACCCCACACAACAATCATTTGCACTGCTTGCCTGTGCACACATGCACCATAGGCCCGACACTTCCCCTTACTTATTTGTTCACCACACACACACAATTATCAATACACACCATGGTGTATATATATATATATATATATATATATATATATATATATATATATACCGGACACTTCCCCTTACTTGTATATTCACCACACACACACAATTATCAATACACCATGGTATCTATATATATATATATATATATATACACACACACACACACACACACACACACTTACACGAATATATATACTAGACTTTCATCAAGCACCTATGGTGCACAAGAATGATACTTATGATACACAACAATACATGCCAAAATTCCCAATATACAACTAATAATATGTATACATATCAAATACATATCAAATTAAACTATATATATCTAATATGATTAGTTGTCTAAAAAATAGGAGAAAATACACCTATAAATACAAAACCCTAATTATGAACACAACTTCATGAAGAAAATAATATGCAAATCAATAGAGACTCATTCTATCCCCTTTGGGTATTCCTAAATCATGGGTAGGCTCCTAATGGTCCACAAAACAATTAAAACAGAATTGAAAAGAGAGATTTCAGAATTCACCTATTGGGAGATGAATTTCCAATGCAAAGCCAATGATTTCCTATGCAAGCTTCTCCTTCTCAAATGCTCCTTGAACCTAAGCTTAAAGTCTTCTTAGATGACGGAAATGAGAGAGATTTTGGATTGATTTTCTGAAATTTGGTGGAGAAATGAAAGGATTTTGGGAAGAACTAAACCTAGGTTTTCATGAGCAATAAATGAAGTTGAGGGAGGCTTCCCCTCCCCTCCTATATAGGGTCGGCCAAATGAAAACCTAGGGTTCGCTAAGGCACAATGTCCAATATGCCCTCTTGAATTTTTATGAAGAGTTTTCCAATTAGTGGGATTTTTATCCCTAATGGAAACTTAATCAAATTTCTAACTTAATGAAGGATATTGACTAGTTAGGTCCCAAAAGTGACTAGTCTAGTG
The DNA here is from genome assembly GCA_036927795.1 of Iris macrosiphon. NCBI lineage: Eukaryota > Viridiplantae > Streptophyta > Magnoliopsida > Asparagales > Iridaceae > Iris > Iris macrosiphon. The sequence continues at coordinate 21,383,181 of JAYESA010000014.1, forward strand.
TTTGAGTACAATGGTCACATCAAGTATAACCTACTAACCCATACTATTAATAATTACTGTATATAACAATACACATTATATAAAAAATAAATAATAAGAAAATATGTATATATATATATATATATATATATATATATATATATTATTGTAAAAGACAAAAATGTTCCTATTCTAGAAATGTGGAAGTGACAGAAAGTTCCGAAAAATGAATCAAAATGGGTTCCGAGTGTAGAACTTTGAGCTCCCACTAGGAACGCGATGTCCATTCCTTCATGATGATAAGCCACCTATCGAACGTCCATGGACTACCTTGCATTATGCGATCCTTATCTTCCTGCAACCCGAAGCGAATGAAATAAAAACTATTATCCCGAGCTAAAAACTTCATACTCCCTTTAGGTCACCAAACCTGGTTCGCATACGTGCGTGTTTGGCCATAAAACAACATATTTCCAAGCAGATATAATACCATCGTATTCCGCCAGTACTCCAAAGTCTCTGCTAACTCCTCATCTGGGAATGATGCTCACAGTCCTGTTCCCACCTTCTTTGCCTCCACAAACAACATCTGGCCATTGGTATTAGCCATCGTATGTCGACATAGGTCCGTCCATGACTTACTCTTCATCTGCTCACCCATGGGAGGTTTTCAATTCTCTGTATACGTTGCTTGTCGAGGCATCATCCGGGGCTGATCTCCCCCAATAGCCTACTTCCCCGCCTTGTGAGGTTGCGGCTCCTTTCTTAGACTATCCAACCTAGACATCTCCTTTGTTCCAGGCGACCGCCGAGGTGGTTGAACAACGCCACCTACTCCCATTGCCAAGCGTCCAACCGATGCCCTAGCCACCCTCGCACCCGTCAGATCACCACCACTAGGACGGAAACGCCTAATGGCCCGCCCTCTCCTTCCGCGACCGACTGTAGTCTAGCCTCCCCCATCCGTTGTCTTCATCGCAGTCGTACTCGTCCCTCTCCCCTCATCCACCGCCTCATAGGTACTGTCCCACGACCCCGCAAACCCTCGGTCGCCAACCCTAGCCGCCGTTGCTTGCATGGGGGAATATTTTTATTTGTGTGTGTCTATATCTTTATTTTTGTATAAATATTTCAAAATGTAAAATACAATTACGTGCAATATGTAGTACAAAATAAAAATATGTGTTATCTATGATCGTAGTCTTTCAAGTAGCTTTTGACTAGAAGGTTACAGCTTCTTTCTACGTACCAGAATGTGAGTAAAACAAGTGCATAGCTAATTTAGAAGAAATAAATGATTACATATGCATGTTATTTGTTGACCAAGATACTATTTGGTTCCACATTCACGTGCAGTTGTGACAGGAACCTTCAATTGAATTTGTCTGGCACAAAATTATATTATTAGTGACATTGGAGAACCAATATTCCACTAGCCACCTTGACTAATCTTAAACTTTTTATTATATCCATTGCAACATAAAATTATATTATTAGTGACATTGGAGAACCAATATTCCACTAGCCACCTTGACTAATCTTAAACTTTTTATTATATCCATTGCAATATTATTTCTAATACTGATTACGAATATAATTATTGAAAGATACCTTGGTGTAACTCATAAAAAAATCCTAGCTTAGATCACTAAATTAAAAGATTAGGTTATTTAGGCCTTTTGATAATGGAGGGAGACCTGTGAAGCTCAGTGGAAGGATTAAGATATGAGATCCAATCTGATCCTGATGACAAGCAAAACCTTCTTAAAAGCCTCATTTTCTGGTTAGCTAAGTAGAATTTCCAAGGCAAAGTAGCACCGGTCAAAAGAAACAGGTCACCATGAATAGATATATAAACTAGGTCTAAATAACATGTACTTGAGCTTCTCCTCTACATTACCAATACAACCCTAAACTCTATTAGGTTTATGACTTCAACTCTCTTTGGTTTAGGACTTGTATTAAGAAATTTAGCTATCTCTTTTAAATATTATAGTTCGGGTTAAGTTTAATTTAAATTTGAGCAATTGTTATTTGTCCATCCAAATTGTCCCACCAAACCATTCCTACTTATGTGGCTGCTGATGTGGTATGTTAAATAGCAATATGTGATATCTACTATTGGCGCTGACATGACAAATTTAAACTCAAAAAACTAATTACCAAAAAAATGTAATATTAATGTTAATGTTAATGTTAATATTAAATTTTATGTTAATTTAAATATTAACATTAATGTTAATGTTATTTTAATTTTAATATTAATGTTAATTTTAATTTTAAAATTTGTCAAGTCTGCTGTTACATTAACTAGCATGTCAGCTGCCACATAACGAGGCATGGATTGGAGCGATTGTTTTGAGGGACAAATAGTATTATTCTTTAAATATATCATGATTTGGTTTTATCCAAATTAACCCATATGGAATATATTTAATTAAATTTATCTTGATTAAATATAGTTAACTAAGGTTTTCTTTCATTATCATTGTTGGTTAAAATTCTTAAATAATGCAAATAGGAAGATGTAAAATTAAAACAAGAAATAATATAGGATTCGAGGCACGTTACACGCTGTCCTTAGAATAGAATTTCGTCCCACGAACAGTGCAGTGGGTTCCTGGCGATCTATCCCCGAGATACAACGAATCCTTCGATTCACTTCACCGTGCACCCGGTAGCGAATCCCACGAACGATCACAACCTTGCCCGACAAATAGAAATTGGAGGAATTTTGGTTCTAGTGTTTTTCTTTTCTTTTTCGTCTCTGTGAGATTGTTCTTCCGTCCGAACAGAGAGCGAGAGAGAGAGAGAAAAGAAAAAATCGATTTATATTTTTTTCAGATCTCAGGATCGTGTCCTGGATATATCTGTCACGTAACCTTTCCCACTTTTTCAGTAAAGGGATTACGTGAGAACAGTTCCGCGGAAGACCAGCAACCCACCAGACCAAATCAACGAAAATAAAAAATAAAATAAAATAAGTTATGAAATTACCTTTGTACCCGTGTCCGTTTCGCGGCGCGCAAGCGTGCAAAGTGCTAAGTGCGCGAATAATAAACGCGTAAAAATGCGCATTAAATCGCGCACCCGCTCGCGGGTTGGATAAGATCAAGCCCATCCCCTATAAAGCCCACTTACCCACTAAGAGGGGTAAAGCAATATATGGAAAGGAGAATGACTTCTCCTTTCCCATGTGGGACTAAAAGAAAGGAGTGCTTTGTTGAATCATATAGTTTAGACAAATCTAACAATAAATCTAACAATCCCCCACATGATTCAACAAAAGAAGAAAGAAAGGTATAGCACGATAGGACATAAAGGAAGGAAAACAAGATATGGGCAATCACACTTTGTATCAGGGGAAGGTGTCTTCAGGACTTGAACCTCCCCTTAGTGTTATACATCTCATCTATACAGACCCAAAGTGACTTAAGTCTTGAACTTAGGATCTTACTTGTACAGACTCAACATACACACAAACACATTATAGTCATTTGATCGTATCAACAGTTGTGCACTTTTTGGCCATGTGCTATCTCGCTTTCTTAAGAGCTCTAGAGAACAGCCCAAGTTCCCATAGAAAGTAGCCCCACTTTCACTCTTAAATAGGTGAATCTTTCTAGGTATTCTGCAATTTATATACCCTGCTTTACAAGCCACAGATTCATTGAGATTTTATAATCACCCTTTTATTTATTGCAGATCAACACTATACATTAGAGGGATGGTTCTTTACAATTACTATCATATAGTGTTTCCAGTCACACATCAATTTTGTTGTTATCCATTGAACCTTTTCTTGGTGCTTCTAATCAAAGGTTGGGTTGCCTTTGAGGTGACTCAATCTATGGGCTTTAACCCCATTCCTCTTGCCGTCTCCAACACAAGTCTCCTTGAGAGCCCTTTAGTTAGAGGATCTGCTAGATTATTTTTTGATCTGACGAAGTCAATTACAATTACTCCATTGGATCGCAATTGCTTCACCCGATTGTACCTCAGACGTATATGTCTAGATTTTCCATTATAACTTGTCCTTTGAGCCTTTGCTATTGTAGCTTGGCTGTCACAGTGTACAGGGAGAGCATGAACTGGTTTGCTCCACAGAGGAATATCTGTTACCAGATTCCTAAGATAGTCTGCTTCCTCACTAGTGAGGTCAAGAGCTATAAATTCTGCCTCCATAGTAGATCTAGAAATACAGGTCTGCCTAGTAAAGTTCCATGCAACAGCAGCTCCACCCAATGTGAATACATATCCACTTATGGCTTTGGTCTCATCTGTATCGGAGATCCAGTTCGCATCAGTATACCCTTCTAATACAGATGGGTATCCTCCATAGAATAATCCATGGGATATCGTGCCCTTTAGGTATCTCATTATCCGTTCCAAGGCAGTCCAATGTGAACTATTTGGATTGCTAGTATACCGACTAAGCTTTCCTACTGCGTAGAAAATATCAGGTCTGGTACGATTAGCAATATAGTTAAGGCATCCGATTTGCTGAGAATACTTCAACTGAGCCACACTGTCTCCTTTATTCTTCTTCAACCTGATACTTGCATCATATGGAGTACTCACAGGTTTAGAATCAAAATAATTAAATCTTTTTAGAACTTTTTCTATATAGTGAGATTGGGAGATACCAATTCCCTCAGAAGTGCGACTTAGTTTAAGTCCTAAAATTACATCAGCAGGTCCTAAATCTTTCATATCAAAATTTTGAGACAGAAATGATTTGATATCATAAATAATATCCATGTCAGTACCAAAAATAAGAATGTCATCAACATACAGGCATAATATTACACAAGAGCTACCAATAGTTTTGCTATAAATACATTTATCAGAATCATTAATAGCAAAACCATATGATAGAATTACCTTGTCAAATTTATCATGCCATTGCTTTGGCGCTTGTTTCAGCCCATAGAGAGATTTAATTAATTTGCATACCTTGCGTTCTTGCCTTGGAACAACAAACTCTCCAGGTTGTTCCATATAGATCTCTTCCTGTAAATCTCCATTCAGAAATGCAGTTTTTATATCCATTTGATGAATAAACAGTTTATGAATAGATGCAATAGCTATCAACATTCTAATTGTAGCAATTCTTGTAACAGGAGAGTAAGTGTCAAAAAAGTCTACCCCTTCTCTTTGTTTGAACCCTTTAGCCACTAACCTGGCTTTGAATTTCTCAAGAGACCCATCAGGTCTTAACTTCTTTCTGAAGATCCATTTGCAACCTATTGGTTTGCAACCTGCAGGAAGGTTAACCAAATCCCAAGTTCTATTTGATATAATAGAATCCATTTTACTATTTATAGCCTCTTTCCAAAATAAGGAATCAATTGAGGACATAACCCCTTGATAAGATATAGGATCCTCTTCAACGAGGTAGGTGAAAAAACTTTCACCTAGGTTTGGTTCTTGTCTTGTTCTTTTACTTCTCCTGGGTTCTACTGGGGTAATCTCCTCTGGTTGTGAACTAGAGGTTACAACAGGGACTTGTGTAGAAATAGAAGAACTAGAAATTTTATTTTTTAATGAAAAAATATTTTCAAAAAATGTAGCATCTCTAGATTCCATGACTATGTTAGCATCAATACCATTTACCTCACTCTTAATTACAAGAAATCTATAAGCAGTACTATTTTTGGCATATCCCAAAAATACACAATCTACGGTCTTTGGTCCCAATTTTCTTTTCTTGGTAGGAGGGACAAAAACTTTAGCAAGGCACCCCCACACTTTGAAATATTTCAAAGATGGCTTTCTACCTCTCCAATGTTCATAAGGGGTCTTATCAGTCTTTTTGAAAGGAACTTTATTTAAGATGTGACATGCAGAAAGAAGGGCTTCCCCCCACAAATAATCAGATAAACCAGAGCTACCTAACATAGCATTAATCATATCAAGAAATGTTCTATTTTTTCTTTCTGCTATCCCATTCTGTTGAGGAGCATAAGGAGCAGTTACCTCATGTATAATGCCATGCAATTCACAAAAGGAGTCAAACTCGGCAGAGGTGTATTCACCCCCACGATCAGACCTAAGAATTTAAATTTTCTTCTCAAGTTGGTTTTCAACTTCAGCTTTAAAAGATACAAACTTACTGAAAGCTTCATCTTTAGTTCTAAGCAAGTAAACATGGCAGTATTTTGAATAATCATCTATAAATGTAATAAAATACCGTTTACCACCACGAGTAAGAATACCGTTCAATTCACAGATATCGCTGTGAATAAGCTCCAATAGTTGAGAACTCCTTTCAACAGAATGAAAGAATTTTCTGGACTGTTTGGCTTGCGTACATATCTCACATTTTCCATTCCTGCTCATATCAATCTTAGGAGTCAATTGTAAGTTAGACATTCTCTTTAAAGAGTTAAAATTGACATGTCCCAAACGACCATGCCAAATATCACAACTATCAGTATTATAAAAAAGATTATTTGAATCAGAAGTAGAAGTAGATGCAATATTATTTAAACATGAATTTAATGTACTACAAGGCATGTCCACAGAAAGTTTAAACAGACCCCCACATACATAGCCTTTCCCAATAAAGTTACCGTTCAGAGAGATTACAACTCGATCAGACTCAAATACCAGTTTGTAACCATGTTTATTTAGCAAATAACCAGAAATTAAGTTCTTGTTTACGTCCGGTACATGCTGCACATTATGCAAAGGGAGAATCTTGCCCGAAGACAACTTGAGATTCACTCTTCCCTTTCCATGCACTCTGGCAGCACTCGAGTTTCCCATAGCTACTGATTCGCCTTCCTCAACCTGTCGGTAGGAGGAAAAAGAATCAATATTAGGACATACATGGACATTTGCCCCTGTATCAACCCACCAGTCAGTAGGCTGATACGATGACTCAAAAACAGAACATACGGTTATAAACCTCTGATCATCGGTACCGATAGATTCGGTCCCAGCTATGATAACATGAGCCTGTGGGACAACAGTAGAGTCTGCAGGAGTTCGACGATCAGTATTCTGAAATCCCTGACCCTTCTTCCTGTGGCGGCATTGCCTAGCCAAGTGACCAGGCTTACCACAGTTGTAACATTTCCGCTTAGGTCTGTTGTCTTTCCCAATCGCAGCTCTTGGCTTAAGAAACTGTTTCTTTGCAGGGTTTCTGTTCTGGGAGTTGTTCCTCTGTCGATAGGGTTGGCCCTTAGGCTTTCCCTTGGTTTCAACAATGTATAACTTTGCCTCGAATTCAGTACTAAGAGGTTCCTTGTCTCTAGTTCTACCTTCTTTCTCAATGCGGAAGGATACAAACAGGTCGTCTAAAGACATGGGTTCCTTATTATGTTTTAGTTTTAAACCAAATTTCTTCCAGGATGGGGGAAGTTTATTAATGAAGGCAGCAATTAGAAACTTATCAGCAAATGGCATGTCTTTCTGAGACATCTCGTGTATGATAGTTTGAAAGATATTAGTCTGTTCAACAACAGACTTCTTATCTACCATTTTAAACTCTAAAAATCTGTCAACAATGTAAATCTCAGAACCTGCTCCTTCATTGGAGTACTTTTTATCGAGAGCTTCCCAAAGCTCTCTGGACGTAGAGGTAGTGCAGTATATATCATAGAGGGTGTCAGAAAGACAACTGAGAATTTTACCGTGACAGATAAAGTCTGTCTCATTGTAGGACTCTAATTCGTAGGTCCTGGCAGGTTCGTGTAAGTCAGGTTGGATTTCTGGTTCTTTGAGAACCTTAACCAGTTTCAAGCAAGTCAGCCAGTAGGTCATCCTACGCTGCCATCTCTTAAAATTCAGGCCATCAAACTTCTCCGGTTTGGAGGAGTTATGAATGTTCGTGGTCAGTTCTTCTACGGTGTTCATCATATAGATAGAAATTTTTTCAACCAGAATATAGAAAGTAAACAGAAGCTACGAAAATTCTATTCTAAGATTGTTGGTTTAAATTCCTAAATAATGCAAATAGGAAGATGTAAAATTAAAACAAGAAATAGTATAGGATTCGAGGCACGTTACACGCTGTCCTTAGAATAAAATTTTGTCCCACGAACAGTATAGTGGATTCTTGGCGATCTATCCCCGAGATACAACGAATCCTTCGATTCACTTCACCGTGCACCCGGTGGCGAATCCCACGAACGAACACAACCTTGCCCGACAAATAGAAATTGGAGGAATTTTGGTTCTGGTGTTTTTCTTTTCTTTTTCGTCTCTGTGAGATTGTTCTTCCGTCCGAACAGAGAGCGAGAGAGAGAGAGAAAAGAAAAAATCGATTTCTGTTTTTTTCAGATCTCAGGATCGTGTCCTGGATATATCTGTCACGTAACCTTTCCCACTTTTTCAGTAACGGAATTACGTGAGAACAGTTTCGCGGAAGACCAGCAACCAACCAGACCAAATCAACAGAAATAAAAAATAAAATAAAATAAGTTATGAAATTATCTTTGTACCCGTGTCCGTTCCGCGGTGCGCAAGCGTGCAAAGTGCTAAGTGCGTGAATAATAAACGCGTAAAAACGTACATTAAATCGCGCACCCGCTCGCGGGTTGGATGAGATCAAGCCCATCCCCTATAAAGCCCACTTACCCACTAAGAGGGGTAAAGCAATATATGGAAAGGAGAATGACTTCTCCTTTCCCATGTGGGACTAAAAGAAAGGAGTGCTTTGTTGAATCATATAGTTTAGATAAATCTAACAATCATACAGTACTACCACTTTAAAGTGCGAATATAGTAGTAGTACTTTAAAGTGTGAATGTTGTTTATTTTTCATAACTATATAGTATATTTTAAAGTAATGTCATTTTTTTTTATTACTCTAAAGTGCACAATAATGTACTAGCAATATGCACGTGCATTGTACGTGCGCAAATTTTTTTTTTTGCAAAATATTAAACATAAATTTGTTATAAAAAATGGTATTCCTATGAATGGAACTCAAGCAATCAAAAAAAATGTCTCTTACCTTAACCACTTGAGTTTGAGTTATTTAGTAATAAATATATCATATTACGTAGTTAAATGCTAAGTTAAGTTTTTTTAATAATTAGAGGAATATTTAGTTAGTTATTTAGTTATCTTCTTTTAATTTTTTAATTTATTTAAATGATGATATACATTCGGCTTAGACAACTCATTATTGAGTCATTTCTAAGCCACATTATAATATTGGAGATGAATTGACTATTTTGTCCTGAAATATTATGACATCATTTTAAACACAAATTTACTAGTACAAATGAATAAACATAAGTTCATGTGTAGATATTTTTATCAACATAATATAAAATTATTGTATCGTCAAGTTCACTCTCAAATAACACTAAACCCAAAAATTATTTAATAATTTAGACACTAGTTTTTTGGGGCACCATAAATTATTTAACTGTTAATTTTTAACAAAATGTCCACTTTAGGCACCAAATATTATTTGATAATTTGAAATGTTTGAAACCAGTTTGTTGTGTTTCTGGAACTAAGAAAATGGAAAGAAAAAAGGATTACGATTGTCTAGACATACTTTTAACAATTAAATTTGCCGAAAAATACAATTGTCTTTTTTTACTTACAAGCTAAGTGGTAAATTATAAGCTCAAAATTTTTGGTTATATTTACCATTTACAGAGGACATCACTATCGAGTGATGAGCACTTTAAAGTGCAAAAACTAAACACTTTAAGCTTGTGGCCCGGCCCTCACTTGTTTGAGCACTTTAAAGTGCTCAAAAAAGTATAAGTGCGAAGATTAAATATCCTCTAAATATATCTGATTAGATTTGATCAAAATTTATTTGGATTAGATTAAGTAACGCTTATATGTATTAGGTTTTACTCATATATAAATAGAGGTGCAAAGAGTTAGGGGATTTAGAGACGCATAAAAATGAGAAAGTTATGTACTTCCATGGTAAGGTTATTAAAAGTTTTAGAGCTTTTTCCTGTAACTCTATTTCTAAGTTTTCGTCGTAGATTAGACACTTGTCGAACCACAATATATCATTATGTGTGCAATTATGTCTTTTTGTTGTTTAGATTTTTTCTGTTATTCAAAGAAGTGGTATTACACCCAAGGTTAAGGTTACATGGACTAGATTAAGTGCTACAGTTGTTTTGAGATAAATTATACTGACACCTACATGAAAAGCATAATAAAAACTAACTTAAATCATAAGATGGCCTTGTCTCCATAAGGTGCTTCAGGAAAGTAACATAAAGTTGGAGGGATTATACGAGTTCACACCTAATGTGGAGCATCTCCATAAGACAATCCTTGAGTACGGAACCTATGGTTGGAGGGACTATTCGGATTGACTTTATAATAGGTGGGTCTAGTCTCCGATCCCAAGGTGAAGCCAAAGACGTGGTTGGCAGGCACCCGTTAATGATGTGGTTTACATATGAGTTTAATTTTATGTTTGATTTGAACACAATTACAATATGTTGAATCTCCAAATTGCTCGGGATCAGTTAACAAGTTTGATGAGGATATAAAGAAGTTGTATAGAGAGTTTAGAACTATGGAAATGAGGAGGAAGAAATATAGATATATAGGTTTAGTCATGCACTTATAATAAGGGTGTTCCATTCCAAATCATATGGACCATAAACAACAAAGTAAATCTAATATTTTAATATATTATAAAAATGTAGACAGATAAAACTTAGACTTATAGGATTGCACAATTTACGTCAACTATATCTGCCCCATTGGACCTTATCCCTAACCAATCCTAGCTCTACATATTGCTCAAGGATTGAATAATTTCCTTTTAATTCTTGTTTGAAATTTCTTAACATATGGTTAGATATTTGACACGAAAGATGCTAGTTGACCATTAGAATAGCACGACGCTACCATCCAACTTCATAGGGTTTGTATACTAGTTCTATACTAAAATTAAAGTTGTGCTAGTATGAACACATGACAGATACATTTTTTTAAGGGTGCTTTTGATTACAAGTTAAAAAATATGTAAAAAAGAAATTAATTTTATGAAATTATTTTTCTAGGAAAAAAAATTATGGAATTTTGAAATTTTTTTATGGAAAACTTAATTTGGTATTTAATTGACATTATTTTTCACGAAAAACCATTTTTCATGGAAAATAATATTTTTCTATTGGTTGAACAAGTTTCATTTTCTACCATTTTGGAGAAAAATATAAAAAATGATAGTTTTTTGGAAAATGATTTCATGAAAAATATAAGCTATCAAACACTACAATTGATGGAAATTTTGTAATGGAAATATTTTTCATGAAAAAAAGTCCAATCTAACACAGCATAAAAATTTATGATTCTCATTACTTGTGGAATCTCTCTTTATACATCTCTAAATATGGATTGCTACTGAAATGTTAGGCTACTATTAAGCTAATTTACATGCTACTTTCTTGATCCTAACGTTTCTATTAAGGAGACTTTTGAGATGGGATTTTGTTTATGATTAGATGATCTCATATTCTAACCCATTGACAACAGCACTTTAGATGGCACTCTCCAATCATTGTTATATTAGTTTGGTCCTTATAATTATGTCACTTACCACCAAACAAGAAGTGCTCTTAGTTGGGCATCATTTACTAATTATATTATTTCTTTTGCACACTTCTCATAATCAAACCATAAAGTAGAATATTCCAACCGTATGAGTGATACTTTAGTTGATAACCATCATTTGGTATTTTACTGTTTTAAAGACTATGTTGTTAGGAAATTTCTTCAATCACAGTGGAGATAAATGCACTCTAGAATACAATTTTTTTTTTTTACTTTTCCACCATTAATTGCAAGGGATAATCATATTTTTCTGTAAAATCGAATTCACCCAGCCAAGATGTTTTATGTCTCCACTTGCTAGTCACTAAAGCTAAGAGATTTTGACTAGATTCTCTCTATGGAAATGTAGAGGAGAGAACTATGTTCTTTAGCAGTTCGTTTTAAAGGATGGCAAAGCCAAATTGTTTATTCTATTTGTATAAACACAACTCTTCTTTAGTAGGTTCTTCAACATAAATGTTTTTAGTGCCATTAGAAATATTAGAGATAAAATTAATACTTTCCTCTCCCTCAACTGTTACCGTACTGTACTAAATTATTTGGATAAAAATATCTTAATTGTTACTATAGTAGTTTAGGATGAAAACTTTATAATTTTGATACTTTAGGTTGGAAAATGCAAATTGTAAAATTTTAGGATCATTAGTTGAAATGTTTCGGATAAAAACATTTTAACTTTCAAAGCTTTATAGTGGTTACTTTTTCATCTATCAATCTTTCTTGATTCAACTCGGGAAATGTTTTGAATGAATGTTATATGTCGAAATTGGAGAGTATACCCTCGCTATTAGATTCATAGGATTGATGTGATCGAAATGCATTGGATGTTTGTCCAATAAGTTCGAATATTTCATATAACGAGTTTTTATTTCATGTCTAGATGATCACTACTGGTAGTGAGATTAGAAAAGCAAAAAATCTTTCTTTCGATAGTATTACGAGATTTTTCAACAACTGTAGATTGATCCTACATGCCAACCATAGCATGTAAGGGTAGGGCAACCTTTAAGGGAGAGGGGAGAAAACTATTTCTAGCACTTCACAGGCCAACCGGGATAAGCATTTTTTAAACATGAATGGCTTTCTTCTCTACTTTGATGAAGCATAAATGTAGGTTCCATTCCTAATCTTTTGTGTGTCTAAAGTGTGTCATGACAGGGGACTAATTAATGGAATGCTTTTGATCTATAGTGTTTGATTCCAACTCCGCCTCACTATCATTTTGCGGCTTCAGTGAAGAATGGACAATAGCATAAAAATCACTATGTTGGGTCAGATACACCATATGGCTGTCAAATCTAAGAACAACGTACCTTCGGGCACCTTCTCCTCCAGCTGACCGGTCTGGCTTCTCTTACAATGTCTGCTAACAATATTCTCCTTAACAACTGGCAGCTCCATTTTAAGGATGGTAAAACTACGGGAGAGGAAGTGATATGGGAGACAGAAAATAAAATTTACGCTTGCTTTCAGTAGTGATTTTGGATTTGACACAAGCTTTAGGGCAGAAGAAAAAGCCCCATGTCGTGACTTCGACTTATAGTATTATGAATTAATGAGTGGAAAGATCTTTTATAGAAGTACCTAGTTTAATCCAACCAAAGAGTGTGTATCGTATAGATATCCCTTTTACACAACAAATGAAACAAAGGGATAAAATAAAGATTTAATTTTCCATGTGCGGTGGGAGGGGAAGCTAAAGTAGCGAGTTAGAAAGGTCGGTGGCTTTTTATCTCAAACTATCACATGGAGGCAATAAGGCATCAACTTTTTGAGTGGAACAAGTTCTAATAAAAAGAAGTCCAATCAAATCAATGACAATCGATCGAATGTGTTATTCGATATTGTTGCACCAAATGTCACAATGTGACGTCGTATTGTTGGATCGGGCTTTCGCCCATTTACCTATATTCCCATGGAGTTTACTTAGTTAGATTGTAATATTAATAAACCATAACATTGTAGACATATTCCTCATAGATTGATTCCGAAATAATATACCCAAATTATATAAAATTATATAAAATCTAAAAGTGCTTCAATTTGTGAATTAAATTTTTTGATTTGTTTTAGTCTATGGATATATCATAAATATGGTCCAAGTAATAAATGACCAAGTTTCATTCGGGGCCCAATTCTAATAAGATCCCTATGCCTCATTACCTAAGAGTTTGTACAAGTCACTAAGGCACGCTACAGCAACATAGCCTACGCTAGTTGCTTGTTAGTTGTTTCTTTATCCAACCCACATGTGAATGAATGAAACTGCTTCATGTGTATTATCTCTAGAAATAGAAATAGAGCTTTCCCAAACATTTATAATGTGCGGTCTAATCAGACAATGTATTGCTTCTAACATAGGGTTACTAAAAGTAAAGTTCATTCATTAATCGAACGGCTGAAAGGACTCACCACATATATGAACAAAGCGAGCAATAAGTTATCAACTTCTTAGGCACTTGGATTACTGATAGGGTGTGAATAGTAATGTATGCTAGAACACACCTAATGAGAGTTATTTTCCACCCCCAACCCCGTTTGAAAGTAGATTTGGATTTCATTTTTTTTTTATATTTATAAACCAAAATTTTTGTAATCTTAGCAATGTTTCGAGTCTGTTTCAATCTTTTCTCTTCGCTCGATGCTAACTCAAGCTTGTCCATACAACAATCTCTGCTAAGCATATACTATTACCTCATTATCATTTAACTACCCCCCTAGTGCCTAAGCCTATGACAATGGACTCGTGATATCTATGAATTTAGTCATCAAATGATCCATATTAAGAAATTCTCTATGTATTGTCCATTAATACAACAATAAAAAAAATTATATCATACCTAGTCCCAAAATAAGGGGAGACGAAGATGGATTAGACCAGCTACGTCGTAAAGGTACACCATAATATCATATGGAGATCACATCTATCTAGAAGACAAGTAGGAGGACTCTAGGATGAAAAATAATGTCAATCCTAAGGCCGACAAATCCTAACTCTAAATCCATCGACAACAATAACAATTGTATATCATACATGAAAGTAATAATGCATCCCAAATAATATCATATATGATCATAAAACTAGGAAAGGTAAAATACTACACTACAAGAGTCCAAATATATACATAATCATATTATTAGGCTCGGTGAAATATGTATAATCAAACCAAAAGAAGCCAGAGGAAACAACCTCCCAAACTACATGACTAACAATTATCCTGGCTAAATGCCAAAAAATGAATATAAACATGATTAGTTGTAGGGAAAGGAATCCACTCATGTCTTGGGGCCCCTAATATAAAGGTGCGGGCCATTTAGGAGAAGGTATGACAATTCCTCAGGCTCCACAAGTAAATTTAGCCCAACAAAACCAATAGGGTAAAAACCCCAAGAAACAAGTGTCACGTCCCGATCCAGAAGGTCCTGACAACGCCCCCGCCAAGCGCGAATCATAGCGCCATGTCACTCCCGCGGGACGTATATCATTTGCCATCGAGGCGTGATGCCATGCGAGCCTGGGGTTACGCTCGCACAAGGCAATATCGTTAAAGTTGTGGCTATCATCGAACCGATCAAGTTTGTAGCGAAGGAGCAGTGTTACACATAGTAATCCATCTGAGTATACGTGGCAAGGGTAAAGGCACGGGGTTATCTGAATACAGTGGCATCGTTCAATACATTATGACCCTCTATATAAAAATAGCTCAAAATATCTCGATACGGCTCAAGGCATCGACACCAGATTTTAGGGTCCTGGGGATGAGGTACGGCTATCTTTACCACGGACGATCCAGCACCTGCGAACAAGCAAACGATTGGTGGGTCAGCACTTTGAGTAAAATACTTGTGAGTATAAAATCAATGAACATAAGCAATATTCACTAAACTAAAACCAATACTAAGTAATTATGTTATAAAATATTACATTACTAATGATCTTTCTAGTTTTACCTAGGTTCGTTATATGCAGTACATGAGCAAAGTCATATTACTTCTTTTTGAAAACACATCTTTGAAATTAGAGTTCAGTTCGATTCATTTAATTGCCCAAGATAAACCGATTCTTCTACTATCAGGATGTGTGCAGCATGTCCCGTGAGCTATACTCAAAGACTCTAGGGACAATACAACATCTAGTAACTATCCTTCTATCAAGCAAACAAGATGTACTATCTATATGATGTCGGTCCCCGAGAAACTCAGGATTAGTAGAGATAATCTATCTAACTAATGACTCATTTATCTGATACTATTAGCAGCTATGACTCTTGGTTACTCTTTACTAAAATATGCTCAAAATAGCAGCCATGACCAAAGTTCAGCTCTGCACTTATAGCCTTTGTCCAACCGATACAAATGCATGAAATACTATTAAATAAAATCTTTGATGCAGATGATCAAGATCAAGCAAACTATTTATCCATCTTCCATCACTATGTGGTCAAGACGCCATCTATCGGATCAAGTTCAAGCACGAAGTAGTTCTATCAATACACAAGCGATAAGGAAACATGTTCAAGCTATCCCTTACTCTTATTATTAGTGTGGAAATGTTCTTCTATTGACAAGCATTCAAGTTCTAGCTAAGCATGCAGTTCTATTATTCATGCAAAAAAAAAAATAATCTTCTTACCAATATACATTATAAAACTCTGATTCATTATTAAGGTGTGCAAGAATCAGAGAATAAAGTTCTGCCCACTCACCTAGATCAGTCATCTTCTTGTTCAACAAGGAGCACTTTAGGAAGATTTTTTTGAGTCAGCAAACCGATATCTTTTGTACATAGTGCCAATGAGGAGCGGGGCACTACATACTTTCCCAACAAGAAAAAGTTTCATCCTCGAAACTTCAAGGAGAAAATTTTGATATCTAGAGAAGCGATAATACTCACCCTTCACCATCCTCAATCGAAAATAGTAGCAATCAAGATGAACGAAATCATAACTCTCAAGCAATAAATCAAATCCAAAAAACTTTTGTGCATATCGTTAAGAATATTTATACACTTATTGTATGGAATACTCTAAGAAGCAGCGATATCAATGCCAAGGAATCGTCATCTAGGAACTTACAGTAAAAGGGCATAAGGCCAGAAGATCGAGTTGCTCTTATACCATTATGTCATGCCCCGATCCCGAAGGTCCCGACAACTCCCCCGCCAGGCACGAATCATCGCACCTCGGCGCTCCCGCTGGACGTATATTGTTTTCCATCGAGTTGTGATATCGTACGAGCCTATGGTTGCGCTCGTACAAGACAACATCGTTAAAGTTGTGGCTATCATCGAACCGATCGAGTTTGTCGCGAAGGAACATGGTTACAAATAGTAATCCATCTGAGTATATGGGACAAGGGTAAAGGCACGAGTTTCTCTGAATACAATGGCATCCATACGTTATGTCCCTCTATACAAAAGTAGCTCAAAATATCTCGACACGGCTCAAGGAATAGACACCAAATTTCTGGGTCCTGGGGATGAGGTACGGCTATCGCTTCCTCGGACGATCCAACACCAGCGAACAAACAAACTGTTGGTGGGACAGTACTTTGAGGAAAGTACTAGAGAGTATAAAATCAATGAACAGAAGCAATATTCACTAAAATCAATACTAAGTAATTATGTTACAAAATATTACATTACTAGTGATCTTTCTAGTTTTACCTAGGTTCGTTACATACAGTACAGGAGCAGAGTCATATTTCTTCTTTTTGAAAATACATCTTTGAAATTAGAGTTTAGTTCGATTCATTCAAGCACACAAGAAAAGCCAATTCTTCTACTATCAGGGTGTTCGCAGCATGTCTCGTGAGCTATACTCAAAGACTCTAGGGATAATACAACATCTAGGAACTATCCTTCTATCAAGCAAACAAGATAAACTATTTATATGATGTCGGCCCCCGAAAAATTCAGGATTAGTAGCGATAATCCAGCTAACTAACGACTCATTTATCTGATGCTATTAGCAACTGTGACTCATGGTTGCTCTTTACTAAAATATGCTCAAAATACCAGCCATGACCAATGTCATCTCTTCATTAATAGCCATTGTCTGAACGATACAAATGCATGGAACACTATCAAATAAACTCTATAATGCAGACGATCAAGATCAAGCAGACTATCTATCCATCTTCCATCACTGTGCGGTCAAGCCTCCATCTATCGGATTAATTTCAAGCACAAAGTAGTTCTATTAATACACAAGCGATAAGGAAATATATTCAAGCTATCCCTTACTCTTATTATTAGCATGGCATGGTTCTTCTATTGACAAGCATTCAAGTTCTGGCTAAGCATATAGTTCTATTATTCATGCAACAGAAATAATAATCTTCTTAGCAATATGCATTATAAAACTCATATTCATTATTAAGGCGTACAAGAATCAGAGAATGAAGTTATGCCCACTCACCTAGATCAGTCATCTTCTGGTTCAACAATGAGCTCTTTAGGAAGGTTTTATTTTTGAGTCAACAAACCGATATCTCTTGTACATTGTGCCAACGCGGAGTGGGGCACTACAACCAGTACCAAAAAGGAACTCTCAAAGTGTAAAGTAAAAGTAAAAAAAAAATAGCAAAAAACTACAATAACAACGACAACAAAAATAAAGAATGGGTTGAATAAATATAGGACATGTCTAGTGAAGTACGAATGCACAGCTCAAGAATAATAGAGAAAACTAAAATTAAATACAGTAACATAACATGAATGATAGAGCAAGAAGAGGAAAAATGAAGAGAGAAAATAGGGGCCACTTTGGAGCGGGACCACAACCTGTAAAACAAACAAGGACTAAGGTTGATGACCACTTCTCTATTAGAACTTATCCTCTAGCCATGCACCGATACGAATAACTAAACACTTGCAAAAATATAATGCTAAGCATATTATAGAGTAAAACATAGCTTTGGCTTGATACACATTAACTAGCTAGGGTTTTTAAGAACTTAATTACTAATATCTATGACGAGAAAGATTTCTCCACCTGCACTATAGGTACCTGGATCACGAAGGGTACTAGATCACGCTTTAAACATATAACAAACATAACATAACTGAACATATAATCAAATAAATAATAAAATATATAATAAGTGTCATAACACATGCACTTGATAGGTCATGGAGCCTTGTCACTCGGGGCTGTCCATGCCTTATAGGACTCATAGCGATTGTGGTTGTCGGTAGAGCAAATATTCTCCCCTCCAAATGCACTAACTTGACTTTAACTAGTTGATTACCCTAATAAGTTTTATTTTGATTCTCAAGTCAAGGACCTAAAGAATCAACCTAGAATGATGTGCACTAGTTACGAGTTATTCGTGAGCCAATACCGACGAATATCCTTGTATCCTACAACACATGATACATTAGGAAATACTCACACTCGATTACCCACTACCAAATATAGGTGATTAATTCAAACAACTATTCAAAACTAATACACGGGTGCAGGTTTCGGGTAAAAAGACGTGTCATAACTTGAAATACAAATTCCAATAAAGGGACACAATTCCCAAAACTCAACAAAACCAAGGAAATTAGAAATATAAAAATAAAGAAAATCTATAAAGGGGGTAGGTCGATGTACGACCAAAGTTAATACGTGATTCATGGAGAAAACCTAAGAGAAATAGGGCATCATGTATACCGTCATTATATTATTCTGCATTGGGAATGCACAATGGCTCCGATACAGCCTATTTTTTCCTAGTTTGACCTACAGTCTACCAAGTCATGCAAAAACAACCTATAACACTACAAATTTAACCAATATTAAGAAATAGCGGCCTATATGCGAAAGTACAACCAAATTTGATATACGAATCGACAAAAAACTCATCACTAAATAATTCAAATTTGTCAAGTCAGCACGATACAAGGTATACTGGCGGTATAATATCTATGTAGACTGTCACTCCACTATCCCGTATACTTGGAATATACTTAAGTTGGTACACTTTTGATAGTATTTTCATTTTAGCGCACTTTGGGTATACATCAAGTGCCCGGTTGAATGGAAGCTTGGCACACATTGGCTAATATTGATGGTGTGGTGGTAGTAGGTAGGGTGTATGGCTTTGATTTGTTGGAGAGATCCGACAGTTCACCATCAACACCTTACCTATATATATTCTTGTTCTCATTCTCTCTCCTCACTTGTTCATTTCTTTTGTTTTGCTCCTAGTTATCTTCATAGGCAAGTACATCTTACAAATATGAAGAAACATGATCGTCTATAGTTTTATTATTAATATTTGTTGTTGTAATTAGTTTCTATTAGTGTCCTGATTATAGTTATTTCTTAAAGTTTTTATATTTGAGGTGGTTGATGGTTTTATCTTGATTTTTATTATGAGAGTTTTTATGAGTATTTTTCTTCGGAATAATCCCTTAAAAATGAGGTATTTTTAAACTATATTGTTCCCTGATTTTGAGCCTGAATTTTGTCTTGATTTATGGTTCTTGTTGCTTGAGGCTGGAGCACTGTTATAGACTCGAGTTTAAGCTCTGAGTGTATTAATGGTGGGTCGGTTGGAGAAAAAGAATAGTAACAAGAATTACAAAGGAGGATTTACACTATGGGAACATGTTGAATGTGACCCGTATTCCAAACTCATGCGTACTTTAAGAGTATTGCCAATTTTTTGCAAAAGTGTGTCAAAGGGATGATGTTTTGGAAAAAAAAATCTCTGCACACTTTTGTAAGATTTTAGCCTTTGGCGCACTTTTGGAAGATTTCAGCCTTTGGCGCACAATTGATATATTATTGAATGAATCAAGCAAAATTACAACAGTCTACTTTTCAACGTACTTTTGATATACTTTCTCCTTGGCATACTTTTTACCAATCAGCAGACCGGCAAACAAACGACACATTGTGCACTAACTATCAAAAGTGCGTCGCTCTTATACACACAACCTTTGGCCCATTTTCTGGAAGATCAACGGTTAGCGCACTTTTGGTCGATTAATAACCCGGCAAACTTGTCAACACTTGGTGCACTCTTGCTTGGTTCAGTCTCGATAAGCGAGGCTTGACTTTGGCATGTCTCAATTCTAGAGGCCCTCGACTGTTGTGCCGCCTAGGGACTTGTGTTTTGTCTTGCAGTTGTTTTGCACTTGCAAAATACGTTGCTTCTCTTACTTTGTCACGCCCCAGTCCCAAAATACGTAGGACTAGGAACACGTAAGCATGCCAGCCGTATGTATATGGCAACTCCAATATATGGATACCATGATACACACGTACGCTGTAATATGAATATAAACTCACATGTGGTATAAATATAGTGTCGTAAGTCACAGATATACTAATCTCATCCACACAACAGTCACAGAAAGGAATATAACTAAACTAGAATAAAGAGTCTGAATAATCCATAACTAATAGTCGGGTGGAGATAAATCCACTACCAATGACTATATCAATACTAAAATGAGGGAGAAGGATAAATATACAATATAAATAAGATGATGATAGAAGTGTATCAGCGAAGCGATCCATCGCTAGAGATAATCACAAATGCTCAGAAGGTATGACCTCATCGGAAAAGATAAGTAGTAAGTCCTGATCCGTGCTCCTACGAATAGTCATGAACATCTACACCTAGAAAGGGACCAGGTCCTCAGAGGGACGTAACAAGATACATAGAAGCATGCCAATTTGAATACAGTAAACATGCATAATATTTGAAAATAAATAAGTATGTTGTACAAGACAATCTATATGAATGCAAATGAGGACAACTTTTTGACGTATGGGCAAGGATAGGCTACTCGATCTAAATCTCACACTCACACACATGTCAGTGAACATCATCAGCCGACATACCTCGGGGGTAGCGACCCTCGTGACTCCATCAATCGACATACCTCGGGCACTACTAGAAAAAGCGGGATTAACGACGTATTTTAGCGACTCCAAGTAAAAATATCGCTAAATTAGCGACTCCATAAAAAATGTCGCTAGACGTCGCTAAATGGCGATATTTAGCGACGTTTAGCAACTTTTATTAAGATTTTAAAAGATTAGTCGCTATAAGTTCAATTAAGGTCGCTAAACCTCGCTAATATATCTGATTTACCGACGTTTAGCATCGTAATTAGCGACGTATATATCAAAAATATTTAGCAACGTGTTTAGCGACGTCTTTGACGTCGCTAAATTTTATTTTAGTGACATTTTATTTGACGTCGCTAAAATTCACAAAATTTTGGTAAATTAGGGCTCAGTTTTCTTTTTTTCCATCTGTCGAAAATTTTAAAAGTTTTTGATTTCCCCCGCCCTCCCCCTCCCCGGCGACCGGCTCTCCACGGCTGTGGCTACTCCGGCATCCCCCTCCTCCTCCTCGAGCTCTAGGTAGTCTCTCTCTCTCACACACATGTGACAATGACACAACACACACTTGACAGACACGACACACGCACACAGACACGACACACGCACACAGACACTGGCAGATACATACGACACACACATACAGACGCAGACACACACACACACACTCACACAGACACTGACACTGACACTGACACAGGCACGACACACACACACAGACACACACTGACACACACACAATATTTGATCTATTGGATATGTCCATGTGGATTGAGGGTTGGTATCATGGTGGTGTGGTGTATGGAGGATGTATTCTAGAGTATCTTGGTGTTGCACACCAAATGTTTATGAATTGGACTAGTGGTTGTGTGTGTTCATTTTATGCCTTAGAGTATCATATGATATGTATATGTAAATTGGTGTATTATCTATTTGCATATGAGAGAGTGTATGCTTATATAGGTATATCTCGATATATATATAGATAGGTATATAGCTACTGTTATCTGTGTTGGTATTCATAGTGTCTTCTAGCTGTGCTTGATGTGGGAGAGGGTAGAAGAGTCGAGTTGTGTGTGGGTGTCACTACTGAACTATGAGGCTTCAGGAACTGAACTCAATTCAGTTTGGCCTAGTGCATTAGGCAAGCTGGCAATGTGTTGTAGTGGTGTCGGGTTGGCACTGTGAGTAGGGGATTGGTTCCTGTCATCTTCTGCAGTGGGAGAGTGTTGGTGCACACTTAAACAGCATCAAACACATGCATGCTTGAACAATGGCAAGACAGCAACAAGCACTGCTGTGAGCCATGGCAGTAGCTAAGGGCCGTTGGAAACAACTAAGTGAAGGGAAGATTTAGCCACTGCAGCAGCAGTGCAAAGTATCAGAGGTTGCAGACTTAGTTAGGGTCTGCAGGCATGTGTTTGGGTTAAGGTATAGACAAATATCGGGTAGATGTTCACCGGTCACTTGTTGCATGCCAATACAACCCTTAATTGATAATGTGGTATCAGGGATTTAATTGGCAAGAGTGATCAGTGCAGTGTAGTTCAATTAAAGCACAAAAGTGTTGTGAAGTGAACTAATACTGTGGTATCATGGAGTGACTGCTATGGGTTGTAGTCCAGTGAGCAAGTATAAGGATGAAGTACAAGGTGCCAGGCCAAGGGTAAGAGGCTCTCAGTGTGGATAGTAGAGTACTTAATTTTAAAGCAGAATATCCTAGTAGTCCAGTATCAAGTGGGAGTAACAACTGACTGGGACCAAGGTATTATTGTGACATATATTTATGAGCTAAGATGTGAGTTGGGGTAAGGTAGGATATTAGTTAAGTTATACTAGTAGTATTTATTATAGCTAATATTAACTAGTATTAGCTAGTTATTAACTAGTATAAACTAGAATTCCTTAGTACGACCTAGAAGACATAGTGTAGCAAGGTATTAACCTAGTATTGACTAGTATAAACTAGTATGGATCTATAAGTGGCTTAGAAATATCACCATGAACTAGTTAACCCTGTTTATCATTTCAAGGGCTCTTGGACTTTGATAAATGAAAGTATGTATTATGTCAGTTATGAAATGA
The DNA here is from genome assembly GCA_036927795.1 of Iris macrosiphon. NCBI lineage: Eukaryota > Viridiplantae > Streptophyta > Magnoliopsida > Asparagales > Iridaceae > Iris > Iris macrosiphon. Next base: position 21,406,655 of record JAYESA010000014.1, read on the forward strand.
AAGTATTGCTTATTTTAGACTTTGATAAATGGTCAGTTGTTTTGAATATTGCTTATTTTAGACTTTGATAAATAAAAGTATGTATTATATCAGTTATGATTTTTATAGTACGGTTAAGTTATGAAGTTAGGTGATAAACCACTGTATGTAATGATTTATATGATACATACTGTCATTTTTGCAGAAGTATCTAGAAATATATATGAATTACTATCTGCGTCATCGTTCGTGGATGTACAACTGTCATCCTGATGACATGTGCGGTGTGCAGGATGAATTCATTGAGTGTGTACAGCAGTTCCTGCAGTTCGCTAAGGCGTTCCCTCAGTACATGAACAATACCAAAATTAAGTGTCTGTGTGTGAGATGTCGCAACAAGAAATATCATCCAGAAGTGGAAGTTATATATCATTTATACTCGAAGGGCTTCACGCCGAATTACTATCAGTGGACCGCGCATGGAGAACTTGTATCTCTAGCATCAGAGTCGGAGCCCTATGTGGAGCCGTATATGGATGTCCACGACCACGATGCTTATGACGACGGGTTGGTGAACATGGTTTATGATACGGCGGGGCCTAGTTTCAATCCGGACAATTATGATACGACGGGACCTAGTTTTAATTCGGACAATTATGATGCAGCTGAGGAGGCACCGAATGCCGATGCTGTAAAGTTTATGGAGTTGCTGGAGAATGCAAGGACTCCACTATATCCTGGTTGTGAGAATCATTCACCATTGGAGATGGTTACAAGATTATTGAGCATCAAGTCCGATTTTAACAAGTCGTAAGAATGCTATAATCGACTGCTCGATTTGATTATAGAGATCTTGCCCGAGGGTACAAAGTTGCCTAAAGACTTTTATCGATCTAAGAAGATGGTAAGATCGCTTTGGATGCGATACGAGAAAATCGATGCATGTCGCAACGGGTGTATGTTGTACTACAAAGACGACAGGAATAAAGATGCGTGCAGATTCTGTGGTGCTGATCGCAAGGCCACTGTTAGAGGAAAGTCTGTCAGTACAAGGAAGCCTTCCGATTCGATGTACTACTTGCCTTTGACGCCGCGGTTGTAGCGGTTGTTTATGGTTAAGGAGACTGCAGAAAATATGAGTTGGCACAGGCAAAAACAGATCGAAGGAGTATTGGATTATCCATCCAATGGAGAAGCATGGAAGCACTTTGATCGAGAGTATCCACATTTTGCCGAGGAAGCGCGTAATATAAGATTGGGGCTCTCCTCTGACGGTTTTACCCCATTCGGACTTTCGGGCTTCCAGTATTCGTGTTGGCCTGTGATCGTCACTCCGTACAATCTACCGTCTTGGATGTGCATGAAGACTCCGTATATGTTCCTAACCGTTATTATCCTAGGTCCGAACAATCCGAAGAGGAACATCGATGTGTATTTACAGCCTTTGATAGATGAGTTGAATCAGCTGTGGGAAGTAGGTGCCAACACGTACGATGTTTCTAGAAAGCAAAATTTTCATATGAGGGCAGCACTTATGTGGACTATCAACGACTTTTCGACCTATGGAATGTTATCGGGATGGAGCACCCATGGTCGTCTCTCATGTCCGTATTGTATGGACCGTACTCAGGCTTTTCGTTTGAATCACGGAGGCAAACCGTGCTTCTTCGATTGTCATCGACAATTTTTGCTGAAGGATCATCCGTACCGGAGGAACCGTAATGCTTTTCGTGCGGGAGTTGTGGATAAGGCCAATCCACCGCCAAGGTGGCCCGGATGCACGATATGGGAAGAGGTAAAAGATTTACTAAGTTCTATCGAAAAGCCTGCTAAGGTGTACAAGTGTGATGGATTTGGTCGCACCCATAACTGGACGAAGAGGAGTATATTATGGGATCTGTCATATTGGAGCACCAATCTAATCAGACATAACCTTGATGTCATGCATATCGAGAAAAATGTGTTTGATAACATAATTAATAATGTAATTGAGGTAAAGGGAAAGACGAAAGATAGTCCGAAGGCTAGGTTGGACTTAGAAGAATTATGTCGACGTCCTGCATTGCATTTGATAGAGGAGGGGAATGGAAAGTTAAAGCAACCTAAGTCAGTTTTCTCACTGGAGAAAGAGGATAAAGGTAGACTTTATAGGTGGATTCAGGGTCTAAAGTTTTTAGACGGGTACGTGTCAAACTTGAGAAGATGCGTCGATCTCAAGGAGAATAAACTGGTGGGTATGAAGAGCCACGATTGTCACATATTCATGGAGAGGTTAATTCCGATTGCATTTTGTGAATTCTTACCGCAGGTCATTTGGGACCCATTGACAGAGCTGAGCATATTCTTCAGATATCTTTGTTATACTAAGTTGCTCGTCGATCATCTAGAAAAGCAAGAGAAGGACATTACGGTAACACTATGTAAGCTCGAGAAGGTGTTTTCTCCTGGATTCTTCGACTCTATGGAGCATTTGCCAATTCATCTTTCCTATGAGGCACGTGTTGGTGGTCCTGTTGGTTATCGGTGGATGTACCCCTTCGAGCGGCATCTGAATCACCTAAAGAGAAAGGTAAAAAAACAAGGCACGGGTTGAGGGCTCTATTTGTGAAGCTTATGTTCTCGAGGAGATTATAAACTTTTGCTCGTCGTATTTCAAACCGCATGTTGCTACTAATAGGACGAAAGCTCCGAGAAACGATGACGCATATCAGGAATCTAATCATACAATACTCAAAGTATTCAATGCATCCGAAAAGCCTTCGGGAAAAATGAAGAAGAGATATTTGAATGATGATGAGCTAAGGGCTGCTAAATTGTATATATTACTCAATTGCGACGAGGATGAAGTGGAGAAGCTAGAGGGGTAAGTAATTAATACGTCCACGTTTACATCATCTCAATGTAATAGTATAAGATACTATTATGCTACTAATCAGCAGTTGCTTCATTGTTTTTCAGCACATATAATGATGAGTTGAGGTCGGTTAGACCCTACATAATAGACGAAGAAGTAGAACAAGATATGAGATGCTATTTTCCTTCTTGGTTGAGCGCATATGTAAGATGCTTGGTAATTACTTTTTATTTCTGCACTTGCAAAACAAATAACTTACTATCGCTACTTTGGTATTTAGGTCGATCGTCTAATAACACCCGAGACTGAATCTATTAGAACTCTAGCCAAGGGACCAAATACTGCCGTAAAAATATGGCCAAGTTTCTGTGTGAATGGGTTCAGGTTCAAGTCAATAAATGCTCCTATCAGAGACAGCTTTCTGGATCTTGATTCTACGAAAAACAGTTATTTGTGTATCAAATCTTCGAACTACAAAAACGTCAATCCGGGCAATGATTTTTTTGGCATCTTACGAGAGATTGTGGAGTTGACATATAATTATGGCACAGAACCTGCTAATATCGTGCTATTCAGGTGTGAATGGTTCGATCCGATTCAAGATCAAGGTTGGAAAATTGACAAGCATGTCCTTGTGGATATAAACTACAAGCGTAGATATCAAGGCTACGAACCATTTGTCCTATCAAGTCAGGCTCAGCTCGTGTACTTCATAACTTATCCTAGACGGGCGATAGCGAGGTCGGATTGGTAGGCAGTATGCAAGACTAAAGCTAGAAATACATTTGACATTGACGAAATAGCTTATCAGGAGGACGATCTACCTCTTGTAACAAATATTGTAGATGTGGACTCAACGGAAGTTACTCATTACACGAGTAATAATGTAGAAGATGTAGAATTATCCGAAGAGGAAGACGAAGTAGATAAAAGTGTTGACGAGGAAGAGGAAGAGGAGGACGAGGAAGGCGAACAAGATAAATTTTCTGAAGATGATTGAAAATAAAATATATTGCATGTAGAATGTAACTATATTTTGACTGTAGAATGTAGATCAAGGTTGGAAAATTGATGAAGTAGAATGTAACTATATTTTGACTGTAAAATATATTCTATTAACGAATATATGTATTATATTTTGACTGTAGAATCCTTTGAGATATGCATCATATTTCGACTATAAAATATACTATATATTTGTGTTTCTCTATATTCATCATATGTTGTTATCATATATGACAGGACGACACGGAGGATTCGGCAGGTCCCGTGGTAGACAGAGTGCTCCTCCGGTAATGCCTACTGTGGGTTCCGGATCATCGTCGCCCAGTACTCCAGTATATCGATCACTCATATCTCCGACTGTTGGGACGAGTAGTTCCAGGCTTGATAGTACACCCTCGTCCAGCGTTCCTTCTGCTGACGGAACCATGGGGACAGATGAGCATGTCGAGGAGGTCGTGCCCACGTTGTCCCATCATCAGCAAGATCCTCCATGAGCACCACCGGAGGAGACGAGGACAGAGATTTGGGCCGACGGTACAAAGTAAGTCAATTAGACGGTTTAGTATAATATATATCGTGTATTTCTTTATTCATCGTATATTGACTTTTTCAGTATTCTAAATTATTATCTCTGTATAGATATCGCCCATCGTCGGTTCAGAGACGCCTGGGCCAATTTCTGAGGAACAACTACGGTGGCCTTTGGATCAACTACTCTGAGGCTCCGGAGGAGAGGAAGGCATTCTGGTTTGCGCACTTCCAGGTAAAAGTATATTAAATAAATCCTCTAATTTATGCATATTATATAACTTATCCGTGATGCTCACTTACTAAATTATTTATTATAGCAAACATATTTTTATCCTCCGTACCGGGCTGAGTTGATCGAGCGGCTCTTTCCTACCGTTGCCGCCAAGCTTATCCGAGATGCTCTGGATGACCAGAAGGCTCGTGATCGTGCTGGAAAACCGATCCAAGGTTGGATCATGCCTGAGCAGTAGACTGCGATGAGGGCTAGATTCGACGATCTGAGCTACAAGGAAAGGCCTGAGGAGGCCAAGGCGGCTAGGCGGAATGCTGCCAAGTGGTGTGGTGGCTCGATTCCGATAACGGAACATTTTCGTCGTTTGGTATGTTTTTTCTTTTAAAATATATTATTTTAATGTATGTACCATAAAATGGTACTTGAAAAAAATATTTAAGTTTAGTAATAAAAAATATATTTTTAACAGGTACAAAGGGGCGAGAATGCAAACATGGTGACCGTATTCTTGGCCACCCATCGCAAGGACGGAAATCTCATTGATGAGAGGGCCTCGCAGACCTATTAAAGTATTACTTTACTTTGTGTTAATTTTAATATAACTTAGGCAATTATCGAGTTTCTAAACCTTTCTAGGCAGAGTATCTTAGGCTGCGTGAGCGGGCGACTACTAGTGCACCTACACCTGGAGAGGCTGGTACTTCGTCGCAGCCCGCTCCAGCTCCATCGGCGGACGACCTGTGGGTGACCGCAGCTGGTGGTCTCTAGAGGGGGTACGTACTACGGTACGGGATCCTATGGCGCCCTGGTTGCGACACAGTCATCTAGGGCCTCCCCGACAGCTGCGCATTCCACACAGCCCTCGCAGTCATCGGCCAGAGTCCAGGAGGCCGTCCAGGAGGTCGTTGACCGTCAGATTCGTCTCTCCGTAACGAGTTGCTGCGAAGGATGGAGGAGCAGTCCCGGTCCCAGCCGCAGGCGGACGATCCGATGCTCATCGCACGATTTGATATCCTCGACCGCAGCATGACAGAGCTCCGGGATTTGACAAATGATATTAGAGCCTCCAATGACAGCAATATCATAGAGCTGCAGGCGTCACAGCTATCAATGGGCGAGAGGCTGACGATGATGCAGGATTCAATGTTTCATATCAGTACGAGGTTGTTATCTACCATAGATTCTTACAACCAGCGACTCGCAGACTTGGAGCGGGCACGGCTTCCTGGTGCACGTACATCGACACAAATTCCACCGACGTCACTGCCTTCTCCATCGACATCGGTATAGATTCCACGGGACGAGTATGAGCAGTTCTTATCCTTCAAGCGCGCCGGTGGTCAGCCTCCTATAAATCCACAGTAGTATAGTTAGTTACTGGATATTTATATTTTTTTATTATTTAGGATGCGATTGTATGGATATAAATTTGCCATATTCTTTACCTTTACGATGAGATTTGCTGGATGCTTTCTTTTCTTCAAATTTTATTATATTATTCATATTTTGGTTTACAACTGATAACTGATACTTGGCATGTATTTACCCAGTGTACTAGAATTTCCCCCCTTGGTGATGCTACTGTGTTCTTTATTCAATTATTTCTACTACCAACGTATACCTGATAATGAACCCAAGGGGGTTGGTAAACCCAGAAATGCAATTCAGTATTTTATTTTTTTGAAAATTAGCGACGTTTAGCGACGTTTAGTGACATTTAGCGACGTTCATTTACGTCGCTAAATACGTCGCTAATTAGCGATGCTGTTACAAGTCGCTAAATATATCGCTAATAACGTCGCTAAAATCGTCGTTGTACGTCATAAACTGCTGACATGGCAGTATTGCCAGGTCATTAAAGACATCGGTGTAACATCGCTATATAAGTCGCTAATTAGCGACATTTAGCAACTTTAATAAACGTCGCTATTTAGTGACGCAGCGTCGCTAAACGTCGCTAAATTTAGCGACAAATTGAAGTCGCTAAAAAATGTCGGCATAGCGACGTTTAGAGACGTTTTTTATTTTAGCGACTTGGTTTTTTCCGACTACTTTAAAACGTTGCTAATTATGTCGCTAAACCAACTTAGCGTCGTTTTTTGGTTATTTAGCGACGTTTTTAGACGTCGCTAATTTAACTTTTTTTGGTAGTGGGGGGTAGCGACCATCGGACACGACCACCATAGTGCCTAGTTATTACGGTTTACCAGAGTGGTTAAGGCCCATATGCCTACTGATTATCCTCTCATGATACTAAGTGCCATGTGTGTGTCAACATATCTAATATATAGTAATGACTGAAAGAAAACTACACATGCAAGAAATATACAGAAATACAATAAATATACATAAATAAATTAAGCATGCAAAATACTGTAAGCAATTTGGCAAGGTATCTTGCCTGATCTGAAAAAGAATGAAGTCCCAACTCAAGGCGTCGTCCGATCTACCCGTCACATAAATTAAACAAGTTAGGTTACAAAAGTGGATAAATAGGTTCCTCCATTTAATCTATTTTAATTATGAATAAAATAACCTAAAATATTATTTTAATCTTATTATAATCTGATTTTATTGTTAAGCTCTAATTTTAGTCCAAAGAAAGTCAACTTTAAAGATTTGTGATCCATGACACGCAAATCGAGGCAATCTGTTGACCAAAAAGTCAACTGACTCAAATCCTGGATTTGTGTGTGGAATCCTATATATTTTAATGCTATATGAACACTGGAATCGACAATTTCATAAAATCACAAGTCGGTAAAGAGTTATGGCCACAAGGGCGCACGGATGACAGTTTTTAGTGGTTTTCTATTTACGTCTACGTTGTACAAATTTTACAGTAGATTAAATTTATATATTAAATTCTGTAAAAATAATTTTATGAAATTTTATCATGTTATATTTTCGCAACTTCAAACGGCTCGTAATTCCGAGTTCGGGATCTCACGTAAGCTCAAAAACACCAAAATACGTCTGATTTCGGACAACTGATACTTTTAGAATTTTTTGAAAAAATAGGTTCATAAATTATTAAAATAATTTATATAATCAGAAAACTAACCTTGATATAGTTCTAACAAAAAAATTTGGAGTGCGTTTGGAGTCCGGAGCTAGGAGATATCGTCTTTTTAATTCGCCATAACTAGTAGAAAATGAGGCTGAATTTATGACGAATTTTGACTATTTTTGAATGAAAAAGAGGAGAATTTGGGGAAGAAAAATATGAAGGATGAGGTATTTATAATGGTGGACACTACTTAATTAAATACGACTAGGATTGGTTAATTTGGATAGGATTATGATGAATTTAAATAAGGATAGGATATGCATGAAGTTGCTTTCCTAGTAGGTTCAAGATTTGAATTAATTTAAAATAGAGTTTGAATTTATCTCGATAATTTATAATCTTAAATATAATTAAAGATAATACAAATAATTTATAAAATCTTATTAATATCTATTAACACTAAATTAGCATCTATCTAATATTAAGACTATATATATCCAAATAAATCCTAAATAATTTTAAAAATCTAAAAAAATTTCTTAAAATTCTAAATAAATTACAGAAAAATATAATTAAATATTTTAAACTAAAATAGATATTTGGCAGGAATAATATGTAAGTATAGTCTTATAGTTAATCATAGAAGTCCTAGAAATTTACGTTCCCTATGTTTTAATTACCTAAAAATTCTAGAAAAATCTCCAAAATTCTAAAATATCCTAAAAATGATTCTAAATAAATATTTATATAAGTAAATATATCAAGAAATTTATTTTCTAATTAACTAAGAGAATACTCTAAAGAAATTCAATATTTAAAATAATCTATAATAAATATAATAATATAAAATACACACAAAATACCTATTTTGGGTGAGGGGGTTTACATACTTATAACTCTTGCATAGTGCACCACTTCTCTTACTCATAACTCTAGCTTTATGTGTCAGTTTGCTTGCATGAGTAGAATGCGCCTATTCTTATAATTTTTTATTTGTGCGACACACTTCCTGCTGCTCTATTATTATTTTGTGCGCCATGTTATAGACTTTTGCGTGTGACTTTTATGACCTAGTGTTATAGGTTTGTGCACCATATAGTTGCTTGCTCGTGCATAGTACACTACTATTCCTGACTAGCCTATATTTAACACTTGCAAAGTGCGTCGACCCAGGACTTTTATGATTTATTGTGCATGCATGGGTCCTGTTGTGCACTTGATGTCTATTCTAGTTTAGTTGAGCTTGACCAAGATTAACGATCTACGATCCCAGAATTTGGTAAATTGATGAGGCATTCATGGCCGTGACTCGATCATATGAGATATAAGATTCCTAATTAATTGTAACTTCTGACTTGATCAACATGATTCATGTGACCAACTATTAGGTTTGGTATCCTGACTTGGTTATTGTATTCATGCCGATACACTTGTCCTGCTAGCATGCTTATAAAGGCTTCATTGTACACTTAGTGTGGGTGTCACGACCCGCACCCGGAATTTGGGCATGAGTCGTGGGTACGTCCAGCCTACGCCGTAGCATCGGCGGTAGAACGCTGTCTAGGTCTCAACATATAATATATCCTGTCAATAGTCTCAACTTCGTACGGAGGACAAAGATAAATAATCCACAGTTCTATGATATACTCAATCACAAGCTATAAAAAATAATGGCACGATGAGAATAGAAAAGAGTTCTATTAAAAACCAACCACAATAAGTCCAACTCAAATCTTGAGTCTAGATGACCTCACAAAGTCAAAAAATAATAAATACAACTCAGTCTCAGTCTGAAACAATAAATACAGAAGAAATAATCTAAGTATTGGCAGGTAAGATCTCCTCTAGGATAGGCAACTCCTCTGGGATTTCCAGAGTAAAATCTCCCTCTGAACCTGGGCCGTAATGAGTGGGGCACAAGTTCTCCAGGTCCTCTGAAAAATGTTATCCAGTCAGGATTGGAGCGAAGCACAAGCACTAACAGCAGTTTCATTAAATTGACAAAAACTATAAACAGTGTAAGAAATACAAGATGAGAATAAATGCTGGAAATATAAAGTACTGGAGAAATGAAATAGGCAATAGAGCATCTAGCAATGAACAATAAATAATGAATGCTAGAACAAGTGAATCTGAAATAAAGAATAAATATCTAGCTAAGTGTTTGAATTATCAGTTTATTATGTGATCGGCTTGGGACTAGATCAGGCTGGTTATATATGATTAGCTATGATTCTTGTAGGTCAGGCTAACCATATGGTTAGCTATGATGCATGTAGTGGTCAGGCTAATCATATATAACAGCTATGATGCATGTAAAATGGTTATGCCATACCCAACGTGAGAAGTAGGGTGAGCTATGATGCATGTAAATGTCTGGATATGATCACATAATCTACTAATAGTTCCCCATCCCCCAGCTAGCACGATGGATTCCAATCACGACTCCTCATTATGGGGATCTAGGGTGCTAACCCGTGTATCCATAGTGTCGGAATCAAGTATGTAATACAACTGAATTATAGAAATAATCAACAATGAAAACTGTCAGAGAATGTACTCGCCTGTGGTCCTGAGCAAGGTGTGAGGATCGATGTCCAAAGTGGGATCACAATGACCTATTTGTGGAATATAAATATCAGGTACTGAATTTAAAAGGAAATAACATGTTAACTAATTAAAAAAAATGAGGCTTCTAGGTTATACTGGGACTTCTGGTCAATACTAGTCAACTTGGTCTCACACTAGGCCAATTCCAAAGATATAAGTAAGCTAGGGTTTTCTAGCAAAAGGTGTGTTGTGTGTAACAATTTCTATATAGAAATACCTAACTCATTACTTGTTAACACCCCTATACAGAACACAGTCACTAATTTCACTACACACTACACTTACACACAGATACTCACTGGCCTCACACAACACTCGCACATAGACACTGGTTCTATGGCACACAACACTCACACATAGACTTTGGTTCTATGGCACACAACACTCACAGTTCACACCTACATAGAACTGATTTACACACCCAGTTACACACACACAAGAACCTCACTCACAGCCAATACTCACTGAAACACTCTGAGGTATACACTTATTGCACACAGACAGGTAATAACTGACACACAGGTACTAAATTCCTTCATACACAGGTACTCACTGAGTGCTCACTCACAGGAAAACTCACTGAAACATACATTGTGATTACACTCACACACACACAGCTACACACTGACACTCACACCTGCACAGTTAACACAAAGCCCTAACACACAGGCATTAAACTTATAACTTACTGAATTTAGAACTCCACCCAACTAACCTAGCTACACAACACACTGTCCTATACTCACACACATAGTTTCCCCCAGTAGGTACACAGCACACACACTCTCAAATCTCACTAGAACACAACTTGAGGCACACACTGCTCACTCACAGGAACTGAATCCCTACACTGCACTCACCCTGATCCTACACTGTTCTAACTGAGACACTATATACTTCACACTGAAATCACACAGAAACACACACACTGTTCTCACTGCTTACACACTCAGGAAAGTAACACTAGTTACACACTGCCCAATCTCTCACTCCCTGAATTATACACACCCACACAGGCATCTGGGTACACTGGTACAACACTGCCACACACTCAACCTCAGATACTGATACACACAGATTGCTGAGATAAAACACCCACTGAAATCTAATAACCTATGCTGCACAGAATCCACATTGAACCTAGGTAATTCACTCACTGAATTCAGCATCCACACACACTGCTACACTGGTATCCACTCTCATAACAGGGCACACACACTGCTAGTACACACACAGCCACTAAATTACCTACACACAGGTAATCACACTCTCCTCACTAAAACTAGTTAGGCTTACTCAGACACCTAGGTTTATCTACCCAACACACAGGTAATATTCTATTGAACCTGGGAAATATTCCACACACACACAGAAATTTTAGGTTCACTCACAGACTAACATCTCACACACTGAATACACAGTCAAAGAAAACCCCCTATGCACAAAACACACTGAAATTCAATCACACCAATTCACCCAGGTAACACCTACATACACAGACCTACTCTCACTGGCACATAAACAACTACACAGGTACTCGACTGCACACAAGTTCTTACTGATCTTAGGGATACACAGGCACTTAAACTCATTCACACACACACAGTGCACGCCCACATACCTAGGACCTGGGAATTTCACTCACTCTCACACAGGTTAGTCACACCCTAGTTTCACACTGATGTTTTGACACAGGGACACACCTATACACTGACACACAGATACTTACTAACCCACACTGCTATTGGAGAAATAACCCTGGGACACATACTCACTGGTCACTGACCTAATGCACACAGGATTACACATACTATAATTCCTAACTGACACACAGTTCTCCTACACAGACACACGGGTAAACTCACACTGCACAGCACAACAAAGTCCCCCCCTGTGCACAGAAATCTCCCAGCCCGACTGCACATATAAAACCTCACTGACTGAACAGAAAACCAACACACAGCTAATACACAAGTTATTACATTATGTATATAGTTGTATGTCAAAAATATGCAGAAATCTAAATACGTTAGATAGGTAAAACCTTAAGGGCATTTCTACAAACACAAGAAGTGCAGAAAACGTATTCACACAAGTACCCACGAATCCTAAATTCGAAAACCTAAGAATCGAGATATAAACTCATACATTAGGGATGAAATCTGCCTACATGTAAACCCCTAGGGTTAGGGTCCACGAAAATTGGGAAAAACTAACGTAGGTCACCCAAAACCCTAGAATTTCCTAGGTCTTCATGTAGGACCTACGAAATCGAGATCCATACAAAAGAGGGTTCCCTAAAATCGAAATCTAACAGCAAGGGTTCCTAAAGGCCAACCACAAATAGAAAAAACAGAAATCAAATAGATAAAAAAATCGGATTTACCTACGGGAGATGGTTTCTCCAATGAAGGTTCTCCTTCTCCAAGGCTTCTTGACCCAACCCCTTGCTTCTCTTTGCTTTGGAGAAGGAAAAGGGATCTCCTAGGTCTGGATTTCGAAATCTGGAGGTGGGGAATTGGTTTTCTTGATGGAGGCTAGGGTTTCTCCTTTCTACATGAAGAATGGTTTTGAGGGAGGTTCCCTTTTATAATAAACTAGGTTTTAGGGTTTCAAATGCATAGTTTTAGGTTAAACCCCCAGGTTAGGTCATGCAGAACTCAAATAACTCAGGTTTAGGTCTTCTAGGGTTTGAGGTTCCATCCTAAAATTAGAATTCTAGGGTTTCACTAGAATTGGGTTTTCAAATTAGGGTTTAGTCATTAGGGTTTGTCCTAATGCGTTCTAGGGTTTGACCTAAAATCAAATATCACTTACAACATATAAATAGTTTAAAAACTCAGCAGATTAATTAAACACATAATTATTCCAAATAGTAAAATTACCCAAATGCCCTTATCTGGAAATGTGGTAGTGACAGTGGGACAATGGCCAACATGTACACTGAACGTGACATGATGATTCTTGTTCGGTCCATAATATTATATTCTTGAATTTTTGGCACCAAAATAATAATGGGTCAGAACCATAGGGTGGCTAGGCTATTGCTGATTTGAATGTTGCATCTACATATGGGTGAATCCAGACTTGACTTCTTATATAAAATGGATTCGTATCAAATGTTCTCGTAGTCTGTATGACATCATTAAGTAGAATTTTCCTATGGCCATGGTAGAGAATTCCATATCACTTTAGGGTTAATTAGATAACATAAAATCTTATTAGAATATGGGGAGAGAACGACATCCCTAGATCGTGCGTGATGGGCCGCCACATGATAATTTTTATGGCGTGCAAGGCTAGCTACCACGGATATTGTATATCATCCGCATGTAGTGGATTATAATATTCAACCATTTTATATTTAATAATGAACCAACATTTTCTTATAGGAAGGTTGGAACTGTTACTTATTTCTTAGCGAGTTTACCCTATGGGTAATTGGTACAACAATTAGCACGATGGCCCTTCAGGGAACTTGTGCGATCATAATTTTCTTCTTGTCTAACATTGGCCCGGTTAACCCTGCTTGACATAGCACGATCTGATGATACTTATTATTTTTATATTTGGGATAACCCTAGACTCCACATAACAAGCCGTAACATTGTTTGGCAGTTCTAACTTGAATTGGTTGTGATTATAATTTTGCTAGTAGCTTAGGTACATGGACCATCATAGTATGGTGTTCAACTTCTGTCCTTGTTCGGTTGGATAGTTGAGTCATTATGCTATAATGGAATATAGACCAAACTATGACACATAATCCTAACTTGACCATAATCATGTGACGTGCCTTATCTTGGGTGGCATGGCATTTTCTGTCCTTGTTTGGTAAAGGAATGCCATGTTATCCCAAAGATGGGGCACGCGCTAAAGATTTTTGGCTCTTGCACTATATGCTTGATCTTATTTTCTTCTTCATTCATGCTTCCTTATAGTACTTGCTATTTGGGGTCTAACCCCACTATTTTTTTTGGCCAGGTTTAGAGCCAACACCAGAGGATCCATCTTATCCCCCCTACGATAACGTACACCAGTCGGATGGTCGCTGAATGGCATGAGTGGTTTTCTTGATCACTGCTTATCTTGTATATTCTACTCTTTTGGGCGTTTCACCATCGGCACTTATTAGCCGGCTTGTCTGGACATCAGTTTATTTTTATATAAATGTAATATAATTAGACTATAGTTGATCTCGGTAGTGTAACTACTAACATTCTGCTAGCCTAATATTTTGATAGCTAGATCTCTAGAATATTCTGATGGAACATTTGGGATGCCTTACGGCTTTATCTCACATGTTCTATGTTATTATTACTTGCTTGAATAATTGAGACATAGTTGTTTTGAGACCCTAGGAGACTTGATTGTAGCATGTACCCCTTATCTTTCTACAACCATTACTGTCGTAAGATGTTCTATATCTTATACGGGAGAGCTGGCCATGTTCGTCTCCATATTTAGGTACTGGAACGTGACAAGGTTTTAGTGGTGCCCATCCAGGTCCTAATTTTTTAGACTTGTGGGGTATCATAATCTTAGTAGTATCAGTCAAACATATTTCTTATTGAATTCCTGAATCCGTTCTTCTCGATACTCAACTTAAACTATTTGATTCATTGTTTCTCTATTCCTTCCCGTCTTGCTCTTGATTTCTTTTGTCCATTCTTCCAGGGATTCTCTATCTTCGGTTGTCGGAGAATCAGGGGCATCGAGGCGACCGTCCAGGCAAAATGGGATAGCAGCGTAAGGCAGTATTTCTTCAGTACCCATTTCGGATCAAGCCAGTGGTTGGGACCCTAAATGAGTGAGTGGCAGAAAATATTTAGCAACCTTCTCCAGAGGGTCCGGCTACCCCAGTAGTGCCAGCAATGCTACCAGCACTTGATACCCCCACTTTATTAGAGATTATCAAGGGGATGATGGCCGCACAATATCATCAGATGGTAGTACAACATCAGCAACTCTGGCAGTAGAAACAGAATGTATTGTTGAACCAGGGGTTGCAAACGACTCTAGAAAGAGGCATAATGATAGATTAGGGGGCATCGATTACATTTATCGACTTAACCCCCGATACTTTGATGGTATGGAAGATGTCATTATGGCATATGAATGGCTCAAGGATATTGAGGATATTCTGGAGGCGTCTAAGGTTCCAGCTAAGGAACAGGTTGACCAAGTTCAGTTACAACTTAAGGATCTCGCCAGGGATTGGTGGGAGATAGAGTAGGTCGGCTTGAGGTAGCTTATGTCTTGTAATGATTTTAGGATTCGGTTCAGAATAAAGTATTTTGGAGTTGTGGCCCGGTTTGAGTTGCAGCAAAGGTTTATTAACCTCAAACAGTCGGGTAGAACAGTGGACGGCTATGAAGCAGAATATAGCCGACTGAGTAGATTTATACCAATAATGGTGGCAATAGATCTAGATAGGGCAATGAGATTCCAACAAGGATTTCATCTAAAAAAATTATAGTTGGTAGAGGGACAAAACTACCTGACTTTTGATGACGTATTAGTGGCAGCCAAGAGGCACGAACTAACTTTTCAAAGGATGACATCGAGAACAGGAGGCCAGAAGAGGTCTCATGTACAGAGCTTTGGAGGAGGAGAATCGCCCTAAATGTCAGCACCATCTCATGGCGTTCGTTTTTGTGATACAGCACCGTGCAGAATAGTAGTTTTAACTGTAATGGCACCAGCTTGGCAACAGCAGTCGAAGCACAAGCAGCAGCAAAAAAGCCAGTCAGCATCAATAGGTTGTACGTATTATAGCAAGGGAGTCCATACTAGGAGTGATTACAGGGTAGCAAATAGGTTATGCTTGAGATATGGAAGCCCCGATCATAGGATTGCTATATGCCAGGATACTCCAAATTCGGGGATCAAAGAGTTTCAAAAAAACGTTCTTGGTGGACAAAAATGTGAGTGAAAGGTCCCACTGAATCAAATTTGATCCATGAATCTAAGAAATAGTGAGACTCTTGATCTTTCTTAATATATCTCTCAATTCGAAGATCCAGTATTTGCTCCATTGTGTGTGGTCATGGTAGAAGTTTTGTATAAATGTATTGCCATGTTATTAAGTATTTTTCTTTCAGTTAATTTCTCTATAAGCGGTGGAATAGAATAAACTAGAAATAATCACAGAAAATCCTTTGATAACACGGATTCCTACTTCTCAATGATATCCCATTATCGGGACAATTGGTTTAATCCTTTGAAACCCTTTCATAGAAGTTCATTGATATCTTATTTTTATAAAGCAAATTGAAGCCATTGATTCAGAGGTCAGGGGGGCCAGCACCCCTATTTCCTGTATTTCTAGCACCAAGAGCAATGTAGTACGGAGATCCAGCATTGGCGGTGAGGCCGTTAGCTCAGTGACCGTTACCGACTCTGGCCCAGATGTATAGGCAACATCAACATCATAACCAATAGCTGGAAGGACAACAGAAACCACGACAGCGCCACCAGGGAAGGCAAGAACAAGGAGCTCGACAAGTCCAAAGGCAGGCATTCACCTTGTTTGGAGGAGGCTTTGACATCAGGTAAGGTGGTGGTAGGTAATGTTTATATCGCATATTTTCCTTTTATAGCATTAATTGATTGAAGAGCTTCACATTCATTTGTATATGCATAATTTATAATACGTGTTGGATTGGAGTTTGAGACATTGCCAGAAAGGTTAAATATACTCATTGGTAATGGACTTGTAGAAGTTGGTAGGGTGTGCCTAGACTGTCCAGTCGTAGTGTGTGATCAACTATTACCTGCGAAGTTTATTGAGTTCCCTATTGGTAACTTGATGTTATCTTGGGCATGGACTAGCTAAGAGACAGTCATGCTATGATATATTGTCAGAGTAGTAGAGTGTTATTTTTTATCCCTGGTTTGAAAGAGTTCATGCTCGTGAGGTCTACGAGAGGCTAGCAAGAAGAAAGAGTCACGACGGTAGCAACGGAAGGAGAACCGATACCCAAGATAGTTGACAAATTCATGGAAGTCTTTCCCGAAGAAATTTCAGGAATTCCTCCAGTTCAAGAGGTAGAGTTCAGTATAGTGTTGATACCAAGGACGAAGCCTATATCTTATAAGGTTTACCAGATGTCACTTTCTAAAATGGATCCTAAGAAAGTTAAAGCGGTAGAGAATTGCCCAGTTTCGAAGATGGTGGTAGATGTGCGAAGTTTTTTTGGATTAGCAGGTTACTACAGGAGGTTCATGTCAGAATTTACAAGGATCTCCGCACCAATGACCCGGTTGACTAGAAAAGACGTTAATTTGTATGGTCAGCGAAATATCAAGCAGATTTTAAAGAACTGAAGAAAAGGTTTATCTCAGCACCGATCCTGACACTTCCAGTAGGATCAGGAGGGTTCACAATTTATTGTGATGCATCAGGGAATGGTCTTAAATGTTTTTTGATACAGCATGGAAAAGTGATAGCATATGCATCACGTCAGCTTCAGAAATACGAGAAGAATTACCTGACTCACGACTTGGATTTGGCAGCAGTGGTGTTTGCGCTCAAGTTGTGGATGCATTACTTATACGGTGATCGGGTATAGATATTTACAGACCATAAGAGTTTAAAATAAGTATTCACCCAGAAGGATTAGAATATGAGACGGAGATATTTGAAATTGCTGAAGGATTATGACGTGAAACTTTAATCCCATCCGGACAAAGCCAATGTAGTAGCAGATGCTCTTAGAAGGAGGGGTGATGTATATTTTTTGACAACGCAGAAGCATATCCTAGAAGATCTTCGAAGGATGGACATTGAGATAGTGTTTCCACAATATGAGGGAGTCTTGGATAGTTTACAAATACAGTCTACTTTGGTAGACAGGATTAAGGAATCTCAGGTAGGAGATTCGTGGATCCAGGAGTTACGAGCAGAATGTAAGTCGGGACTCAGGAAATAGTTGACTATTCACAGCGATGGGATATTGAGGTTTGGAAATTGTCTCTGTGAACCGAGTGGAGATATACGACGAGAGATCATGACTTAGGCCAATAATTCCCAATATTCTATCCATCCTGGCAGCAGGAAGATATACCAAGATATTAAGCAACACTTCTGGTGGAATGAGATGAAGCGAGAGATAGCACGTTTTGTATCCCGATGCCTAATATGTCAACAAGTGAAGGAAGAGAAGCAGAGGCCGGCAGGATTATTACACCCTCTCCCCATTCTAGAGTAAAAATGGAAGCATGTTACTGAAGACTTTGTGATTAGTTTACCTAGAGCCCAGACCAAACGAGATACAGTTTGGGTGATAGTGGGTCTCACTAAAGTGGCATATTTTCTTTCGTTCAGAATTGGACAGTCTATAGAACAATTGGCAAATATGTATATATCGGAGATTGTGAGGCAATATGGTGTACTAGTGAGCATAGTGTCAGACAGAGATTCAAGAGTCACTTCTCATTTTTGGAAAATCTTGCATGAGAGATTGGGTACTAAGTTAAAATTTAGAATAATATATCACCCTCAGACAGATTGGCAGTCTGAGAGAACTATCCAGACCTTGGAGGATATGTTACGGGCCTGTACCCTAGACTTTTGTGGATCATGAAAGAAATACCTGCACTTGGTAGTATTCTCGTATAATAATAGTTATCAGGCCAGCATCCAGATGGCACCTTTTGAGGCATTATATGGAAGGAAGTGCAGGTCACCGTTAACTTGGGATAACATTGGTGAGAGAAAGATATTGGGCCCAGAATTGATTACTCAAACTGTAGAGGTTGTCAAGCAGGTCAGAGAGCGGCTGCGAGTTACGCATGATCGACATCACTATTAGGCAGATTACCATCGTAGGCCTCTAGAGTTTTTTGTCTGCGACCACGTATTTTTGTGGATTTCGCCCAGCCATTGAGTCATTAGATTCGGGGTTCACGGGAAGCTTAGTCCATAATATGTTTGGCCATTTGACATTCGCGAATGGGTAGGGGATGTTGCTTATCGCATTGTCCTTTCGTCTTTGGTTTGTAAGGTGTATGACGTATTTCATGTATCTCAGTT
Organism: Iris macrosiphon; assembly: GCA_036927795.1. Classification (NCBI taxonomy): domain Eukaryota; kingdom Viridiplantae; phylum Streptophyta; class Magnoliopsida; order Asparagales; family Iridaceae; genus Iris; species Iris macrosiphon. The sequence goes on from JAYESA010000014.1 coordinate 21,425,913, forward strand.
ATATAGGTATATCCAAGACCAGAGCCATATCCTCGACCATTCTGAGCTAGTCATGGGTACTGACTTGTCTTATGAGGAACAGCCTGTGTCCATTTTGGACCAAAAAGAGAAGTTACTAAAGAATAGGACTTTCCGCCTTGTCCGTGTCGCTTGGGGACACCACTCTTTGGAGGAGTCAACGTGGGAACACGATGACGATATTCGGTCTTGGTATCCATATTTATTTGGCTCGTAAGGTATATTTCTTCATATTCCTTTTTCCAATTTTGTGATCATTGATCACCTTGCTAAGTGTGCTATTAATATTGCTATGCGTATATTATTTGGTTTGCTTATATTTTGCATGTGATTACCTTCAGCTAGATGTGCTTATTAAGATATCTAGTTACTTTACTCCTAAAATTTTGAGGAAGAAATTATTCTAAGGTGAGTAGAGATGTCACTCTCGTATCAAGTATACTTGGAACATACGCAAGTTGGCACACTTTTGATAGTATTTTCATTTTGGCGCACTTTGAGTATACTTTAAGTGCCCACTTGAATGGAATCTTGGCACATATTTGCTAATATTGATGGTGTGGTGGTGGTAGGTAGGGTGTGTAGCTTGGATTATTTGAAGAGATCCGACGGTTCGCCATCAACCCCTAGCCTATATATTTCCTTGTTCTCATTCTCTCTCCTCACTTGTTCATTTCTCTTATTTTGCTCCTTGTTTTCTTCATAGGCAAGTACATTTTTTAAATATAAAAAAATGATCGTCTATAGTTTTATTCTTAATATTTGTTATTGTAATTAGTTTCTAGTAGTGTCATGATTATAGTTAATTCTTGAAGTTTGCAGATTTGAGGTGGTTAATGGTTTTATCTTAATTTTTATTATGAGGGCTTTCATGAGTATTTTCCTTGGGAATGATCCCCTAAAAATGAGATATTTTCAAAATATATTGTTCCCTTTCCTGATTTTTGAGCCTAAATTTTTTCTTGATTTATGGTTCTTGTTACTTTTGGTTGGAGCACTGTCATAATCTCGATCTTAAGCTCTGAGTGTATCAATGGTGGTTCAGTTGGAGAAGATGAACATTGACAAGAACTACACAGAAGGATTTGTACTATGGGCACATATTGAATGTAACCCGTATTCCATATTCGTGCGTACTTTAACAATATTTCCAATTTCTAGTAAAAGTATGTCAAAGAGATGAATTTTTGGAAAAAAATCATTCTTGGCGCACTTTTGGAAGATTTCAGTCTCTGGCACACTTTTGAAAGATTTCAGCCTTTGGCGCACAATTGATGTATTATCGAATGAAACAAGCAAAAGTGCGTCAGTATACTTTTTAGCGCACTTTTGACCAACTTTCTCCTTGGCGCACTTTTAACCAATCAACTGACCGAGGCATAATTGACACATTGTGCATTAACTGTCAAAAGTGCGCCGCTCTTATACACACAACCCTTGGCGCATTTTTTGGACGCTTAATGGTTGGCGCACTTTTGGTGGATTTATAACACGATGCACTTATCAACTCTTGGTGCACTCTTGCTCGATTCAGTCTCGATAAGCGAGCCTTAACTTTTGTACGTCTCGATTCTCGAGGCCCTCGACAGTAGTTCCATCGACTGTTCCGCCGCCTGGGGACTTTTATTTTTTCTTGCAGTTGTTTTTCACTTACAAAGTGTGTCTCTTATCTTATTTGTAACTCTTGCCTAGTGCGCCACTTCTCTTAGTCATAACTCTAGGTTTATGTGCCAGTTTGCTTGCATGAGTAGAATGCGCCTATTCTTATAATTCTTGATTTGTGCGCCATATCTTCCTACTACTCTATTATCAATTTTGTGCTCCATGATATAGAATTTTGTGCCATAACTTCTGTGACCTAGTTTTATAGATTTGTGCGCCATATAGTTGCTTTCTTGCGCATAGTGTACCATTATTCCTGACTAGCCTATATTTGGCAGTTGCAAAATGTGCCGACCCAGGACTTTTTGTGATTGATTGTGCATGCATGGGTCTTGTTGTGCAATTGATACCTATTCTAGTTTAGTTGAGCTTGACCATGATTGATGATCTATGATCCCAGAATTTGATAAATTGATTAGGCATTCATAACCGTGACTAAATCATATGAGATATGAGATTCCAAATTAATTGTGACTCCTGACCAGATCAACATGATTCATGTGACCAACTGATAGATTTGGTATCCTAACTTAGTTATTGTATTCGTGGTGATACAGTTGTCCTGCTCGCTTGCTTATAAAGGCTTCATTGTACACTGAGTGTGGGATATTATATTACTAAATTCTTGGCACAAAAATGATAATAGGTCAGAACAATTATGTGGCTAGGTTATTGCTAATTTAAATATTGCATCTATATTTTGGTGAATCCAGACCTAACTCCTTATATTAAATGGATTCGTATCAAATGTGTCTGTACTCTATACTACATCATTAAGGAATGTTCATATAGCCCCGACAGGGAATTGCATATTATTGTAGGGTTAATTAGGTAATATAAAAGCTGATATTAGAACATGGTGAGGGAACGACATTTCAAAATCATGCATGATAGGCCGCCCTGTGATAATTTTTATAGCATGCAAGGCTGGCTACTACAGATATTGTATATCATCTGCATGTAGTGGAGTACTATATTCGACCTTTTTATATTTAAGACCGAGCCAACATTTTCTTATAGGAATGTTGGAATTGTTACTGATTTGTTAGCGCGGTGGCCCTATGGGAAACTGGTACGACAATTAGCGTGGTGGCCCTACGGAGAACTGGTGCGATCATAATTTTCTGGTTGTATAACATTGGCTCGGTTAATCCTGCTCGACATGGCACGATCTGAGGATGCTTATTATTATTATATCTGGGATAAACCTTGACTCCACATAACAAGCCGTAACACTGTTTGGAATTTCTAACTTGACTTAGTTGTGATTGTAATTATGCTAGTAGCTTAGGAACATGGACCGTAATATTATGGTGATCAACTTTTGTCCTTGTTTGGTTGGATAGTTGAGTCATTATGCTATGATGGAATATGGACCGAACTATAGTACAAAATTCTAGCTTGACCATAATTATGGCATGTACCATATCTTGGGTGGCATGACATTTTATGGCCTTGTTCAGTGAAGGAGTGCCATATTATCCTAAAGATGGGACATGCGCCAATAATTTTTGGCTCTTGCACTATATTTTTATCTGGGTTTTTCTTTTCATTCGTGCTTCCTTATGGTACTTGTTATTTGGGGTCTAACCCCATTAGTTTTGTATGGCCAGGTTTAGAGCCAGCACTAGAGGATCCAACTTATCCCCCTTACGATGATGCACACCAGACGGATGGTCGCTGAAGAACACGAATGGGTTTCTTGATCACTGCTCGTCTTGTACATTCTACTCTTTTGGATATTTTTCTACTGGCACTTGTTAGCCGGCTTGTTTGGACATCAGTTCCTTTTTACATAACTATAATATTATCAGACTACAGCTGATCACGATTGTATTGATTTTAACATTCTGCTAGCCTAATATTTTGATGGCTAGATCTCTAGAACATTTTGATGGAGCATTTAGGATGCCTTACGACTTTATCTTATATATTTTATGTTGTTGTTACTTGCTTGAATGATTGAGACATAGTTGTTCTGAGATCCTAGGAGACTTGATTGTAGCATGCACCCCATTGCCTTTCTACAGTCGTGACCGCCATACGATGTTATATACCTTGTACGAGGGAGCTGGCCATGTCTTCTCTGTATTTTGGTACTGGGGCGTGACATAGACAGAATACAAAAATAAGCTCTTGGTTCGACCATTTCGGTTTCAATTCTAATCCATCGATTGTTAATACACCTTGTGAAAACTCACTAGTAATCATATACCCTTGTTCTTTTTCCATTCGCATATAATTGTTGAATTGTGCGATGAATTTTACGAAATATTAAATCTAGCATAAGTGTCAAAACATGGAAAATATGGTGTCAGGCTAGGTCCTATGACACGGACTGAGTGTGCTTCATAACCAAGGTGTCCAAGCATGCTACTAGTGTTAGGCGACTCGATTAAATTTAGAAAACTAATTATGAATATGATAAATCCACATGCAAAGCCGAAACCTAATCTATAATACACAAAACTAGTATCTATAGAGCTTAGTGGCTTATAACCCTAGGTTTCCTGAAATTTTAACTTTTTTTATTTTGGAATTATATATATATTAGCTAATAAGTCTTTAAAGTGAATTTAAATTTTTCTAAGAAAAGATTTTTTATTATTATAAAAGAATTTTTAGGTTTCTATTATTATAAAAGAAATTTGAGTTGCACCCTACTTTATTTACCATAATTCAAGATGAGCCCCACTGCTTTACAATAATGTACAACACCCCAACTTCAGTCAAAAACTAATGGTCAACTCCGTTGATCGTTAATTTTTGACCGAAATACCCCTAGCAAATAATCATTATTGCCAGCCCCCTCCTCAGCTTGGGAAGAGGGAAGGGATATATCGGTCAAATATTAACAATAATTTTTGACGGTAGTAGGAGAAATTGTACATTATCGTAAAGTAGTGGGGTGCACCTTGAATTATAGTAAATAAAGTGGGGTATAACTCAAATTTTCTCTAATTATAAAGAAATATTATATAGAATATATTTTTAATAGAGGAAAAACTAATTATATGATAAATATTATTTTAACATTATGAATTAGAATGTTTAAGAGTGAAGGTTGGAAATTTCATGAAGTCTTCTTATGTTAATTAAATCTAAGTTTGTAGTATTTTGACTAATGAATCCAAATAGATTTAATTCAAATGAATAGGATATTCTCTTGGATTAGATTTATTGGGTTGTTGGTTCTTAATTAAGTAATTAGTTTCTTGGAAAGATTTTTAGAACCTTCAAGAAAGATTCGTTTATGTCCTCATACCTTCCCATTTAGGAAATTATAACTATGCCATTTGCTTGGGGAGCAAGCTTAACCCACTTTAGAAAGCCTTTCCTTTTTCGCATCCCTTTCAAATCAATTCCTAAACCCTAGGCACCACCATTCCTAAATCAAACCAATAGTTGCCAAACTAATTTTCATTCACCACCATCGTGTCCATCTTCGTTTCCCGGTATCCTTGTCCAATACTACCCATGTCAGCCGTATCAACCTTCAGTTCAACCTCGGGTGTCCGTATCCATCCATTTCCTTTATTTCGTATCCAATACATCCTGTTGGTCCATCCGGTCATGGTCAAACTGATCTTAAAAATCGATCCAAACTATGAATTGATACATTGTAACTTAAATAAATTTGTTCAGAAAGACGTCGTAATACTTTATCACAAGCTTCTACAAGATGATTGTGTTTGGGTTACTCTTTATACTTTGTTATATAATTATTGCTTTTTAAGTCTAAGGACTTATGTGAGTCGGAATAAAATTTTCGCATTTAGATTGAACCTATATCCAAAGTCCACTCATACATAAGCCAACCCAGACCAGTAAATCTTTTGGATTAGAGCCTAAACCAAAACCAACTAAATAATCCAAGTCAAAACAATCTGTAATATGACCAACCGAACTTGAGGCAAGTTCTAACCGAACTCGGTATGAGTTCTGCCCGAACTCGGACCAAACTTGGTTACCTTGAACCAATTTTCTAGTCAACCTCCTTTCCGGATGACCAGGCTCTAATGTTTAAATTTATGAACATTAAAGCATCCGAACTCGGCCCGAACACTGCTCAAAAAAATCCTATAAATAGAGAAGAATTTTCATATTTTAATACAACTCATTCACTCAAACATTCTTCTTCTTTATTACTCAAAGAGCTTTAACCTTTCTCATTCCCAAGATAACTCTCTTTCCTTCTAAGTGCCCAAGTGCTGTTCCAAGTAGAAGTTGAGTTGAGTTGTACTATCTTGGTTTAAAAGCTACTTTTTATTCCTATCAGAAGTCTTCGAGCTCTTTGGATCAAAAGCTCATGTTGTAAGAAGTTTGCGTGCTCTTTGGATGAAAGGCGCGTATGTAGCTTATTTCACAAATAGTGGATTAATACCGAGCATGAGTTCCCGGGCCTAGACTAGTCCTTCATGAGGGAATCTAGGATAAAATTATCTATGTTTGAGATTGCTTTCTGAACTTTACTTGTACTTTGCTTATACTCTGATTATATTTATTACTGCAGTTTATAAATAGTCCTTAAACATAGAAATTTTAATTGGTTATTATTTTTTGATGCACCTGCACTTACTCTATTCACCCACCCTCTAGATGTGTTACATGATCCTATAATTGGTATCAGAGCATATTTTTATTAAACTGTGCTTATATTATACACTCTAGAATACTCATGGCTAACTTTACAAAAGAAGGACAATCCATAGATGGACCACCAAGTTTTGATAGAAATAATTACACTTATTGGAAGACATGGATGAGCTTTTACTTAAAATTACTTAATTTTGACCTATGGACTAATGTTATTGAAGGTTACAGAAAACCTACTATCAATTCTTCTCTTACTTCCAATATTGTTAACAAACCTTATTATGACTATACGGAAGAAGAAAAGAGATTAGCTAGTCTTGATGCAAAAGCAATGAATGCTCTTTACTTTTCTTTATACAAAAATGAACTTAATCGTATTTCTCTTGTGCAACCTCATATAAGATCTGGAAACTTCTTGAAACTACTTATGAGAACATGCATGAAGAAGAAGCTAGCGATATGGAAGTAGAAGAAAATGCTAACACAAGCATATGGTGTGAAAGCGAAGTAAGCGATTCTGAAAAAGAAAAGAATTCTCGCAACTCTGCAAATGTGTGCTTAATGGCATTTGATCAGGTATCTACGAACCCCTATATAATGACTATACATTTGATGAACTAGGTGATGCCTTTAGTGACCTTCTAGATGATCACAAAGCACTGCTTGATAAATACAAAAACTCGAAGAAGGAACTCGAGGCACACAAACTTGAGAATGATAGATTGTCCACACTCCTAGATGATATCAGAAAGACACAATCCACTTAGTAATTCAGATGAATTAGCATCAATTAGATTGAACTTACAAGAAGCACTTCTTAGAAATGAGCAACAAGACAAGGATTATATTAATCTCAAAGAAGATTATGAAATATAGAAGAAAAAGAGTGTGATGCACTTATTTGAATTGATGCTTTAACTGCTAGATATAATGACTTATATGACACTTCAAAAAGATGGAAATTAGATTAGGAAAATAACATGTACAGACTGCTTTCCAATCTAACACGTGTCACTCAAAGCCCAATAACACACAGCCCAAAAAGGCCAAACCTTCTAATCATGCATTCTATTACAAGTATCCACGTAAATCACAACATACTGCATCACATATACATCATGCCTCTGCACCAAGTATCAACACATCTGTTATATGTCATTATTGTGGTATTAAAGGTCACATATCATGATAATATAGAATTAGAAATTTAGTTGATATGCATGTATATATATGGGTTCCAAAAACTAACATATCAGGACCCTCAAGAAAGTGGGTACCAAAGGTTACATCTTCAACTGTTATTGTAGGTGGACCTTCCCTCTTACACTAGAAGTAAATGGGTTCTCGATAGCAGTTGCTCACGTCATATGACCGGTGATGCAAATCTATTCGCAACTCTATCAATAAAGAAAGAAGGATATGTCTCCTTCAGCAATAATCTAAACAGACATATTATAGGAAATGGTAATATAGGTATTCATCCTTCTCCTGTTATTAAAGATGTATGTTTAGTAACATAATTAAAATATAACCTACTTAGCATTAGTCAATTGGCTAACCATGGTTATGGTATTAATTTTGTGAAAGATAAATATTCTATTTATGATAGATCTACTAGTAAAATAACTTATGAGGGAATAAGAGAGGATAATATATATGTTTTCTATCTCTCGAAAAATACTAACAATACATGAAAATGCTTATACGCAACCAAAAATAAAAGCTAGTTGTGGCATATGTGCCTTGGACATGCAAATATGGAAACTATAGCCAGACTATCTTCAAAGAAATTGGTAAGAGGTTTACCTGAAATTACCCTTAAGAAAGATATGGTCTGTGCTGAGTGTGAAAAGAACAAGACAATAAGATCTTCGTTTAAATCAATAAATGTTGTAAGTACTTCTAGACCCATTCAACATTTGAATATGGATTTATTTGGATAAAGCAGAGTCGCCAGTCTTGGTGGTAAGCTTTATGCCTATGTTATTGTTGATGACTTTTCTAGATATACTTGGGTTTTTTTTCTAGCAAATAAATGTAAAACTTTTTCATAATTTGTTACCTTTTGCAAAAAGATACAAAACGAAAAAGGCTTCATAATTACTCGTATCTGAACTGATCATGGAGGCGAATTCAAAAATTATGATTTTAAAACTTTTTGTGATTCAAATGGATTTGTGCATAAATTTTTCTGTTATAGTACTCCTCAACAAAATAGTGTTGTGGAGCGAAAGAACAAAACTCTTAGTGATATGGCTAAAGTCATGTTTAATAAGTATAACCTTCCAAAATATTTTTGGGCTGAGACTGTCAATACCGCATGCCATGTTATGAATAGGGTTCTTATTCGACCTATATCAAAGAAGACTCCCTATGAGCTTTGGTTTAATAGAATTCCTACTATTAGTTATTTCAAAGTATTTGGCTACAAATATTTTATCTTGAATACTAAGGATAACTTGGGTAAGTTTGATTCCAAGGATGATGAAGGTATTTATCTTGATTATTCTACAAAAAGTAAAGGTTTTAGAATTTTTAATAAAAAGTCTATGACTGTTGAAGAATCGATTAATATTACTTTTGATGAGCTTAACAGTCAAGTAGCAAGCGATAGTGATGATGAAGATATTAGGATAACCTCCAACAAGACTCCTGAAGATGAAATTGGAACAAGTTATCTGGACATCTTACCTAAAAGATTAAAATTTACAATCAACCATCGAGAGAACTTGGTAATTGGTAAGATATCGAAAGGTGTAAGAACTTGCTCTGCAACTAGAGATCTTATTACAAATGTTGTTTTTATTTCTCAAGTAGAACCTAAAAATGTTTTACAAGCTTTTGATGATGAATTTTGGATTTTTGCAATGCAAGAGGAGCTCAACCAATTTGATCCAAATCAAGTTTGGGAACTCGTTCCCAGATCTAATGATTATCTAGTCATTGGTACCAAATGGATTTTCTGAAATAAACTTAATGAGGATAGGTTAGTCACTTTAACAAAGCACGTCTCGTAGCTCAAGTTTACAATTAAGAAGAATGTATTGAATACGATGAGACCTATGCTTCTGTTGCGAGAATAGAATCTACCTGCATGCTTTGTGCTTTTACAAGTTTTTGTTAAATTATTTCAAATGGACGTCAAAAGTGCTTTTTTAAATGGTGTTATAAAAGAAAAAGTTTTTGTAAAACAATCCCCTGGATTTGAATATTTTAAAAAATTTTAATCATGTTTTCAAGCTTAGAAAGGCTATATATAGACTCAAACATGCCCCTCATGATTGGCATGAGCGCCTTAGCTCCTTCCTACTTAAAATAGTTTTTCAAAAGGGAAATTTGATACCACTTTATTTATAAAATATCATGATGATAATCTCTTATTAGTACAAATTTACGTAGATGATATTATATTTGGATCTCCTAATGAGATGCTATGTAACGAGTTTGATAAGTGTATACAGAAGGAATTCGAAATGAGCATGATGGGAGAACTTACTTTTATCCTCAGATTACAAATCAAACAAAACTCTCAGGGAATATTCATCATTCAAGCGAAATACACAAAAGATTTGCTAAAGAAGTTCGATATGGACGATGCAAAGTATATTGGAACTCCAATGGCAACATCAAACAAACTTGATCTTGATAAAAATGTCAAGCTTACATATATACATAAGTATCAAGGTATGATTGATAGTGTGACACCCCGTTTCGCTCAAGCGGACTACCGATTTAAATAATAAATTATAATATTTTGACCCGCTTTGCTCAGGCGAGAATATTTGTTTGAGGCAAAGGATATCCAGTCTTGTCCCTTCAGGAGTTTGTCTTAGGCTTTCGGAGGCTCACTCGAAGTATCACTCAACCGAGATGAATCAATGCTAAGGTGGGTGGCTACGGTGAACTTGTCTTTGCTTAGCCAGCACACTTAAAATATGGAATGATACATGCTAGTCGCTAGGTGAATCACCCCTTGCATGCTAATAAGAATATAACGCACCTAGTTAAGGGAATAATTCTAACTTGTATTGCTTATGTTAGAATATGGAAATGAAATATTGCTTATAATCAAACCCTAGCATGCTACCTTTGCCTTGTGCAACGAGACCTCGCTATGCCTCGAGTAGATCGATAAATATGCTCTTCTTAGTGCACAGTTTACTTGTTTACACTGCACGACCCTATAGCATATCTCTTAGTAAGTCCCTTTATGGTTTCACTCCTCGGCTTACCTTTGAGCCCTAGCCAACGTGAACACTTATGTTTACACAAATTGCATGCTTGCCTGCTTATATGTTAACTAGTAATACTGCCTCGACTCAATGTTTACCACACGCCAATTATGCCACAAGCAAGTAATACTATCGCGTATCATGCATGCATTGAGTCAGCCAGAAAACTATCAAATAGCCCTTATGTGCAATTGAACCTGCAAATATCCGGGACCGTTAGGTCTCCAAGGTAATCCCCGCACCCGGGGGAATGCATCAAGGCAAGTTGTTCATTGATCAAGAATCCTATCAAGTTTACATCTAAATGATAATCACATCAAGTTTACCTCTGAAAGAGAATTATGTGAAGCAAATCTAGAATCACAGCTCGGTTAGCAAATGCTCGGTTCAGAACAAGAATTATGGATTATCATATCAAGTTATGGATTCGGAAAGATCCTGACCTTCATATCGCCGACAACTTGTGCACAAGGTATTGATTGTTCAAGTTCCTGCGGACGGTCACCGGGGCACCGCGGCCGATCCGATCTGGACGAAAATTTCTAATAGTCGCTTGTTTATGGGCGACATGGAGTGAACGCCCCCTTGGCCTTGTGTTATACTCCATACTGTCCCGGGAAAAGATAACGTGTAGCGACCCCTGACCTCAAGCATCTAACCGCCCTGAGACTATAACTCATCCTTTTATGGCTATGCCAGCAACCTCCTGTTCATATAGATAAGTCATCCTCGCTTAAAGGCTATCCGCATGCGAGTCATTGTATCGCATCGAGAATATCTGAACACCTGAACAGTCATAACGTAATTATGTATATGGATCACCTGAACGTATTATACAATACACCTGATATCTCGTGTAACTCATGCACTTGAAACGTAATCTCGCTCACAATACAGTGTTTGCATATGCTAATACCCTGATTCAATATGTACATGTGGTGCTGGAATTAACTTGGTTGCCTTGGACAGGGAAAGATAAATGGTAAGTTGATAAGTCTCGCCGTATTTTCTCTTATATCGCACGGCGCACTGTCACACGAGTTAGACTATTCAATATTTGCCATAAAACTGATCCTGAGGCAACTAGAAAGACAACATAATAATTGGTGCACGGAACCTATATTATGTGTTTGGATTTGTCGAGCGGGCGAGTAGACTCCCCACCAGTGCATTCATGTACTGATAATCCACCAGATTGTTTACAGGGTACGGGAGAACCTCATTCGGGGCGGATGCCTCCTTCGTGCCTGCTAAGCCGTGGAGTTCACTATGGAGCCTTAGAGCGCTGCGTCCGAAACTGAAGCACATATACAAGATATAATATTAGAACATCGTATGTACATCATTCCACAAATGTAGCCACTTAGCACGCTTTTACTATTTCAGAGAGAGAGGCTTGAGCGACTTGTAATCTCGGCTATGCGCCGCCTATTACTCTTGTTTATATCAATAAAGAGATTTTTTTTACTTTTACTTGTGTTATTCAATGCTTTCGCTATTGTCGACTCAGTGAACTTGTTACCAAATTGCCTATGCATTTATAATTTCGCTTCACTCAGATAATATGTGCGACTCTGTGGCTTAGACCTCTTACCGCCAACCAATGAACCATGGCCTTTCACGGGCGTGGCTCACGCTCGTGCGGCATCACGTCCAGATGGGCCAAAGCGATCATCCCACGGGAGCGCTGGCACGGTGATTTTCGCCTAGCGGGGACGGCCGATTAGCCTGCAGGAGATCGGGGCATGACAAATAGTTTTCTATACCTAACTTCTAGTCGTCCAGATATTATATTTTATGTGTGCCTATGTGATAGATATCAGGCTAACCCTAAGGAATTACATGTATGTGCAATTAAAAGTATCCTTAGAAACCTTAAGGGTACTCAGATGGCAGGCTTGTGGTATCCCAAAACCATATCCTTTGACCTTGTCGGTTATTCGGATGCTGATTTTGCTGGATGCAAGGTCGATCATAAGAGTACTAGCGGTACTTGTCATTTCTTGGAAAAGTATCTAGTCTCTTGGTTTTCTAAGAAACAAAATTTTGTTACATTATCAACTACTGAAGCTGAGTATATCGCCGCAGGATATTGTTGTGCATAAATTTTGTAGATGAAACAAACTTTAGAAGACTATAACTTATCCTTTAAAAACATTTCCATCTTTTGTGATAACACTGTAGAAGCATGAAATACGCTGGGGAATTATACGCGTAAAACCCACAACATACATAAAGTCCGCGTAAAATAGAGCTTCAGCGCTATGTGGCGTAAAAATATGACTTCAGAGCTATACGCGTAAAACAGAGCTTCAGCGCTGTGTGGCGTAAAACATGGCTTCAGAACAGCCCGCATAAAGCAGCACTCAAAGGCTATCTTGGCGTAAAAGGTTGCTACACCTCCCTCCTACGTATAATACGTTTGCTTTTAATGCGGCATAAAGTTGTACGAGGAACTCTTCGTATTCCTTGAATGAATCTGGCAGACAGAACAGTGAACCTGACTCCTGACAAAAGTACTGCACGACGATCGAAAGGACGGCTATAATGATGATTCTGTATAGAGGCCCAGGCTGCCGTTTAGTGACATATCCTTGATACAAGTCATTTTTACGCATTCCAGGAATACGCTGCCTGTTTTACACAGGCAGAGATGAGTTTTTATGCTCGAGATGATACAAAGTCCGACGTCACGTCAAAAGCTGTCTCTCGTACAGAGCTCGAGGCATATTTATGCATTTAATGCACGAGATGGGGGAAGATCTCTGCATTTAATGTATAAGATTTTGTTGTTTTTTAATGACTGAGAAAGCTAAAACTATGACTAATACGCTCACATCACCATCCTTGCATGTTACGCCAACCAGGCTATTTTCAACTATAGGAGTACACTGTATGCTATCTCCTCGAAATACGCCAACTCATGCTATATTTGCAAAGGTACGTGATAAGGCTATTTAGCCCAAAATACGCTCAATACATCAGTCAGGAAGGATAATTGGCTAGTTTTACGCTGGTTATCTATTATTCATGCAGCATCAAGCTTTACGCAGAATTTAGATTTTTACGCCAAAAAGACAGCTATTTGGCTTTTACGCCAACAAGACAGCTATTTGGCTTTTACGCCAACAAGACAGCTATTTGGCTTTTACGCCAACAAGACAGTTATTTGGCTTTTACGCCAATAAGACAGTTATTTGGCTTTTATGCCAACCATCTTTACGCGAGGGGCAGTTGCCTACGTGGCTTGCATGTCGTGATCTTAGAGGAGCGGTAATACGCGTTATCTCATAATGGGACACGCGTCATACGCGGATTCAGGAAATTATTCAAATGTGGGTATCCGTTATTATAACCGCCGCATAAAAAAGGCAACTCTCTTCACAGTTTGGCTTCTACGCCGACTAGATAGTTGTTGTGACTGATCTCTATAAATAGAGACCTCCGGTCACAGGAGATGGAGGTCGGGAAAAAGAAGGTCGAAGAGAGGATCAAGATCAGAGACCAAGAGATCAAAGAGAGAGAGAGAGCACAGACATAGAGTAGTAATTGACAACTTTGGCAACGAGTATCCAATCCCTCATGCAATCTTTGAAGCTTCTTCTTCTTCTACATCACTTCTCCATCATCGTGTTGTCCAAGGGACAAAGTGATCGACCACAGATCAGACTCCTATAGCAATTTTTCTCCAGAATTATTTTTATTATACTTAATATCATCTTATAGGATTAATTGTACTCTTTTTTTTCTTGTTTGTAAACAAAGAAAGGGTTTCGTATAAACCTAGTTTTATTTTTATTTTTATCATCAAACACAAGATAGTGACTCTGCTGGGGACTACTTTCTCTTTTGACGAGAAAGCCATTGCTCAACATGATGCTGTATCCATTGGATCGACGAAGAAGACTTTGGTCGTCCAGTTTGACCAATCTGCTTATGAAGACATAATTCGTGCAGGGGGTAGCTCTCATTCCCTCTCTGTCCAGGATAACAGGAAGCTACGTAAAGTATGGATGTCCAAGATGTCCTCTACCCTTCCTGCAAGCTTTCCTTCTCTGATCAACAAGGTTGTGACAACACAGCCTACGCGCCCTGCACGTAAAACTTCGTCTCCCACCTGTGATGTGGCAGACAAAACTTCTGGCAATGCCTCAGCGCCAATCCAGAATTCTAACACGTACCTTGCGCATAAAACTTCGTCTCCCGTCTGTGACATGGCAGACAAAACTTCTGGCAATGCCTCAGCGCCAATCCAGAAGTCTAACACGCGCCCTGCGCGTAAAACTTCATCTCTCGTCTATGATGTCGCAGACAAAATTTCTGGCAAAGCCTCAGTGCCAATCCAGAATAAAAATACATCTCCCGTCTATGATGAGGTAGATGGACCCTTGGATCACATCAAGGAAAAACGAGTGGCGAATCTCCCGACCTCTAGACTTTTACGCCCCCAGTGGGATATCCTCAACAAACGCGGTATTGTACTACGTCCATATTACCTCTGGTACGACATCCGAAGTTCACACAAACAATTATAAAGAAATAGAGGGCCCTTATGTGATTGAAACAACATTTTCAAATGGCACTTACAGATGAGCCAAACATAATGGAGATTTGATAATGGCTCCTATCAACGACAAATTCCTGAAGAAGTACTATACTTGATCTCCTTTGCTTAACGGAGTATGATGAAGATCTTATTCTGATGATACAATGTACAAAGGTTAGCTGAATCATATTTTATCGGGTTCATATGACCTCCGAATAGATATGTTTAACTAATTCAAAACCTATCACGTCTATATTACCTCTGATAGTGTTTTGTATACAAATTTTGTTGAATCTTATTCTATCATGTCCATATTACCTCTGAATAGATATGTTCAGCTAAAACTTACCGAAAGTATATCACGTCCATATTACCTCTGATATCACTTTTATCCTAGCCTATCATTTATATTCTAAAGTGATGGGTCCACAAAGTCAGAAAATATATCTTTATTATCTCTAAGAAAATAAGGAACAAAAAAGTACATCATTGGGGAGGAGCAGTTAAATCCCAGATCTGTTGCGCCAAAGCAGCCATCCTCTCATTCGTGGAGCTTAAAATGTTGGTGCGAGCCCGTTCCAGCCTTGCTTCATCATTGCTCAAGAGAGATAGTTCGGACAGAGAATCAACAAAACTTGAGTGGATGACACCCACGTGTGTCAAGTTCTGTTGAGATGTATCCACTTGGCCCTTTAATACATCACGAACTACCGATACTGTAAAACCCCTATCCTAGAAATCATATATACCATTTTAATTATTAATTATTAATTTAATTGTAGTAATTAGGGGCTAATTAGGAAAAATAGATTTCTATTAATTTTTATTTTAGGTGTTGGTGAACTTAGAGGATTTATGGGACCATTAGGAATTTTTTGGAATTTATTTCATGTAGAAGACCCCTTGAACAGTTGCTAGCTTAATGGTGTGTATTAATACAATTCTAGATTTTTCCTATGAGTATATACGTATATATAAATATATATATACATATATATTTTAAAGGAATTAATAAAAAGAAAAAGGAAAAGAAAAGAAATGGAAAAAGAAATATACTATTACTAACTTAACCATTACTAACTACCCCTTAGCCATTCAACCGCTGGATGCAAACCACAGCCGCCCCTTTCTTTATGATCCCATAGCCTTCCCTAGCAATCCTTTGCAAAGTGCACCGCACCCCCCCTTAGCCCCCGCGGATAATACCAACCGCCCCCTCTCTCCCTTTCATATATATATATAATACTTTTTCAATAAAACCCTAACCCTAAATCATCCAAATCCTTCCTCTTCCCATCTAAACCTAGAGAGCGCCGCCACCGCAGCCGGAGAACCCCGCCAGGCCATCCAAACCAATCCCGACGACCGCGACCCCGCGCACTGCAGATTTCCCAGCGAGGTACCTATGTTCCGGAGTTGTTTTCCGTCACCTCGCTCAACCAAACGCTACCCCGTATTCACCGGTATGCTCACCCCTTAACCCTCTTCCATATCTGTGTGATAGTAGACCTCGAACAACGCATAACCATAGGAAAAAATAGCACCAAAGTTGGCGGATATAGACCGAATTTTGGGATCGCAGAAAACTGCGGTAACCATCCATGTTTCCGAGTTCGTATCTTCCACCACAGAGATCCAAATTTGATGATTCTTTTTTGTATGAGTAGACCACTTGACCTAGTTTAATTTCTGTTAAATAACCGTAGATTATTAACTGCTGTAGACAGAATTAAATTCGTTGGAAAATCCCACGAACACACTTTTCCAGATTTCCAAAAGTCGTGAAACGGAGCGCGTCCTGCCAAACGGGACCGCCCCGCCGTATACCAAGTCTACCGAATGGTGCACGCAGCGTAACCAAACATGTAAAGATTTAAGGAAACTGATTCGGACACGTGTGCATGCCGGAATCAGCCCGTATCCGCGGACAAACCCCGTGTCACAACTTTTACGAAAGTCGCGCGCATTTTATGCTCGCTTGTCAGATTACGAAGAAACTTGTGCCACTAGACTCGTGGTAATGTGTTGGTCCTGTGATCCAATTTTTACGCAATTCTGAGACAGTTGACCAAGTTGCCAATTGGCGGGTCCCACAATTGACTTTTTGGGCAAAATTGTGTTCGGCCCATCAAAATTTATATTTAGACATATCATTGGGTTCGTATTGACATCTAGAGTTTGTTTGACCTATAATTTGTCCTATTTAGAGACTGTTATACTTGGCACACTATTCGGTGCAAAGTGGGCCATACGTGGACCCCACTTTTATCCGAAATTACCGTTTTGCTCCTGTGTCCAAATTGGACGAAAGGAAAGTACTTTTTAGCTATTTTGCTCATTCCGGAAACGTTAGAGATATTTATTTCAGCATCCGGAGATGTTTGTTCGGAGGCCTTAGTTTCTAATTCCGTGTCCTTGACATTTGGGCGCATACTCATTATAGATTTCTTGCCAGGCAAGTATACCTTGCCATTGTACTGTATTTACATTCCATATGATGCTTACATGTTTATTTCTGTTTATTTAGTTCATTTATTTTAACTGTTATATAAATTGTGCGTCCAAAGAAACTTGGGTGCAACGACGGTGTCGTCGTACTATATTTTTATTTATGTATATGCATTGGACCAACTTTATGAGACTACCCCATATTCATAAGGCATTTATCTTTTATTGGCCATGACACTATTCTTACACGAGTGTGAGTCACATGTAGGACACGGACTTGCATACTCTGCTGGCCACTGGTACGTATAGGTCGTGCGACGGATAGGGATAACTGCCGATAGAAAATTTGCATGCTAGTAGACCTGGCAGTTATTAGAGGTTTATCGTGTCATGGACATGACAAGCTTAGAGCATTAGGTGGGGAGAACAACAAGTAAGAAATTTGGGGCTCCTTTGCATTTTTTCCCTTGTAACCCGTACGCTCCGCCGGAGATGCGCGGTCATGATGACCACTATATATTATATATTATCAGGCGGGCCTCCGGCGTTCAAAAGATGACGTGCCTTTATAGGCCCCTGGATCTCCAAGAGAACCATGCCAATCCTATTTTAGCCAGATAGCCCACTTGGTGGAAAGTTGTTCTCAAACTGCATTCACTTAGACAGTTAGGCGACCCCATTGGATGTTTACATTTCAGTACTTTATTGACATATTTATATGTATCTTGTTACGTCCCTCTGAGGACCTGGTACCTTTCCAGATATAGATAAGCAGGAGTACCCACAGGAGTATGGACCTGGACCTGACGCTACCTATCAAATTGACGAGGTCTTACCTTCGGATTATATGTGATCCATTGCAGCTGTTTAGATATTTTAGTTGCTATTCTTTTTTGAGACTTTTATTCTTATATTAGAGTTTATTCTCTTCTCTCTTTAGTAGTCTTGGTTATAGTCGATTTGCAGTGGATTTGTTTCCACCCGACTTTCACACTTTGAGATTTCTTATTGAGATGACTGATTTGATATTCAGTTATTGATTTCCATTTATCTATTATTTGTGCTGTGGATGAGATATAAATTTACGTATGACTTGTTGTGACAGTATATTACCACTATGGATTGGATATTCATGTACAACGTACGTGTGTATATGGTTTTCATATATTGGAGTTCATATACATACGGCTGGCGTGTTACGTATTCCTAGTCCTACGTATTTTGGGACTGGGCGTGACATATTTTTAGTGGTGGCCCATACAGGTCAAGAATATATTATCTCGGTTACGTAACTGTATCGAACAAACCTGCGTATAGGATTAGAGTATAAGGACCTCATCCACGCTTGACTGAAACTCAACCTTCCTATTTAATGCTTGCATCTTGTTTAATTTCTGTACTTTTTCTAATCGTTTCGTACATCACCTGCAGAGAGATGGACATGCAAAATGGATGTAATGCCGCCGATGGCGACACAACTTCTGGAGTCAATAATTAGACTCAAGGAGGGACCCCAACGATCCCTAGGCTTCTGGGACCAGATGGACAGACTCACACTCCAATTCCATCTGATCTTTCCGCTTCACCAATTGGGAACCTTCCAGCTTTTCCAGTACCGCAAGATGGCCAAGCGCAACTGTTCCAATTCTTCCAAATGATGATGCAGGAACAGAGGCAGTAGGCAGCCGAGTAGAGGCAAGAATTTTGGCAGCACTTGAGAGGATGGCCGCACAGGCTACTGTACCAGCCCAAGCACTAGCTCTAGTACCTCGAGCTAGGGTTGGTTCGGTAAAGGACTTTATTCAGATGGGTCCGAGGCCTTACAAGGGCACTGAGAGCCCGGAGGAGACTACCAACTAGATCACTCACACGCAGAAGCTACTAGAGGCATCGCAGTTACCTACGGACCTATGGATGACGGGTGTACGGACGCTTCTAGATGATAATGCTCATCACTGGTGGGAATTCATGGAGCGCCAGTTGGGTACATACCAGACTTGGGAGCAGTTCTTGGAGTGCTTCGAGAGGAGTACTTTCCGGACACCGTCAGAGATATATTGTACGACCAGTTTCTTCACTTGGAGCAGGAGAACCGAACAGTGGACGAATATGATACCGAGTTTAGTCGACTCAGCAAATATGGCGCTGCTTTGATACCATATGACTTGGCTAAGGCTAAGAGGTTTCATCGAGGACTGACCCAGGAGCTACAATATTATACAAGCTCGCAGTCCCGAGTCTCTTATGCTGAACTACTAACACAAGCCAGATTATAAGAAACCATTAGTAGAGGAAAGGGAGGTCAGCTGAGGACAGAACAAGGATCAGCAAGTATACAGCAAGGACCGACAAGGATACAACAGGGAGGACCTATCAGAAGTCCCTTGACACAGTAGCATCAGCAACACCGAGCAGCACCGTACCAGAATCTGGAGAAGCCCTACTGCAATTATTGTGGGAAACGCGGACATATATCGAGAGATTGTCAGACTCGCTTGGGTCAGTATATGAGATGTGGCTCCGGACAGCACATGGCAAGAGACTGCCCAATGCAGGCATCGACACTCCCACTACCAGTTCAGAGGCTAGCGCTTCCAGCACCGAAGCCAGCCCAGCAGATGACTTGACCGGGGGCACCTCAACCCCCGACAGCAGGAGGATTTTAGAGAGGACCATCGCTAACGACCCAGGAGGATCAGTATATGAGGACCGGACATGGACAGCCGCAGAGGAACGTGCGAGCTTTTGCATTGGAGGTAGATGACATGGATCATGAGGTGGATGTCATAGCAGGTATTACTCTTGCTTTTACTTTTCCTGCTGTAATATTATTTGATACGGGAGCCACCCACTCATTCATATCATCTAGTTTTATTGCCAAACACAATATTGCTTCTACACCTTTATCTAGTTGTGATAGAATTCTTACCGGAGGAGGAGTTGTACCAGTTAGACGAGTTTGTAGATCGGGCCCTATAGTGATACGTGGCAGAGAGATGAATGCCCAACTCCTAGTACTTCCTATGCCATCTTTTGATATTGTGCTTGGAATGGACTGGCTAAGCAAGTACTATGCTTTCTTCGATTGTTTTGGAGGAAGCATTCTTTTTAAGGTACCAGGCAAGCCTGAACTTGAGTTTGCACGAGGTTCTACAGAAATTCTTGATGGCATGCAGCTCGCAATGGACGATATTGTCTATTATCCTATTATTTCAGAATTTCTAGATGTCTTTCCAAAGGAATTGCCAGGACTACCCCCAGACAGAGACGTAGAGTTTTCAATTGAACTAGCACCTGGAGCAGCACCTATAGCATCGCATGTTTACAAACTGGCGAAGAAGGAGATGGATGAGCTGAAGGCACAGTTAAAAGAGCTAGAGGAGAAAGGTTTTATCCGACAGAGTGCATCACCCTGGGGAGCACTAATGTTGTTTGTACCCAAGAAGGATGGGTCAGTGCGTATGTGCATTGACTACAAAGCCTTGAATGCAGTGACAGTGAAGAACAAATATCCATTGCCACGCATTGATGACTTATTTGATCAACTCAGTAGAGCCAAGGTGTTCTCAAAGATAGATTTGAGATTGGGATATCACCAAGTGAAGGTAAGGAAACAGGACATTCCGAAGACCGCATTCAGAATAAGATATGGGCACTACGAGTTTTTGGTCATGCCATTTGGATTGACCAATGCTCCAGCAATCTTCATGGACTTGATGAATCGAGTCTTCCACCAGTACTTGGACCAGTTCATGGTCGTCTTCATAGATGATATACTTGTCTATTCGAAGAGCCACGAGGAGCACGAGAAGCTTCTACGGATCATTCTAGAGACCTTGAGGAGAAAGCAGTTATATGCAAAGCTCAGCAAATATGAGTTCTTATTGGACAGAGTTTCATTTCTTGGGCATGTTGTTACAAGAGATGGTATTTCTGTTGATCCAGAGAAGATCTCAGCAGTTGAGACATGGCCTGTTCCTAAATCAGCAACAGAGGTGAGGAGTTTCCTTGGACTTGCGAGATATTACCGACGGTTCGTGGAAAACTTCTCAAGGATAGCGGCACCTATGACTCGTTTGACTTGTAAGGATCAAGAATTTATATGGACCGACGAGTGTCAAGCCGCCTTTGAGGAGTTGAAGAAGCGACTGACTACTGCACCAGTATTGACGATTCCGTCAGGATCAGGAGGTTATGTGATCTACAGTGACGCATCAGGGAAAGGCTTGGGATGTGTATTGATGCAGAATGGAAAGATGATTGTATATGCATCTAGCCAGTTACGAGTACATGAGAAGAATTATCCGACTCATGACTTGGAACTTGAAGCCGTTGTATTTGCTCTGAAGCTATAGAGACATTACTTATATGGGGAACGAGTGGAGATCTATACAGACCACAAAAGCCTCAAGTACGTCTTCACGCAGAAGGAGTTAAATATGAGGCGACGTCGATGGCTCGAGTTGATGAAAGATTTCAAGTTGGAGCTACATTATCACCCAGGCAAGGCTAACGTGGTAGCAAATGCGTTAAGCCGGAAACCAGCAGTTTACTTCTTGACAGCACAGAGGAAACTATTGGAGGACTTACAAGAGCTCGACATTGAAGTAATATTACCCGGAGCAGATAGAACGCTAGCCAACTTGCAAGTACAATCATCTTTAGTAGAGAGAATTAAGGCAGCTTTGCCAACAGACGCCAAATTCAGGAGACTGAAGGAAAAGACAGAGGCAGGAGAGCAGACCGGATTGCGCATTCATGAGGATGGGACATTACGATGTGGTAATCGTCTTTATATTCCAAATGGAGAGATTCGACAGGAGCTGATGACAGAGGCTCATAGTTCGATCTATTCTATTCATCCTGGAGGCACCAAGATGTATCGTGACTTACGACAACACTTTTGGTGGCATGGAATAAAAAGAAAAATAGCTCGCTTTGTAGCTAAATGTCTGGTATGTCAACAAGTAAAAGCGGAGCACCAGAGGACAGCAGGATTATTGCAACCACTTCCGATTCCAGAGTGAAAGTGGGAGCACATCACTGTGGACTTCGTCACAGGTTTTCCCAAAAGTCCAAATAAAAGAGATGCAGTATAGATAATAGTGGACCGACTCACCAAGTCAGCATATTTCATACCTTTTAGAGTGGGTCAGTCTACAGAAGCTTTAGCTGACTTATATATGAGGCAGATTATGAGATTGCACGGCATACCAGTAAGCATTGTATCAGACAGAGATTCGCGCTTTACATCGCACTTTTGGAGAAGCATGCTAAAGAGTATTAGAACTCGTCTGAAGTTCAGTACATCTTACCACCCGTAGATAGATGGGCAGTTGGAGCGTACTATTCAGACATTGGAGGATATGTTGAGGGCTTGCATGTTAGACTTTGGAGGATTATGGGAGGACCACCTACATCATGTAGAGTTTTAGCTATCAAGCGAGTATTCAGATGGCTCCGTTTGAAGCATTGTATGAAAGAAAATGTAGGTCTCCTGTGTGTTGGAGTGACATAGGAGAACGTCGGATTCTGGGACCAGAGTTGGTGGTCAACACCGTAGAGACAGTTAAGAAGATTCAAGGATACTTGCGAGTAGCGCAGGACAGGCAGAAGCAGTGGGCAGACCTTCATCGTCGTCCCTTGGAGTTCAAAGAGGGCGACCATGTCTTCTTGAGGATATCACCTACCAGGGGCACCATTCGATTCGGAGGGTGCGGCAAGTTGAGTCCAAGGTATATTGGACCTTTTGACGTGCTTGAGAGAGTGGGAGAAGTGGCATATCGACTTGTGCTACCACCTTCACTTGAGGGAGTACATGACGTATTCCATGTGTCACAGCTCATACGATATATGGCAGACAGCAGTCATGTTCTCGACCATTCGGAGATCACCATTGGGCCGAGCTTGACATACCAAGAGCAACCCGTGGGAATCCTTCATCGTCGAGAGAAAGTGTTGAGGAACCAGTCTATTCCCTTGGTTCACGTAGCATGGAAGCATGGCGCGCTAGGAAAATCAACTTGGGAGCGCGAGGATGACATGCGCAAGCATTTTTTGAACCTATTCGCAGACCAAGGTATGAATTTACTTTGTTAATTTATATCTTATACCATCCTTGCTATTCTACCATGTCTTAATTTTAATTTCGAGGACAAATTTTTTATAAGTTGGGTAGAATGTAAAACCCCTATCCTAGAAATCGTATATACCCTTTTAATTATTAATTATTAATTATTAATTTAATTATAGTAATTAGTGGTTAATTAGGAGAAATAGATTTTTATTAATTTTATTTTAGGTGTTGGTGAACTTAGGGGATTTGTGGGACCATTAGGAATTTTTTGGGATTTATTTCATGTAGGAGACCCCTTGAACAGTTGCTAGCTTAATGGTATATATTAATACAATTCTAGATTTTTCCTATGAGTATGTACGTATATATAAATATATATAAACATATATATTTTAAAGGAATTAATAAAAAGAAAAATGAAAAGAAAAGAAATGGAAAAAGAAAAAGAAAAAGAAATAGAAATATACTATTACAAACTTAACCATTACTAACTACCCCTTAGCCATTCAGCCGTTGGATGCAAACCACAGCCGCCCCTTTCTTTGTGATCCCATAGCCTTCCCTAGCAATCCTTTGCAAAGTGCACCGCACCCCCCTTAGCCCCCGCGGCTAATACCAACCGTCCCCTCTCTCCCTTTCATATATATATATATATATATATATATATATATATATATATATATATATATATATATATATATATATATATATAATACTTTTTCAATAAAACCCTAACCCTAAATCATCCAAATCCTTTCTCTTTCTATCTAAACCAAGAGAGCGCCGCCACCGCAGCCGGATAACCCCGCCAGGCCGTCCAAACCAATCCCGACGACCGCGATCCCGCGCACTGTAGATTCCATAGCGAGGTACATGTGTTCCGGAGTTATTTTCTATCGTCTCGCACTACCAAACGTCACCCCGTCTTCACCGGTATGCTCACCCCTTAACCCTCTTTCATATATGTGTGATAGTAGACCTCGAACAACGCGTAACCATAGGCAAAAATAGTGCCAAAGTTGGCAGAAATAGACCGAATTCTGGGATCGCAGAAAACTACGGTGAACACCCATGTTTCCGAGTTCGTATCTTCCACCACAGAAATCCGAATTCGATGATTCTTTTTGGTATGCGTAGACCACTTGACCTAATTTAATTTCTGTTAAATAACCCTAGATTATTAGATGCTGTAGACAGAATTAAATTCGTTGGTAAATCTCGCGAACACACTTTTTTAGATTTCTAAAAGTTATGAAACGGAGCGCGCCCCACCAAACGGGACAGCCCCGCCGTGTACCAAGTATACCGAATGGTGCGCGTAGCGTAACCGGACACGTAAAAGTTTGCAAAAACTGATTCGGACGCGTGTGCGAGCCGGAATCAGCCCGTATCCGTGGACAAATCTCGTGTCGTAACTTTTGCGAAAGTCGCACGCATTTTCTTCTCGCTCGTCAGATTGCGACAAAACTTGCGCCACTGGACTCGTGGTAACGCGCTAGTCCTGTAACCCATTTTTTACGCAATTCTGAGACAGTTGACCAAGTTACCAATTGGCGGGCCCCATAGTTGACTTTTTGGGCAAAATTGTGTTCGGCCCATCGAAATCCATATTTGGACATACCGTTGGGTTCGTATTGACATCTAGAGTTTGTTTGACATATAATTTGTCCCATTTAGAGACTGTTACCCTTGGCACGCTTTTCGGTGCAAAGTGGGCCACACGTGGACCCCACTTTTATTCCAAATTACCGTTTTGCCCCTGTGTCCAAATTGTACGAAAGGGAAGTGCTTTTTAGCTATTTTGCTCATTTCGAAAACGTTGGTGATATTTATTTCAGCATCCGATGACGTTTGTTCGGAGGCCTTAGTTTTGGATTTCGTGTCCTTGATATTTGGGCGCGTACACTTTACAGATTTTTTTTCAGGCAAGTATACCTTGCTATTGTACTGTATTTATATTCCATATGATGCATGCATGTTTATTGCTATTTATTTAGTTCATTTATTTTAACTGCTATATAAATTGCGCATCCAAGAAAACCTGGGTGCAACGACGGTGTCATCGTACTATATTTTTATTTATGTATATGCATTGGACCTACTTTATGAGACTACCCCATCTTTATGAGGCATTTATATTTCATTGGCCATGACACTATTCTTACACGAGTGTGAGTCACATGTAGGACACGGACTTGTGTACTCGGCTTACCACTGGTACGTATAGGTCATGCGACGGATAGGGATAACTGCCGATAGAAACTTTGCATGCTAATAGACCTGGCAGTTATTAGAGGTTTATCGTATCATGGACATGACATGCTTAGAGCATTGGGTGGGGAGAACAACAAGTAAGGCATTTGGGCTCCTTTTCACTTTTTCCCTTGTAACCCGTACGCTCCGTCGGAGATGCGCGGTCATGATGACCACTATATATTATATATTATCAGGGGGCCTCCGGCGTTCAAAAGTCAACGTGCCTTTGTAGGCCCCTGGATCTCCAAGAGAACCATGCCAATCCCATTTTAGCCAAATAGCCCATTGGATATTTAAATTTTAGTACTTTATTGGCATATTTATATATATATCTTGTTACGTCCCTCTGAGGACCTGGTACCTTTTCAGATATAGATGAGCAGGAGTACCCATAGGAGTATGGACCTGGACCTGACGCTACCAATCAGATTGAGGAGGTCTTACCTTCGGATTATATGTGATCCATTGCAGCTGTTTAGAGATTTTAGTTGCTATTCTTTTTCGAGACATTTATTCTTATATTAGATTTTATTCTCTTCTCTCTTTAGTAGTTTTGGTTATAGTCGATTTGCAGTGGATTTGTTTCCACCCGACTATCATAATTTGAGATTTCTTACTGAGACGGCTGATTTGATATTCAGTTATTGATTTCCATTTATCTATTATTTGTGTTGTGGATGAGATATAGATTTGCGTGTAACTTGTTGTGATAGTATATTACCACTGTGGATTGGATATTCATGTACAGCGTATGTGTGTATATGGTTTCCATATATTAGAGTTCGTATACATATGGCTAGCGTGTTACGTATTCCTAGTCCTACGTATTTTGGGACTGGGGCGTAACAGATACCTTGAGAAGCCTCTCCCTTGTTTGAGCAAGTTCAGCCTCCAATTCTCGAATCCTCACTTTGTATACTTCACATTCTGCACAGCACTGAGCGAGCTGAGGAATACTCTCCACCAATACTGCTTATTGTTTCTCCATCTCTTGCTGCTATTCCTGGATGGATTTGTTTAAAGATTTTGTCTGCTGAGCATGTTTCGCACTTAGGGAGTCGTACTCAGCCTGAACCAGGTCGTCAATGCTGCCTCGGGATAGTTGCAAATATTCGTTAATGGGTTGTTCTAAACCATTAACTATTTGCTCTAGCGCATTAGCTCTTTCAGCGTCCTTGAAATTTCTAATCGGCGCTATAGTGAGCTTGGAGGACGTCTTCAGAGCATCAAATCTTAGATTCTTCTCCAGCACCATGGATATCAATTCTTTTAAAGTGAGGTAGAATATGCTAGTGTATTGTTCAACTAGCATAGCAAAGATCGAATGTACGCTGGGAGTGGCCGCAATACCGATAAATCTCCTTTCTGGAATGACTGCAGAGGATATTGCCATAGTCGTCGCTTAAACAGATAGTGCGACAAAAGAAGGGACACCAGCAACGGTTGAAGTTGATGGCATACTCGACGAAGGAGGCACAGTCGAGATAATGGGCTCATCCTCCTCTGATGTTATTTGAACTGCTATTGGGGGGATGATACCCAAGAATGTTATGGATGAAAGATCAGCAGCTTCAAAGTGTGCTTCTTCGACGTCGGGTACCGCCGTTTTATTAGCTGGATCCGCAACAAAGTCAGAAGTTATGTCAACTCTGCCCTCCCCCGAGATGTCTTCGCCTGAAAATAAGATAAGAGGAAGTTAATATCAAATTGATGTTAATTTTCATGAAAAAAGCGTGGAGATAACATTTACCCATGGCCGATGGTAGGTATGTTGCGTCTGCAGCCTGTATAGCTAAATCATTTCTTAATGATGCTAAACAAGCTGTCATACCTGGAGAAGAGGGTGAACCAACTGACACTTGAGGGTAGTCATCCCAGTCGTCACCCAGATCCACTCGAGGCTCATCGGGTAGAATCTCAGAGATACTTATAGACGAAGGAGGGTCTAGTCCCATTATTTGTCTTGGTAGAGGTATACTGACTCTTGTTATGCTCGGCCTCGAAGGCGATCTCGAAGCACTAACAGTAGCGGTAGTAGCGGCAGCAATCGCGGACAAAGAATCTCCAGCACTGTCAGCTGGAACTATGGAGGTCCCTTCTCTAAAAGGCGAAGGACCCCTAATCAAAGAATCATCCCCAACAGGGGAAATAATTGGCTCTCTCCTGTAAGAGGCCCCCTTAGTGGAAGTCCTTTTGGGACCTCTGGTAATCTGCTTCTTCTTGCGGGAAGAAGGCTCTTTCAGACTGGAAGCCTTACGCTCATGAGAAATAATGAGAGGCTCTGCTGGCGGAGCTATTACGTCTCTCAATAAAATCAGCAAATAGTCATCTGCACCGGTGGTTTCATCACCTTCAGCAGAGGAAACAGAGAGTATCTCCTCTCTTCCGGTGGACCTATGGAAGGGCATTCTGAAACTTCCATATATGTCAAAATTACGATGGAAGGTATTGATGGACGCATAAAACTGCGCGTACGAATGAAGAATGTGCAACTCCATGGACAGAGAAGTCGCGGGCACAGCAAAGGATGCACCAATACAACCCATTATGAAATACCGCCATCCTCTAGCTCCGACAATAAGTCCACCTATGAATTTGAAGCTGGTGATGGGATTTCCCACGTACAACTGATTATACCCAAATTTCCTAGCAAAATGGCTAGGCAGATAAGGCTCCAAGTAGCATTGGTCCTCACTTCTGTACAGCAGATGGGAAGGTCTAATACAGACCAACCAGTAAAAGGCTTCAGGAGAAAGAATATTCCTCCCTTGACCTGCATCCTAAAGTTTTGTCCCCTGTTGATTGATATGTATGGGGGGGACGATGCAGAAGAACTTCCAACTGTGGGCAAAATTTAGTGCTAGTCGACAATCTATGATGCTAGTCACATTCCAAGAAGAATTCCTGTAATTCAACAGGATGTTATTGCCCGAACCACTGGCCGCTCCGGGAGACATCACTTCGGTGTTGTGAAGGATTAACCACCCCATAAGATATAAGAATGGAAATTCTACTCTGGGATATCCTTCACGTTGTGTATCATCAGCCAGCAGTCCCTCAGTAATGGCCCTCAGGCCAGCTTGTATCCTGCATACCATGGCAGGGAGCAGGCCCAATCTTGCTCCAAATACCAAACGCACTGTGGGCCATAAGGTGTTGCGATGAATGCGATCCGCAGACGCGATGTCAGGAACCACCCATCGGCATAGCCAGATAGAAAGGAAGCCAGCCAGTTGAGCTTTCCTTGACAGAGGCTTACGATAATGCCTCATATAACTGTAGGATTTAGTGCCTGCATGTTAACCCGCTATCTCTTCATCGAGAACATAATCCGAAGCCCCTGCATCTTCGATGAGATCATCGACTGTGTTGGTACTAAGCATGCTCAGAAGGTTCAAAGGTTTATCTTTGCTATCTACAACCTTGTCTTGCTTGGCATTTCTGGCCTGATGAAAGAAGAGGTAGGACACCCATTTGTTGATATGAGCCAAATCAGAGGGCTCTTTGTAGAAGGTGGTGCATACAAGGTAGTGGCTTATCAGTTCTTGGTACACTGCCATGGTCTGAGGGTTAGTATCCCTCAGCTCCCTATTTGTGGGAACATACTCTTCATAAGGAGTGTCTCCCATTGACAGCTTTGAGATATATGCCATCTCATGAAGGGCTAAGTCCAACTCACCTAGCGGAGTGGCAAAAGTCCCAGTGAGCGAGTTATATCGCTCCATCAAAGCTAAGAACAAGTTGGGATTGAGAGGCAGCCCATCACTAGTGGCACTCATGGCCACAAACAAGCCAATACTTTCCAGCTCCATCTGGAAGTGCTTCAGGGCCCAGGCAGTCAAACTGGCCCATCAAAGATTCTGGGGGCAAAGCCATCCACTGGTGCGAGGGTTAACCTTAGGGTATACTCCTTCATGCCCCATAAAGTTATTGCAGAAAGTCACTATTTGAAGCGGCTGGATCAGTGAAGTGTTTTCACTCGGGATGCTGTCCGGCAGTAATCCTCTGAAAGGCATGACAGGGCCTGAATGACTGCTCACAAAAGACCCTCGATTCAATCCTCTCTTATAAAAGATCTTTCCCGGCTGGCCGTGAAGATCTGGAGTCAGAGTCCACACCATCTTTTGGGAGGTATGGCATGGAAGAATGCAGAGATAGGGTAATCTCTGGGCATCCTTGGCAGATACATGACCGTGCCCTGAGCAGAAAATACCCAATCTTCCTTCTTGGGCTTAGTCTGGGATTGTTTATCGATAACATCCCAAATAAGAAACCTGGTTTCTTATATTCAGTGTCGTCTATATACGTCAGGGGTTCCCTACTTATCATACTCAGCAATATCCTTTCCCCTTGGGCAGAGATCAGAGTCCCCCTTTCTTGAGGATACTCGTTTTCAGAGATAGGGAATGTCACATGGGACAAGTCCTCCAGATAATTGGAATTCAGCATTCTAGCAGTAGAGCCCATCACTTCAGCCAGAGGGGGGATCTGTAGGTCCACTGTAAAAAGTAAGAAAATAAGTTAGTTTTATGCTAGATGCTACACTCTTTGCAGTATACGCCAAAACTGGACAGTCTGAGTTTTTATACCAGACTGCCAAAATTTGAAGTTTTATGCTGGAATTTATTTCCAGTGCATAAAACTCAAGGTTGGCAGTATACGCCAAAACTTAACAGTCTGAGTTTTACGCCAGACTGCCAAAATTTGAGTTTTATGCTGAAATTCACACCTAGTGCGTAAAAAACAAGGTTTGCAGTATACGCCAAAATTTGACAGTCTGAGTTTTTACGCCAGACTGCAAAAATATAGAGTTTTACGCTGACACATTAGGAATGTGGGCGTATTTTGCGCATACACGTATAAAGTGTGCGAAGGGTTTTGCTCCTCTCGAATCCTTTACCTGTGATGCCCGGAGCGCAGCTAGACGGCGGAGTACTTCGTTCAGAACGAGGCTCGCCTGGCCTAGTAGGCGTCGCTCGTGCTTGAGCAGAGGAGCGAGATGAGGAAGCGGCTTTATTTTCCTTAGCGACGGAGGTCGGTTTTGGTGCCATAGCGAAACTCAGAGTTCTCAGAAAAGAGACGAAGACGAAGAGTTCTCAAAGAGACGAAGGATTTTTGCAAAGACAGATGAAGGGTTTTTTTCTCTTTCAGGCTATTTATAGAGTTCAGATAACTCTTCGAATCCCTAACCAAATTCGATTTTTAATATTTGGTTATGATTAGGGACCACGTCAGCCTATCATTTGAAAATGAAGACGGATAGTCATGCTGCATAACAAATCTACGATTTGACGCTCAGAAGCTACAAATCTATGATTTTACGCTCAGAAGCTTTTACGCTCAAAAGCTACAAATCTACGGTTTTATGCTCAGAAACTACAAATCTACGGTTTTACGCTCAAAAGCTACAAATCTATGATTTTACGCTCAGAAGTTACAGATCTACGATTTTACGCTCAGAAGATACAGATGCTCCGGGTCTATAACTTTTCGCAAATCATAAAATTACGCAGGACAGGATACGCGTATATCTTAATAGTTTATGTCTTATACTCGAGAAGGCCAATTACAAGGGTTTACGCAGAATCTGCTCCTTTCTGGTTACAAAACATTGCAAGTGCCTGAAACACACAGATGACTCTTCTTCTTGGGCCATTGGAAGTTCATTTGAAGTCTAGCCAGAATCTTTTACATCTAAGTTCAAGTACGGCCAGTTCGGCAGACATCTCTTGCCCTGTTTCGAGAAACTTTTGGGAAGTCATTCTTGAAGATGATGTTCTAAACAAAAATTCTTCGTATTAGGGAAGTGACAGTTCAGAATTCTATGTGACTCCTCACCCAAAAACAGCATGACAGTTAGATTTTCAAGGCAACTTAATGCTGAAGAGCTTTTTACGCATTTTTTGTTACGCGTAAAAGTTGGGACATGACGAGAATCATATTTTCAGAATCAACATAAATAATTACTCAAGCATGCTGAAGCTGCGTATTATCAGACTTTCTCACAGCAAATATGGCAAATCAATGATGCGTAAAAGAAGACAAGTTTATTAATCATGATTACATATGATAGAAATCCATTTTTACATAGGATTTTTCATTAATATTCAAGATCATGAGGGGAATATATTACGCTAGGTTCTCGTCTGACGAAGATCTTCAGTTCTTCTTCTACGACACTTCATCGATTCTTCGGCCGATGAACAAGAAAATGGTAAATGGCGGGAGGATACAGAACTGGGCCTGTATAAAGCCCTCCTCCATACGCCATGGCAGCCATGCCTAGAATTGTGTTAGGGATTCAGACCCAACACAATACTGGAAGACACGGCCAAGCTGCCCACCTGCGTCCAGCTTCATAATAGAAGAAAATACAGCTAGCAAGTTGTGTGGTCCGATGAGACCCTTCCTCTCTCCTTGACGAATTGCCATATAAAATTGCTGATTTTCTCGAGCAAAGGAAGCTATGATATCCTTCCATGATCCATCGTTGTAGAGGATATTTGCTCGAAGATGCCTCTTTTTACGTCTCCTTACATACTGGAAGAGCCAGATCTTCTTCTTCCTCAGGTCAGCCCAATGAATCTCAACAGCCATCTTCGTGGTGAAGGAAGTATGGAAAAACAGGTTCACTCGCTTGCCTTTATATATACAGAAGAGAACATACCAAATCCCAACAACTTTCTAAATATCTCCGAAAAATTAGCCTCGCAGAACAAGTCAAATTTGACCGTTTCATGCTTCATTCAAAGTATTTTAAATTAAGAGAAATTTGAAAACTTTGAAGGGGGTCTTGTAAAAGCATGAAATACGCTGGAGAATTATACGCGTAAAACCCCCAACATACATGAAGTCAGCGTAAAACAGAGCTTCAGCACTATATGGCATAAAAATATGACTTCAGAGCTATACGCGTAAAACAGAGCTTCAGCGCTGTGTGGCATAAAATATGGCTTCAGAACAGCCCGCGTAAAGCAGCACTCAAAGGTTGTCTTGGCGTAAAAGTTTGCTACACCTCCCTCCGGTGTATAATACGTTTACTTTTAATGCGGCGTGAAGTTGTACGAGGAACTCTTCGTATTCCTCGAATGAATCTGTCAGACAAAACAGTGAACCTGACTCCTTACAAAAGTACTACACGACGATCGAGAGGACGGCTGTAATAATGATTCTGCACAGAGGCCTAAGCTGTTGTTTAGTGACATATCCTTGATACAAGTTTTTTTTACGCATTCAAGAAATACGTTGCCTATTTTACATAGGCAAAGATGAGTTTTTACGCTCGAGATGAGACAAAATCTGACGCCACGTCAAAAGTTGTCTCTCGTACAGAGCTCGAGGCATATATCTGTATTTAATGCACGAGATGGGGGCAAATCTCTGTATTTAATGCATGAGATTTTGTTCTATTTTTAATGACTGGGAAAGCTAAAACTATGACTAATACGCTCACATCATCATCCTTGCATGTTACGCCAACCAGGCTATTTTCAACTATAGGAGTACGCCGTATGCTATCTCCTCGAAATACGCCAACTCAGGATATATTTGCAAAGGTACGTAATAAGGCTATTTAGCCCAGAATATGCTCAAGACCTCATTCAGGAAGGATAATTGGCTAGTTTTACGCTGGTTATCTATTATTCATGCAGCATCAAGCTTTACGCAGAATATGGTTTTTTACGCCAATAAGACAGCTATTTGGCTTTTATGCCAACAAGACAGCTATTTGACTTTTACTCCAACAAGACAGCTATTTGGCTTTTATGCCAACAAGACAGCTATTTGGCTTTTACGCCAACAAGACAGCTATTTGGCTTTTACGCCAACAAGACAGTTATTTGGCTTTTATGCCAACCACCTTTACGCTAGGGGCAGTTGCCTACGTGGCTTGCATATCGTGATATTCGAGGAGCGGTTATACGCATTACCTCATAATGGGACACGCGTCATATGCGGATTCAGGAGATCATTCAAACGTGGGTAGCAGTTATTATAACCGCCACGTAAAGAGTGCAACTCTCTTCACAGTTTGGCTTCTACGCCGACTGGACAGTTGTTGTGACTGATCTCTATAAATAGAGACCTCCGGTCACAGGAGATGGAGGTCGGGAAAAAGAAGGTCGAAGAGAGGATCAAGATCAGAGACCAAGAGATCAGAGAGAGAGAGAGAGAGAGAGAGAGAGCACAGACAGAGAGTAGTGATTGACAACTTTGGCAACGAGTATCCAATCCCTCCTGCAATCTTTGAAGCTTCTTCTTCTTCTACAATACTTCTTCATCATCGTGTGGTCCAAGGGACAAAGTGATTGACCGCATATCAGACTCCTATAGCAATTTTTCCCCAGAATTATTTTTATTGTACTTAACATCCTCGTATAGGATTAATTGTACTCTTTCTTCCTTGTTTGTAAACAAAGAAAGGGTTTCATATAAACCTAATTTCATTTTTTTGTTTATCATCAAACAAGCACTAGCACTATAAATCACACTAAGAATCTAAAATGTCATTAACGCACTAAACATATTGAGATTAGACACCAGCTTTTAAGAGATCATCAATTGTAAGATAATATCTGTTTAGAATTTATTGACACAGAATATCAACTTGTAAACATTTTTACTAGACCCTTAGCTAAAGATTATTTCAATTTTATTCGTCGAGAATTAGGTATTTTGGACACTGATACAACATAACTTGTTTATTTTACTACTCTACATTTCTGTAAATATAAAAATTATTTTGGGTACAAGCCGAAAGGGCCCTTCTGTCAAAGAGGTGTAAATAATCTTAAGAAATATGGTATTTATGTGCCTTTGGACCACCGTTAGCTGGAATCTGGCCCCTACAGATAACCTGAGATGATTGATACAATATGGAATACATAGTAATAATTAATTTTTAACAAATTATAGTATTAAGTCCAAAACCCTAAAATTTAGGCTTATAAAATTGATCTACCTTTATATAAAGAATTGAGTCTCGAATGAATTATGGTTCAAAGGAACCAAATTCGGGTAGTGTTTGGACCGAATTCGGGCCGAACTCGGTTACCTTTGTTTCAGAATTCGAAACAAAACCCAACTCCTTATATTTACCTATTGGTCATTAAAACCCTTACCTACGAACATAAGCCCCTTCTTTCTTTTTCCTCCTCCTTAGAACCCTAAAATTTCCAAACCCTAGGTTTTTGGTTCTTCCTCCTCAACAGCTCTCAACTCTACAAACTATGGATTCTGATGTATTTCAAGATTCACTATCACATTTTCTATCTATTTTTAGGTGTAATCATATATTCCTCTCCACCATCTTTCTTTTAAATGGCTCCTAAGTTGTTTAAGAAAAGAAAAGTTGCTAGAGAATCATCCTCTTCCAATGTTCAGGAAGAAATATTTTATTCCTTGTTCAGTCCATCAATGCCCGATGAGGGTGATTATGATGGTTTTTTATTTTTATCTCTTGAACAATACGTAGAATAGTTTGATAATTTTGTTACCATGACAGGTTATTCTGGAAACCCTATAAATTTACTCTATTTTATGCATATCTGCCTACTTTACGTGCTTTGGGACTTGATAAATTAGTTGTTTCTTGATTTCTAATATATATTAATGCTATCAGAACGATTTATTGCAATCTCATCTATGAAGATGATTCCATTCATTCCCGTGTCGGCGGGATAAACATTGACTTTGATGTTGAAGATTTGGAGGAGATACTTCATACTCAAAATGATGGTGAACCCCTTGTCGACATCACCAAATTCATATTTCCTGAATGCACGAATCTAGATTCCTTTAAGGATTCTCTTTGCACTTCTGTTCCTCGTTCTCAGGGTAAGCTTAAAGCCGAACACCTTAAAAAATAATTTTACGATTGACATCACATTGTTTTCTCTGTGATTATTCCCAAGCAAACCTCCACTGATGACATCACAAACTTAGAACTTTGTGCTATCTATCATCTCTAATTTGGAATTCCATTTAGTTTTTCAAAGACTATCATTCACACTATGGTTCGAGCTCGTAAGAACAGGCAAAATTTATTGTATGCCATGTATTTACCTATCATATTTTAATACTTTGACATTCCATTAGATGATTGTCCCTATCTAGCAGAGCCCCTTATCTCTTTACTGCCCGTAGGACTGATCCTGCTCTACTACCTGTTCCATATGTTGATGTACCTCTAGTGCTGGCCCATCTGCACCTGCACCTCTTGTTGCTTCTACCTCAGCTGCTCCGCACATCACTCTTGAGCACCTCCATACTATGCTCCAGGATCATTTTTGTTTGGAAGATGATCGCCATGGACTAGAGGATGAGCTCTATCGTGCTATGGATCACTGCACCACACTCCAGGCTCAGGCTATATCCAACTCTTTTATGGATATGCGTTACAGCTTCTCTCAGTACCCTGGCAGCGGACAGATTCACATGGTTCGTGATCCTTCCGTTACTCAATACCGCATTGATAATCCAAATGCTCAGAGATACTTTGATCATGCTGCTGCTTTTTATGATCCCAACTGTTCGGCAGAGACCGGTGATGATGATCAGTAGTATAGTAGAGATCATTAGCTTAGCATTTAGTGATAATATTAGAATTATGAGATGACGTAAATCTATATGCGATGTTATTTCTAGTTATTCTTCTTTAGTTATCTTTAGATCAATGATGCTTTGTACTAGTTTAACATTTGGCAAGATTATATTGCTCTTCATTTTTTGTGTCATTCCTTGCTTCATATTTCTTGTTTACCATGGCTCCAACTTTACGGGGGAGGTTTCCCATTTTGATCAAGTGACAATGGGGAAGACATATCAACATATCAA
Organism: Iris macrosiphon; assembly: GCA_036927795.1. NCBI lineage: Eukaryota > Viridiplantae > Streptophyta > Magnoliopsida > Asparagales > Iridaceae > Iris > Iris macrosiphon. The sequence goes on from JAYESA010000014.1 coordinate 21,462,583, forward strand.
CATTGCAAGCTATTATTGCGGGGGAGCAACATATCTATTATTGCAGGAACAATATATTTTTGTTATCTTAGTTGCCGTATCAGTCGCAGTTTTGTCAATTATCAAAATGGGAGAGATTGTTGGCCCATCTGGTCTTGGTAAAACCAATTTTAATAATTGATCCAAACTACAAATTGATACATTGCAACTTAGATGAATTAGTTCAAAAAGATGTCACAATACTTCGTCACAAGCTGCTAAAAGATGATTATGTTTGGGTTACGCTTTATACTTTGTTATGTAAGTTTTACTTTTTGAATCTAAGGACTTATGTGAATCGAAAGAAAATTTTGGCATTTAGATTGAACCTATATCAAAAGTCTACTCATACATAAGCCAACACAGACCAATAATTCTTTTGGATTTGAGCCAAAATCCAAACCCACTTAACAATCCAAGTCAAAACAATATGGAATATGACCAAACGAACTCAGGACAAGTTCTAACCAAACTCGGTACGAGTTCTGCCCGAACTCGGTACGAGTTCTCCCTGAACTCAGATCGAACTCGGTTACCCTGAACAGATTTCCTAGTCAGCCTTTTCTTCTGGATGACCAGGCTCTCTAACTTTTGAATCTATGAACGTTAAAGCATCCGAACTAGGCTCAGAAAAATTTTATAAATAGAGAAGAATTTCCATAATTTAATACAACTCATTCACTCAAACATTCTTCTTCTCTATTACTCAAAAATCTTTAATCTTTCTCATTCCTAAGATAACTCTATTTTCTTCTAAGTGCCCAAGTGTCGTTCCAATTAGAAGTTGAGTCGAGTTGTACAAGCTTGGTTTAAAGCTATTTTCTATTCCTATCAAAATTTGTCGAGATATTTTGATCAAAAGCTCGTATTGTAAGAAGTTTGCGTGATCTTCGGATCAAAGGCACATGTGTACCCTATTTTACAAATATTGGATTAACACCGAGCAAGAGTTCTCGGGCCTGGACTAGTCCTCTACGAGAGAAAAGCAGGATAAATTTCTCTGTGAACTTTACTTATACTCTGCTTATACTCTGATTATATTTATTGCTACAGTTTATAAATAGTTCTTAAACTTAGAATTTTTAATAGGTGATTATTTTCGGCTGCACATACACTTACTTTATTCACCCCCTCTCTAGAGGTGTTACACGATCCTACACATCCATCCACAGTACACCCCATGTCTGACACAACACGAAACAGAACCAAATCCCATCAAAACCACGGATACACGCCCGATAAAATGACAAAACCCTAACCCTAACCAGACATAGTCGATGACTGTCATTCCCCATTCTGTGCCAGCCATCCTTTATTTCCATCCCTCTCTGTCGTGTCCGGATCGAACAGTCATGCGAGCAACGAAGTTCGATCCGATGGTGATCCGCCATCTTCTTCGTGACCGCTCTTCAATCCGGCGTCGTTCGTGCCAAACAAATGCCTGGAACCGTCGGCGGTGGTTTCAACTCATCATCGACCTCTGCTGTAGCGCAGTCCTCCTTCGCCCCTCGACATCGATCTGTGTCAACGCTTCCTCCAATGCTCCTCGGCCAGACTGTAGTTGTATGGATATTGTTATGCCAACCGTCGAGCTCAAAAAACCTCTATGAGCTTCTCGTTCTTTCCTCCTTCCTACTTTCAATTTTGCTATGAATGAATATTATCTCTGTGGTGGAGAAGAGAGCTTGTTTTGGCTTATTTTCGGACAAGCCAGTAATAATTCAATAAGGCCCTAAAATTTAAATGTTATATAACGTTTAAGAAATGTGTTGCTTAATTAAATAAACTTAGGTTTTAAGAATTAAGATTTAGGCCATTATTAATTAATCATATTTTAGATCAAATGGAATGGGTTATAAGCTGTTTTCATATTGGTGAAACCGATTTTGAAACAAAACTTTGTTAGGCTTAGAATGGGGTTGGGCTTTTGAGCTCAATCTTAAATAGGGAAGAACTGAGTTAATACAAATCTTGATTAAACAATAGTGGGCTTAATATGTAAGTATATATGAATAAATATATAGGTTTTACCTATAATAATAATGGGTTTAAATGGATCTTTTATATATATATATATATATATATTTTTTGGGCCTTTAAAAAAAAGGGGATCCTTGAATAGTTATTTGGACTTTAATATAACACTTTTTCAAATAGGCTTTACCTATAATAATAATATTTTTTGGCTTGGGCCAAGAAAATCATTTATTTATATTTTCGAGCTTATCAGTTTATATAACAGTAGTCATAAATATTTGTAGTAGGTTTTTATTTTGGGCTTTCAACTTAGAACACTTTTAATAAAATATTATGGACTAATAGAGTTATTGGGCCTAAATATCTAAAAAATATGATTTCATAGGCTATTAGTATTTTCTAAATAAGTGTTTAAACAAGCTTTGGGCTTTAAGACAATTTTTTTTATAGGTATCAATTAAGGTATATTTTTAGTGGGCTTTATGTTGCTTTATTAAATGGTTTCTTTCTTAATATGTGATAATAGAATTTTTATATATATGTATAATTTTAAAAATAAGGTTTTATATAAACTTATAAGAATATTTTAAATATGATTTTATAATTAATAAATCGCCAAACCAAACTAAACCAAAACTCTTCTCTTAGTTTGACTTTGTTTATTACTGAAGTTAGCTAATTTGTGCATTTTTATGTCTGTTGCGGGCCGTTGCGGACCCGGTATCTTTATCTCAAAATTTGTGTCTAACCCTAATTCTGGACTTCTTTATATCGAATTTGGTTATTTGGGATGTTCTGCACTCAATGGAACTGTTTGTTCCATCATTTGGATTATCTTGGGGAGTGTAGCATTTGTACCTATTCTTTGTCGATATGTTCGTGTCATGTACGATGACTCTAACTAAACGGAGGCAAGTACATTACATTTAGATTTACCTTTACATTTATAAATGTCATTGTGAATGTTTTAAGTCATTATTGCTTGTTATTTTGATACTATGATTCGTGCACATGGACCGATTGTCTTGATCATGATTGAGCTGTATATGTGTCCTGACTTATGATTTTTTTGGATTTTGATGCTTGAGTCCTAGTCATGATGCATATTATTCGTTCGTGAGCATCCGTGTCATACTTCATGATTATCCATATTTGTGACGTGTTAACCGTAATGTGATTCATGATTATTCATTCTTCGTGAGCCATGGTTATTCATTTTCATGATTCATGATTCGTGTTTCGTGATTACTTGTTTCGTTATTGATATGAGAGAGAGTCGAGTGGGAGAATACACTAGTAGACATGTGGATAATCTTATTTTTCCTATTCGACCCGATAGATACTAGTTGTATACTTCACGTACGATGTGTCGGATTAGCCAAGTTCCCACATGTCAAACCGTGTATTCTAGCTCACACGTTTACTGTTCTTGTCTTGATTTTCATGATCTAGTTACCACTCCATATGTTGCCAGTTTATTTTACTACATGTTTCCATTACATGATGTTCATTACTTGCTAGTCTAGTCTTACTTATGGTTCAGTTTTGTTATGATAGATTTACATGTGCATTGGTACTTTCATAGCGGTAATAGCACTTGTTACAATTTTGACTGGATGTTGACATATTAGGAATGTTTTACCCACACTCTTGAACTTTTGGACGATTCTATAGTTGAGACTGTTCTTTCACCTTGGACTATAAGGTGACCTTTGGAGAGATCTATATTAGCATTTATCTATTTCAGTATCTTCACTAGTTTCATTTTCTTTAGTTATTTGACCAAATTTGTCTCCGAAATATTATATGGCTTTTATAAGCATTTTGAATTCTAAACATATGACTATAGATGATTTTGTGATACTATATTGGTTTTATCTTTCTTTATTCACATCTTCCTTTAGCATGTTGTGATTGAGTAAATATTGAGATTCATTTGACTTGTTTTGATCTTGAGGTCTAGACAACATTCTATAATCGATACTGCTGCGTAGACTGGACGTACCCACGTACTCATGTCCGATCATCCTAGTGCGGGTTATGACACGACTCGATTGGGTGTTTGATGTCGTGTGTCCAGTAAATTAATAGAAATGAAGCTAAGGCACTACCTTCACAAACTGAGCAAGGAATAATTGCCTTGGTCGCGACACTCATGAAGACACATCTCTGATACGGGCTTCGAGTCCACCTTCATGCCAGTACACATGAGCACAAGCCTCGCTCCTTACCACGACAGCCTAGGCTCGGGTCCAAGATGCTCTCACAAGGTTCGTATTAGAGTTAGAGAGATCAGGGGAGAAATGGAGGGGTTGAGTAATCGAGAGAGTGTGGGAGAGAGAGAAAGGTTGTGATCAGGAAAGAGAGAGAGAGAGAGAGAGAGAGAGAATTGCATTAGAATAGGAGAGATTAAGGTATTTTATAGTTTATATATAAATTATCAAAATGAATCATGGTCGTTCAAACCAGATGGACAAAAATGAAGCTTTATGGACATGATTCTCCAGACTAGTATATCGGCGGTATATTGCCGGGATGAAAAAGTTCAAAAACATAATCTTTGGGTGATTCGTTCTAAATTTGTCCTAGTTCAGGTTCTCTACAAGTCCTGGATGGTTCACACATAGACTACGTTGAGAAAAAATACAGTAATACTTATTAGCTTACATAAGCCATTAGTCCAATTGAAAAATGGTATCTTTCGATTATCTAACGCTTACGATACCACGACATTAAATAAAAACTCAGATACATGACCTAACTTAGAAATCCATATCTATGAATAAGAATAAAACTAAGTTATGAAATCAAAATACAAAATCACAAAAACGAGAACGACAAAATATGAAATACAGGAAAATAAACGAATTAGTACAAAAATTTTAAATACGAAAAAATTAGAAATACAATATCTAGAAACATACCTCACATTTAATCCCAAAGTTTCGAGTTAATTGTCTAAATCATTTTTTTTCTCAATTCGTCTATGTTGTGGGTCATGGCCTTGAAAAGGGATAACTGGTAGGATAAAATAATATTGGTCAGATATTTTTCAATAGGATAAAATTATATTGGTCAGACATTTTCCTGATTGAAAAATATCTGTAAAAATTATATTTAGTACTTCAATACAAAAAGTAAAGATAGTTGAAGGTGCTATATTGCCTTATAGTTTCTTGTCAACGTAGTCTATTTTCACCAACTTAGTTTGAATTATAACTTGTGGTATGAGCATTTCTTCTTCTTCTTCTTCTTCTTTTTCTTCTTCTTTATTTTTTAACGTTTTTTTTCTATTTTTTCCTCAAGTCTGGACTCGAACTCAAGGCCTTAACTTCTACAAGCTCCAACCAATTGACCACCGCTAATGACTCAAGCGTCTATATTGAAAATGCTCATAAGAATGGCATTCTGAAAATGTTCATTTGAGTCCATTAATGAATTCTGCCAGAACTATTATTGGTGTGGTCCTAGATTCAAGTATTGGCCTAACAAAAAAAACTTCTAATTTACGTGTGTGTGTGTCTATATATATATATATATATATATATATATATATATATAAATTAAAATAGTAATTATATTACGAATAAATCAATGGTATAGTCAACTAAAATTAGAGGTTATCCCTCCCAATCTCGATCCCCTTTACATCATTTTCTACATTATGTAGAACCCCAATAGGAATTGTACATAGACCTTCAAAAATACAGTTATTCCGCTCAATCCAAATGTGCCAAATAGCTGACGCCTGTCTAGTACATGCTTCTCGAAACCAGTTAGCCCCTACTTCTAGTTGTCCAAATTTCTTGCATGACCACCTCAATTCCAGACCACCCTCTCCCCAGCAGGTGCAAAGTCTCCACCTATCTCGGCCATATAAACCTAGACATCGAACACCCAAAAAACAAGTGTGACATAGTCTTAACCTCCTGCTTGCATAGAACGCAAGGTTGTACCCCAACTCGAATGCCAAAGCGACCCAATCTATCCAACGTCAGAAGCCTGCCCAACACCAGCTTTTATAGACAAAGTTACATCTTGCGGGCTACCCCTTTCAACCACACGATTTCTGCAAATATTATCTCCTCATGTACTACACGGACTTGATTATAAACAGAAGCACAAACGAACGTACCCTATGGGGAGTCATCCAAGACCTAGACATCTAACGGAAGCGTGCTATCTATCCGGCATGCTCGAATCTTATTACCAAATAGTGCAGCCTGTGGGTGCGCCTCAAGCCTACAAACACCATCAATAATAAATGAGCTCACAACCTCCTGTTTATGTGCCTCCCGCACCTTGTGGTGCCTGACGCAGTGTAGCATACTCTTGTGTTGGACCCAAGGATCCAACCAGAAGTCCATACCTATACCATATCTAAACACGTGGGATATAACTGGTCGTACGTCTCCTTATGAAGAAGAATACTCTTGAAAGAGAGAGACTCATTATTGTTTGATCTGTATTCCCAAAAATTCTTTCCTCGGAGATATCTGTAGGATATCTAGTCCACCCACAAATAGTCCCCCTGAATCAACCGTCATGTAAGCTTCATACCCGCCACCCTTTGAACTATTATGGCAGCCTTCCCATAGTATACACCTACAGTTGCAATCGCATTCTGTTGAAGGAGCCCCCTGCGGCCACAAAACAGAAGAATATGCGGCACCTATAGTCTACCAACATGATGGCTATAAATAGGAGCAACTTGGACAGTTAGTTGGCTGGTTTTTTTTGCTTCAGAGACCAAACCCCTCCAGGCGATCTATGTAGGTGCACAAAAGCTCAAGAGAGAGAAGAGAGAAGAGAGCATCCCCATCCCTACGTCGGACCGTAAACGGAGTAAAAGAGTCGCTGTAGTACTCGATCTCCATTGTCACATTACCCAGATCATAAATATTGTACTTAGATTTTATATCTAGGATTTCTTTGTAAGTTTTGTTTATTATTAAACAAAATTTTCCAAAACTTACTTCAATGGCAAAAAGTTGTGTATCCTCCCTTTGTTCTACAGCTTTCCTCTATCAACTTGCCTGCCCTCTAATCCTTGTCTTTGTCGCGTCAAAGTTGCCTTTCCTCCCTTAAGTAGATTGTCGCCTTATCACCGCTTCGCTGTATGGAACAACTTTGGATTGGAACAACATTTGTCCTCCCCATGCTATCTCCAACGGTGCCTGTATCGGCTCAGTAACCCTATCTTCCTTCTCTATCATATCCGCATGAATTTATTGCTGATGTCTCATCTCCCCTTGCCCAAGGACTGCCTCCTTCCTTCATAGAGCAGGGCCTTGAAGAACCAAGGCAAGTTCCAGACCCTTCTACTTATATAATTCCTTTTGTGGACCCTTCCCTTCACTCATGACCGCCTCCTCCGGCTCTATCCCACCCGGTTGAATTTGGACTTGGCCAAACTTCTTCTTTCTAGATACCGGCCTCCCGAGCACTCCTAGCTAGCGACATCCCTATCCTTAGCCTGTGTTAGCACACAATATTATTGCAAATGTCCAAAACAGTGACACCTTTGGCCCATGGGGGCATCATACTCAACTTTTTGAATATATACTTCACCCGATGGGATGTCAAACTCTACCACCCGAGGTAGTGGTTTGCTAGCTTTGATCTCAACAAAACCCCTGGAATAGAGAAGTCGTGACCTCGTATTGGTTGCTTCATCGCCTTTAATTCTCCTACCAATCAAATTTGCCAACTTTATAATCATTGAGGTATTCCAATACGTGAATGGAAACCCCGGGAAACGAATCCAAAATGGCACTGTATGTAGAAATTCTCGCTAGCACTTGTCTCTTGGAGGCCACTACTTTGGTATAATGAGTCTGCCATCGAAGGTCCATGGACCACCCTGAATTATTCTTTAGGCATCCTCCTTCAGGTCAAACTTCACCAAGAAATATCCATCATTCCGCACGTAGAAGTCCATGCTCCCTTTCAGCTTCCATACCCATACGAAAAATACACGTATTTGTCCATAAAAAGGTTTGTCCCAAAGCACATACATAATGATTATATTCTGCCCATACAATGTTGTATCATAAATCTCTCTGCAGTAAATAAAGCTTGCAACCCCCTCCACACATTTGGGTTCGACGAAATTCATTGAATAACTACTAGTAGCCCTCCAATCATGACACAAATCTACTTATGACTTGCCGATTCCCTGCTAATTGTCACGAACCGCACCCAGAATTTGGGCATGATCTATGGGTACGTCCAGCCTACGACATAGCATCGACGGTAGAAGGCTGTCTAGGTCTCATGACTACTAAATATAACTCACAAAAGAACCTGTCAATGATCTCAACTCCATAAGGAGGACAATGAATAATGCATTTGATCATCAATTCATAAGATACTCAATCACAATAACTATAGGAAAGTAGTAGGCACTATAAGATATAAAAGATAAGAAAGTATTGACATAAGTCTAGCACAATAACCCAAATACAACAATAATCTATAGTCTAGCTATCCCAACATAAATAGTCTCAACATAATACAATCCAAATCTTAAGTTTAGAATAATTTAATACATAAGTAACTAGACCAAGAAGTTGTCTAAACGACTGTGGGTGGTGTCTCCTCTAAGGAGAGTGACTCCTTTGGAATCTCCGGTATGTAGTCTCCCTCTACTACTGGACCATAGTTAGTAGGACAAAAATCCTTAAGGTCCTCTGAAAAATGTTATCCAGTTAGGATTGGAGCGAAGTACAAACACTAAATAGCAGTTTCAATTATATTGACAAAAACTATAAGACAGTGTAAGAAAATACATGATGAAGAAATACTGGAAAAATAAGTAATAATGGAGAGACATGTAATCAGCAATAGTACTAACTAGCAATGAACAGATATATGTGAATACTTGAAATGAGTGAACTGGAACAAAGAATAGAAATTCTAACTAAGTGTTGTAAAATATTAGTTTGCTATGTGATCGGCACGGGACTAGATCAGGCTTATTATATATGATTGGATATGATACATTTGAGATCAGGCTAACCATTTGGTTAGCTATGATGCAAGCAATAGTTAGGTTAATCATATATAACAGGCTGTGAGGCATGTAAATGGCCATGTTATACCCAACGTGATATGTGGGGTGAGCTATGATGCATGTAAAGTGGGGTATGATCACATAATCTTGCTAATATTTTCCCGTCCCCAGCTAGTACTTTGGATTCCAATCACGACTCCTCATGACAAGTATCTATTATACTAACCCATATATCCACAGTGTCAGAATCAAGCATATACTACAACTAGAATCCTAGTAATAATTAACATAATAAAAATTGTCAAAGTATGTACTAGCCTGAAGTCCTAAGCAAGGTGTGTCTTTCAATGCCCAAGCTGGTGTCACACAGACCTATATATGGTATATTACATAAATACAAGATTTCTTAGAATGCTATCGTGCAATCCAAAATCTCTATGGGCTGCTCAGGATAGTTGAGAGTCGGACCAACCTCGACCTCTGAGTGATCTAGTATGTGACTAGGATCAGCCACGTACCATCTCAGCTGCGACACATGGAACACATCAAGTACTCCCTCTAGTGCAGGTGACAAGTCTAGTCTATAGGCCACTGCACCGACCCTCGTAAGAATACCGAAAGTTCCGATGTACCGTGGACTAAGCTTTCCGCCTCCACCAAAACGAATCATGCCCGTGTTGGAGAAATCCTTAAAAACACCAAATGGCCACCCTTGAACAAAAGCAGCCTTAACACGCAATCAAAAATAAAACAATCACAAGCAAAAATAACAAAACCTATACCCCAAACTCCAAGGGTCTACGGTAGCTGTCGGCCCAATGTCGCTGTCAGTCCTGTGCCACTCGAAGTCTGTCTCTGATGAGTTTCACCATTTTTGCTGCATCCACAACCATCTCGGGTCCCAACAAGGCTCTCTTTCTGACATCATCCTAAGATAACGGTGTACGACATCTCCGTCCATATAGAGCCTCGAATGGTGATATCTTAATACTGGCCTTGTAGCTGTTGTTGTAAGCAAACTCTACTAGGTGTAGATGATCCTCATAAGAACCTCCGAGATCTAAAACACAAATATGTAGCATATCCTCGAGAGTCTGAATAGTCCTTTCAGATTGCCCATCTGTTTGGGGGTGATATGCGGTACTGAACTTGAGCTGAGTACCCAAGCTAGCCTGCAAACTCCTCCATAAGTGGGAAGTGAAATGACTATCCCGATCCGAAACGATGCTCACAGGAACCCCATATAATCTGACAATCTACCGTACGTACATCTCTGCTAGCTTCTCCGTCGATGTATCCACTTTGAATGGTAAGAAGTGGGCTGATTTGGTTAACCTATCTACGATGACCCAAATCGCATCTTTTTCTCTTGGAGAATGCGAAAGCCCTGAAACAAAATCCATAGTCACTTGCTCCCACTTCTGTTCTGGGATGGGTAAAGGCTGAAGTAATCCACCTGACCTCTGTCTATCCGTCTTTACCTGTTGGCTCACTAAACATCGGGATACAAAGCGTGCTATCTCACGCTTCATACCATACCACCATACGTGCTCCCTCGGATCTCGATACATCTTTTTGGCACCTGGATGCATCGAGTACTGAGAGCGATGTGCTTCCTGTAAAATCTTCTCGCGCAGCTCCCTGCTTGGCACACATATCCTAGTACCATATCGTAATGACCCATCATCAGCAATAGTGAAGTCTTCTGATAATCATGTCCGAACCAGTGTCCTGATACTCCTCAGAGCCTCATTATCATACTGCATAGCTCTGATTCTGTCTATCAACTCAGACTATATCTGCAATCTCTATATCTGAATTTCGATACCGGGAACTAGCACCTCAATTCCCAAGCTCTCAAGATCGGCCAATAAGTGATTGTATAACATCAAGTACATAGCCATCGGATACCTGCTCAAGGCATCAACGACTACGTTGGCCTTTCCTGGGTGGTACTACAACGAAATATTGAAGTCTTTCATCAACTCCAACCACCTCCTCTATCTCATGTTCAGCTCTTTCTGTGTAAATACGTACTTCAAGCTCTTATGGTCGGTGAAGATATCCATATGCTCTTCGTACAGGTAGTGTATCCATAAATTTAGAGCAAAGATAACCGCTGCTAACTCCAAATTGTGGGTAGGATAGTTCTTTTATGAGGGTCTAATTGCCTGAAAGCATAGGCAATCACCTTCCTATGCTGCTGAAGAATGCAACCCAAACCCTTCCCTGAAGCATCACTGTAGATAGTGAATCCACATGTCCCCGATGATAACTTAAATATTGTAGCTGTCGTCAATCTCTTCTTCAGCTCATCAAATGTGGCCTGATAATCCTCCGTCCAGACGAAATCTATATACTTTTGGGTCAGCCTAGTCATCGGCTCTGTAATCCTGGAGAAGTCTTGTACAAACCTCATGTAGTAACCTGCTAGCCCGAGAAAACTTCTGATCTCAGCTACTAAACTGGAAGTAGCCCATGACACTACTGTCTCGATCTTTTTTGGGTTAACGGAGATCCCGTCGCCCGTCACCACATGCCCTAGCAATTCAACCTTGTCAAGAAAGAACTCGCACATTGAAAGCTTTCCGTAAAGCTCTTCTTTCCTGATAGTCTCCAAAACCATCCTCAGGTGCTCCTCATGCTTCTCTGGGGTCTTCGTATACACAAGAATGTCATCGATGAACACCACCACAAACTTGTCAAGATACTGGTAGAACACCTTGTTCATCAAGTTCATGAATACTATCGGTGCATTAGTCAATCCAAACGGCATTACCATAAACTCAAAATGGCCATATCGGGTCCGAAAAGCTGTATTCGGAATGTCTTCTTTCTTCACCTTCACCTAGTGGTAGCCTGACCTCAAGTCTATCTTTGAAAATACCTTCGCTCCGCTCAACTGATCGAAGAGATCACCTATCCTCGGCAGCGGATATTTGTTCTTGATAGTGAGGTTGTTCAGAGCTCTATAGTCGATACACATGCGTAACGACCCATCCTTCTTCGGTACAAACAATACCGGACTCCCCATGGTGATGAACTGGATTTGATGAAGGCCTTGTCCTACAACCCCTCAACTTGCTTATTCAGTTCTGCCAGCTCGCTGTTGTTGACCCTATAGACGTGTTATGATATGGGCTCCGCTCTTGATACCTAGTCTATAGAGAACTCGACATCTCTGTCTGGCGGCAAACCTGGCAACTCCTTTGGAAAGATATTCAAAAAATCTGCTATCAGAGGATGTGGCAACTCCTCTTCCTCCATCCTGGCTCCATAAAAGTGCCCCTGCTCTGCTCCGCTGCTCCTCCGGCGACCTCGAACTCTGGCTCTCTTGGCGGTCGAAATATCACTCTGCCTCTACGATAATCTATAGTTACATGGTGCCTATTCAACTAGTCCATTCCAAGTACAATATCGTATCCCAGAAGTGGCATTACGAGTAAGTATACTCTCAACTCTCGGCCTCCCAACGATACTCTGGTCCTTACAAAAATTTCTGACTAGAATAATGCCTCCGCCAATCGTGTTCTTGCAAGTCCTATCTAATGGTTCTGCCTCTAAACGATATTTAAGGACATACGATACAGACATGAAACTATGGGAAGCGCCAGAATCGAATAATGCAAGCGCTGGAAAGGAATCAAGATAAACTGAACAAAGGAATCAATATTGAGTATGATACGATATCATCAAACCAGGACAAATTTTATTCAAAGTAAAGACAATATTCAATAGATAAGGATTAAAAAACAAATTTTGGAATGTTTCCTAGTTGTGATTGAGTAAACTCTCAGCCTAAATCCTATTTCTTAAAGTAGTTTCGTAGCAATACTCTAAGTGAGCACTATTACGACATTGCTCTAATTGCGAATCTAGACCTGCATGTGCCACCATTAAAATGTGTCATGACCCGCAACCAAAATTTGGGCATGAGCCGTGGGTACGTCCAGCCTACGCCGCAGCATCGACGGTAGAACCCTGTCTAGGTCTCAAGACTACTAAACATAACTCACAAAAGAACCTGCCAATGATCTCAACTCCATAAGGAGGATAATGAATAATGTATTTGATCATCAATTAATAAGATACTCAATCACAATAACTATAGAAAAGTAGTTGGCACGATAAGATGTAAAAGATAAGAAAGTACTAACATAAGTCTAGCACAATAACCCAAATACAACAATAATCTAGAGTCTAGATATCCCAACATAAATAGTCTCAACATAATACAATCCAAATCTTAAGTTTAGAACAATTTAATACATAGGTAACTAGACCAAGAAGTTGTCTAAACGACTATCGGTGGTGTCTCCTCTAAGGAGAGTGACTCCTCTGGAATCTCCGGTATGTAGTCTCCCTCTACTCCTGGGCCATAGTGAGTAGGACAGAAATCCTCAAGGTCCTCTGAAAAATATTATCTAGTCAGGATTGGAGCGAAGCACAAACACTAAACAGCAGTTTCAATTATATTAACAAAAACTATAAGACAGTGTAAGAAAATACATGATGAAAAAATACTAGAAAATAAGGAATACTAGAGAGACATGTAATCAGCAATAGTACTAACTAGCAATGAACAGATATATGTGAATGCTAGAAATGAGTGAACTGGAATAAAGAATAGAAATTTTTGCTAAGTGTTGTGAAATATCAGTTTGCTATGTGATCGGCTTGGGACTAGATCAGGCTTGTTATTTATGACTGGCTATGATACATGTGAGGTCAGGCTAACCATCTGGTTAGCTATGATCCGAGCAATAGTCAGGCTAATCATATATAACAAGCTATGAGGCATGTAAATGGTCTGGCTACACCCAACGTGATATGTGGGGTGAGCTGTGATGCATGTAAAGTGGGGTATGATCACATAATCTTGCTAATATTTTCCCGTCTCTAGCTAGCACGATAGATTCCAATCACGACTCCTCATGACAGGTATCTATGATACTAGCCCGTGTATCCACAGTGTCAGAATCAAGCATACACTACAACTAGAATCCTAGTAATAATCAACATAATAAAAACTGTCAAAGAATGTACTCGCCTGAAGTCCTGAGCAAGGTGTGTCTCTCGATGCCCAAGCTGGTGTCATACTGACCTATATATGGTACGTTACATCAATACAAGGTTCTGGAATAAAAATAAGTTAAACTAATACAATTCTAAGCCATAAAGCCATTTCTAAGTCAAACCGACTATTTCTAGGTTGTATGAGTCCAACACTAGGATACTAAGTCAATACACTATGAAACTAAACTATAATAGTTAATCTGAGATTCTATGAACACACAAATGTCGTATCCTAAGATAGCAAGTTTAATATAGAAAAATAGTAATTTGTATATATATATATACAAGTCAATATTTATAGTATCTTAACTAATCAATAAAATTAGGATACCTTGGCCTTGTACCAATGTGTATCACACTACCTATCTTGATACTCAAACCCAATACCTTGGTATCGACCCATTACCTTAACATTACTTGGTATCCCAAGGTAATTCAAAACCATTTATATAGCTAATACATATATTAACCCCCAATACTTTATATGCTAGTATATAACAATTACTTAAATAGATATCAATACAAATATAGAAACTATCTATAATACAATACATACATATCTACATATAGCTAATATAGCTAACCATTAATATAAATTACCTATGTGTATATATATACTACACTAGCTATTACCCAATCCATATACATAACATATATATATATATATATATATATATATATATATATATATATATATATATATATATATATATATATATATATATATATATATATATAGCATACATAACTAACTAATAGCTATCCTTGATACTAAACTAACTGATACACTAACACACTAAACTAACCAAAACCTCACTGAACTAACTGACTTCACTGATACTGAATGCTTCTCCCCACTTCTTGCTGTCAGATGCTGCTCACACTGCCTCCTTGCAGAACACTAGGTAGCTACTTCCTTGTGCAGCCATTGTGCACTGATACCTCCCTCTTCTTGCTGAGCATGCTGATACCTGGCATTGCTACCACTACAACATGTTGAAATGCCACTACATTGCTAAACTTCAGATACTACTGCAGGGTGCTCGAGATCACACTACTGCACTTGTACAACTGCACATTACTTTGTGCTGCAGTGTGCACACTCCCTTGCTGCCACTCACTCGAGCAGTGGCTGCTATTGCATCTTGCTCTGTTTGATTCCTAGTGCAATGATGCATCCTGCTCTATTGAGGACTGCACGAGCTCCCTCTATCTGAGCATTGCGGGGTAGACTGCAATGTGGTATAGGTTGATGCATACTGAATCCATCTTGTGCACTTGGCTGCTGCTCGATGTTGAACTTCTTAAGATGGCTGCAGTGCACTGATGTGCATACTGCTTTACCTCCCCATTGCTTGTACTGCCTGAGACTACACAACTGATACTTGCCAACCTTGCTGCTTCAGGGAATACTGTACTGCACACTGCAGTGAACTGCAGTGCCTCCCATTTCTGTCACTGCATAGCTCGACTGACTGCACTTGAAGGCTCTGTGCAGCAAGCCACTGTGCACGATCTTCTCTGCTGAGCCTCCTATCTCACACACACAAACACAACACATAGCAAACCTACACTCAAATACCTCTATGTATATATAAATCTACATATATATCAAACTCTATATATATATCTATATATGCATATATATATATACACTCTTACATATATACATATATGTATAGATAACATATACACTTAGATATAGTTAGATACATATACATAAACATTTATAAACATACATATATATATAGTACACACAATACCAATATATGTATTTACTTATAAACATTCACACACTCATACATATAGATATATACATATCTATGTACACTTAGCTAGAACCTATATATAATATCATAAAACATACTTATATGTATATATATATATATATATATATATATATATATATATATATATATATATATATATATATATATATATATACCAACTAAAATATCATACATAAATATATACACAAGCACATATAGGAATGAGGACCAAAAACCAAACACGTGGAGTGCACCGCACCCGTATCACCAAATTGATGAGATATAGTCTACACGTATCCAATTGTTGACACGATACTAGTCACAAACAATCATTCACATGTCATATTGATCTATTTGACCATATGACAAATACCATATGTGCCAATCTCGGAATTCACCCAAAATTGGCACCAAAATATACATAACTTCTACCATAGGTCTCCAATGAACCTAAAACCAATTCCTATGGGTAGCCTATGCATATGGGTTAGTTTCTCATGGTTAAATGTCATATTTAGAGCCTACTATAAGAGAAAAAATTAAAATATACCTGTTGGGAGATGGATTCCCAATAAAAATTCCAATATTAGAAATATAGCTCCTCCTTGTAGATGTTGGCCTCCTCCGTGTTGCCCCTTGCTTTCTTCTTGTATATCCTTGTTGTAGTAGCCTCCAATGAAGAATATAGAAGGAATTTGTGAAAAAATTTGTGAGGGAATGGTGAGAGAATGAAGGAAATTGGAAAGGGGGAAATATAGATCTAAAAGCAATAGAAAAATAAAATGAGAGACACTCTCTCTCTCTCCTCCCTCTAATGGCCGGCCCTATCTCTCTCTCTCTTCCTCAAGCAATGTAAAATGTCCAATACACCCATTGGGGCCTCTCATGAAGAAATTAATTAAGGAGGGAAGGTTCTAGTCTAATGGTTTTACTAATTAATCCATCATCTTAAGCCATGGGCCTATTTATTGGGCTCAATTTAAACCAAAACAAATTGTTGGATTCATGCATCTAACTTAATTAGTTAGGTCCACCACACAAGTCCAAAAATAGATACTACATCTAACAATCAATAATTAATACAACAAATAATTAATCACATGTATAATATTTAAATAAAATAAATCCTAAAATTAAAAATATTCGTGTCAATTACCAAATTACCCTTGATTGAAAATGTGAGGGTGACACTAATACATCATATTTTTCTCCTTGTCCATCCCACGCCCCCAACACCCCTACCTTCGGAAACCCACATTCCACCATAGCCTGCTCTACAGCCGTGATGGCTTGGATATGACTAGAACTTGGATATTGATATCCTTGTCGAACTTGCTCACGACCGTCCAAACCCTTATTTATTGTCGCTCCTTCCGCCCGCACATAGGAGTTCGATTAGCGCCTCCCATGGAATTAGTCACGTCCCCGCGGTTAAAGCCTACCGCCTGACGGATCTTCTCTCCGCCCATCGTGTAGTTGCATCCAGCCCGTGCATCTCTCCTTCGACGAGCCACAGTTGTCCACCCGTCCCCCTCAACCCAGACTCCAAAAGTGCCTCCAGCGTCCCTTCCTTGCCATGACGACGAGGATGAGCCGGGATCCCAAGTTACTCCGGGATTTGTCAACTGGAGAAAAGATTTTACGAACTACTCATTAGGGTTATATATATATATATATATATATATATATATATATATATATATATATATATATATATATATATATATATATATATATATATATTCAAAGAAGGTAAATTTACTTTCTTCTGATAAATAGGAGGAAACTAGCTCATAGGCTTACAAAAATACAACCATTAGGCAATGTCGACCAAGGAGCTAGTAGAACCTCTGACCCATAGACAACAACAACTAAATATCCCTAGAATCATTGAAGCAACAAAAGGTGCACCCCCTTGTTTGTATGAAAACTCTAGTAAAGTCAAGTCATCATAGATGGTTCCTTTAATCTTTCATCGAACCTTCTTTGAGTTATTCCCTACCATTCTAGCATCAGGATGTGATGGGAAGGTAATCAAAAGGGGTCCTCCTGATTGGCTATTTCAGAGCATCCTGACTTGAGCACCATCAGGGCATGTTGGTTTCCTAGGCTAACAGTAGTAGCCTTGGGTACCCTAGGTTAAAGTTCAATCATCTTTCCCAAAACATACCCCAAATATGGATCCCCGACAGACCCTGCTCCTTTTTTTTACCATTATGTGTGACCATAGACTCCCCTAGGAGGATTCCTTCCATCTCTTCCTCTTCGCTCATGCTAACCGAGTCTGCAAGCTCATTGGTTTCCTCATGTGGTGGGATCCCTTTTCCTTGTACTTCTCGGTTTTGAGTAGAATTGTTCACAAAGCATTTACAACCTGAACATCTTGGAGGTACCCATTCGTACTCAAATTTTTTGCATAAGGATTTTCCATTATGTAGCCCAATTTTAAGCTCATCCATAAGTGCATCTAAAGCATTAATTTCCATAAATATTCTCGCATATGATAGCCTCTCCTTCCTCGCAGTAAGGCAATCCATACAGAGCGGCTTACCGATCCCACTGGCCAACTTCATAATAGTTGGAGAGCTCCACAATTATTGAGGTGCTAGGAAGTTGATCTGATCCAGATCGATAGCACCGAGAGATGATCAAGAGTAAAGTCACCTGATGGATCACAATGACGTATAATAATCAATCTCACATCAAAGGTCCAAAGCCGATTCTCTATATCTCTATTAAGGTCTTCGATAAACTAGAACTTGATGAAGTAGAAGTTATTCTCACGAGAGTAGATATTGATGGTCCCCTTCGGCTTCCACATTATCGTAGCATATCCACGAAGTTGTTCGTAATTCAGATGATTATCCAGCATGTATAGGGCGATAGAATTCTTCTAAAACTCATCAATCTTAGCCGGGTCCTCCTTGGTGATTTCAATAACCTTTCTCGCCTCCACCGGCCTAGGCTCAATGTATGCATCAAAAGATCCTCCCTGACCTCCCTCGACTTGTACATATCCTCCCTTGAGACCAAAGTAGACTTTGAAGCTTTTAAAGGATGGGAGGTCGGAAGAGGCAAATGATCAAACATCTGGGTACAACTCTTTTTTTAGAAGGTTTGATGGTGCTCCTTACCTTTGGAACTGAAGCACTCCTTTCCTCGAAGTACGTGATGTTGCTGCCACAACCACCTTAGGAAATGGAGCCTTGAAATTCGGAGTGATCCGAATGTCGATCCCCCTCCATCCTTTCTTGTTGTCCCTGGTCTCATCTCTCTTGAGGAGTGGAGACCCGAGTTCCCCTCTTCTGTCTTGTCACAGCGGACCAACCTTTCATTTAGTCCTCCCCGTTTATCAGCTGGCCACAGTCAGGTGGCTCACCTGAGCCCCCAAGGCTACTCGCAGGTTCTCCACAGGAATTAGGTTTCTCTTCCAAAGTTATATATATATATATATATATATATATATATATATATATATATATAGGTAAACGAGATATGAACCATTCACATGTGGACCAATAGGAATGGATTCCTACATCCAATGTGCATTAGTACACTACATTCTATTGGTCCACATGTACATTGGTTCATGTAAGAATATGAGCATATGGCTCATGTTCCTTTTTCTCTCTCTCTCTCTCTCTATATATATATATATATATATATATATATGGATTTGGTTAAATTATTGGGGTGGTACTAACTTCAATCCTAGACTGTCAAAGAACCCTTCAGTAATGATATGTTTTGCAAACCCTCTAGATTATGGATTAGTCGAAAGAGCAATTTAAAAGTATGGGTTTGTATTGAGTACTTTAGTACAAAAGTTAAAGCTAGTTCAAGGTGTTATATTTCCTCGAAGTTACTTGTCAACCGAGTCTGTTGTTACCAAGCTTAGTTTGAATTATAAGTTGTGGAATAAGCATTTTTTATGTTTTTTGCTCATGTCTCGACCGAACTCAGGACCTCCCCAACAATGTCCACCAGCTCCAACAAATTGGCCTCTCCAAAGACTCCAGCGTCTACTACTCTGAAAATGCTCATAAGACTTAAAGTTCTAAAAATGTTCATGTGACTCCTTAAAAATGAATTTCGCCAGTAGGATCATTGGGGAGGTCCTAGCTTCGAATATATATATATATATATATATATATATATATATATATATATATATATATATATATATATATATATATATATATATATATATATATATATATAATCCGTAACTTTCTGGATAATATGCATCAGTTTTAACTACTATATAGACGTCATTTGATATATATATATATATATATATATATATATATATATATATATATATATTTTAAAATTGAGCTGTCTAAACCTTTTGTAAATCCTCATGTAATTAATAATTAAAAAAATATAATTTTTTTTATAACTAACCGCATATGTGTTTCGCTTATGTAGAAACATCCTAAAATCATTATAATTACTTGAACATATATTCAAATTTATATAAAGATACATAAAACAAATTCAAATAAAAATACATTCAATATTTAAAATATTTTTTTATATCTAAACACACACACACACACACACACACACACACACACACACACACACACATATATATATATATATATATATATATATATATATATATATATATATATATATATATATATATATATATATATATATATATATATATATATAATTTAAATATATTCAAATTTTATTTAAACTATTTTACTATAATTGAAATTTTTAATTATTTTTCAATAATATGAACAGTTTTTTATTTCTAATTTTTCAATATATATATATATATATATATAACAAATCTTATTGAAATATTTAACCTAAATTTTAATAATATTAAAAAATAATTTACATGCAACGCAAGTGCATTTACTAGTATATATAACCGTCTAAGACGTTTATAAATCCTCTATTAATTATTTTATAAAAAATAAACTAATTATTTAACTACCTAATATGATCCAAATATAATTAAATATCTCTAACTCAAGTGGTTAAGATGGAAGATATTCGTCTTTATTGTACAAGTTCAATTCCACGTAACAATGGAATCTATAATAAATTCATATTTAAAAGAAAATTAACTAATTCTCAATGATATATATATATATATATATATATATATATATATATATATATATATATATATATATATATATATATATATATATATATATAGCCATTTGACATATATATAATGGCTAAAGTGGTAGGTGATGGTCACTCCCTCAAAAGGTTTTAGGTTCAAAGGTTGGAAGAAGCAATTTAATTTCAGTGGTTGAAATTAAATTTAAACAGCCGGCGGTGCAGATCGGAACATATATTCAAATTTATATACAGATATATATATATCAAATTCAAATAAAAATATATTTAATATTTAAATTATATTTACACTAATTTTTTATATCTAAAGTATATCCAAAATTTTACAAATAAATTGTGTGTGTGTATATATATATATATATATATATATATATATATATATATATATATATTATATATATATATATAACAAATTTTAATTTAAATATATTCAAATTTTATTTAAACTATTTTAATATAATTTAAATTTTATTTATTTTTTCAATAATATCATCAATTGTTTATATCTAATTTTTCAATAAACATATATATAAAAAATCTTAATTTACAAATAGTTAAACTATTTTTTAATAATATTAAAAAAATAATTTACATGCAATGAAGCGTGCATTTACTAGTATATATAACCGTCTAAGCCGTTTGTAAATCCTCTATTAATTATTTTAGAAAAAATGTACTAATTATATTGACTACCTAATATGATCCAATTAAAATTATATATCTCTAAATCAAGTAGTTAAGATGGGAGATTTTCTTCTCGGTTGTACGTGTTCAATTCTACGTAACAATGTATATATAATAAAATTATATTTAAAAAAAGTAACAATTTTTTTTTCGCCCATGCATTACGTGCACATTTCAACAAAATTTCTCAATGATATATATATATATATATATATATATATATATATATATATATATATATATATATATATATATATATCATTGGCGATAGTCACTTCCTCAAAAGGTCTTAGTTTCAAGGGTTGGAAGAAGCAATTTAATTTCAGTGGTGGAAATTAAATTTAAACAGCCGGCGGTGCGAATCTGACGGAGCAAGGTCAGCGGGCCTAGCAGCGCAGGCTAGCGGTAAGTAGCCTGTCAGACGGAGCGAGTCAGCATGATTAGAAGAAGAAATGTTGCGGTGCTGACTGCAGGGGAGCATGGCAACAAGGCCTTCGGGTAGGATCGTGCCTATATCCGACCCACAGATGGAGTTTGTTTAATTCGGAGCTGAGTTGTGTAGGATGTGTCCTTCGGAATAGTGAATGTAGTGCTTGTGTTATGATCACCGCGGCCACGACAACCCTAATCTGGCCCGGAAAGTATGTATGGGTTAAATGCATATGAAATAGGAATTTTTTATTATAGTGACGATTTTAAAGTCCTTGATAAAGACACTATAAAAAGACTCGGGGCTGTTCAAATTTTTTTTTTATAAGTTTTTCACTAAAAAATTTACTCAGGATTAACCTAAATATTTATTAGGACTGTTAAAATTTTGACAGTCCTTCCAATATGTTGGACTATCAAAAATTTGATAGTACTAAATAAAGTATGCAGTACATACAATGTACAGTCAAAATTTTAACAACTTAATAGAAAAAATATCAAAATTTTGATAGTCTTAATAAATATTTAAGTTAGTTCTAAATAATTTTTGAGTAAAAAATTTATTAAAAAAATTAAACCATCTCCGAATCATTTTTATATAGTGCCTTTTATAAACGCCGATTTTAATTAGTGGTCTCTGAGATTGCAGTCGTGAGAACCATGCCAACGGTTGCAGTCATTTATTGCTCCCCACCTCTAGCCGTTTAGGACATCAATGATGCAACAAGGAATGGCTCGATGAAATTAAGTCTACACATGGGCCAATTCAAGCCTCCGGTCAAAGGCTACGCAGCTGCACAGTGTACTTCTGTGGGAGGGAAGAGACCTATTGAAATGTGTGGATGATGGGACGAAACGGGCACAAACAATACTAACAAATTGGAGGGAACAATGGACGTTGATTAGACTGTTATTCTTATAATATATGCAGGTACGTTGTCCAACGCACAAGAATATTTGACGAATCCCTCTCTAATTCACAAATAACAATACCCTCACAAATAACAATACCCTCACGTGCATATTGTTGACCAAATGACCCCCTCTCTCTCTCTCTCTAACACACTCCTTGACTCTATAGTCTATATGCCTAATTGCCTAAGAATCAAGTTCTCCTTGGTTAAATATTTTTCATATATTTTGCTCAAGTCCTCCAACTCTTCTTAATTGTCTAAAAATTCCTCTAAATCATGAACAATTAAAATATTAGTTTAGTTTGAATATGGACATCAACGCTGTTTTATGGTTCTGGGTGGCATGGTCGAATTTGATTGGATTGGAGAGGGGGGGAAATTTTTTTGGAAGTGGACCTCCTAAGCTAGCAGGGAGGACTGTGGACTTGCCAGCTGGACGGAGGCCAAAGAAAAGGAAGTCATTAAGTGTTTTTGTTTGGACATTACCATATGGAGGATAATGATTGGACAATATTTTTTTCTAAATCACGAATAGTTAGAATATGAGTATATTTGGAATATGGGTATTACCATTTTGAGGGAAATAATTGTACAAATCTTTTCTAAATCACGAACAATTAAAATACTAAGTATAGTTGGAATATGGATATTACCATATCGACTGAAAATGATTTGACAAATCATTTTAGCCCTAGCTAAGATTTTTATTTTGATAATTTATACATGTAATAAATCTAGCAAATTATATTGTACCTTTTATCGTTATTTGACTAAGATATCCAATTTTTTAGATTCAACTTAGATTTGGTAGGTTTTTATTTGGGATTAGATTTTTTTCTTTCAAGTTTTGTAGAGCATATTTAAGGGCTTTGTTGTAATAGTTTTATTGTTTACAACATGTGTAAATTTTTTTTACTTTATAATTATTCTCTTTTCTTCTTATAAGTTCCATCTTGTTCATGGATTCAAATACCTCATGTGGATTTAATAATCTCTAGTTGATTTGTAAAATATAATATATGTTTTGGTGGCATTGATTATCCTCGTTTCATTCCAACGTCGTATCATCTTCCATTGGCGAGTTCTGACACCGAACATCGACACAATCGATTTTGTCCATTACTCAACACTGTAGGAAGATACCTTTGGCATACATCAAGTGGTATTAGATCTTTGACTCTGATCCGTCGACTATATTCGCATCACCGACACTGACAAGGCCATCATTGTCGATCACCATTATCGACTTATCATATCACCACAACTTTCCCCGGCTTTGCTGCTTTCCTCAACCACAACAACTTTATGTCGAGTTCTAGGTCGAAAGCTACATAAGATGTAGAGATACACTATTTTGATGGGTCAAAAGGGGTTAAACAGATCATGAGAAATAGAAGCATACAAGACAATATTTCAAAATATTGTACTTATTAAGCATCACTCTAGTCATATCGCTTAGAGTTTTATTCTTCCGCTTCACAACATCATTTTGGTGAAGAGTTATAGGACAAAAAATTTATGTGTAAAATCATTAGAATCACAAAATTCTTTAAAACTAGTATTTTTGAATTCGCTTCAATGATCACTTCAGATACGAGTAATCATGAAACCTTTTAGTTTTGAACCATTTTAAAAAAATAACAAATTTAGAACACATACTATTTTTATTTGCAAGAAATAAAACCCAAGTAAAATGTAAAAAATCATCAACGATTACAAAAGCATAAAATTTATCCCCAAAACTGGCGACTCTATTGGGTCCAAGCAAATCCATATGAAGTAATTAGAGAGGTCTTAAAGTACTTACAACGTTAATGAATTTAGAGGAAGACTTAGTTTGTTTATTCTTTTCACAGTCTGCACCTGACATGCCTTTCTTGAAGGAGATCTCTGGTAACCCTCTTACCAACTTCTTGGTTGAGAGCTTCGTGATGATATACATGTTTGCGTGTCCTAGTTGCATATTACATAGCCAGCTCTCATCTTTTACCAATAAGACATCTCCCTACAAGATTTGTATTTTCTGACAGATAATAAATATATATATGTTGCCTCTCTAATTCCTACATAGATTATTTTGCCACTAGATATATAATAAAGAAGACATTTATTCTTAACAAACTTGACTCCATTAACATTATCAATTAACTAGAAGACTGATATGCATTAGGTTATATTTCAATTCTGTTACTAAACAAATATTTTAATTACAGAAAAAGAAGATTTATCGATATTACCAATATCGATAATGTGGCCTTTTAGATTATTACTGAAGGAGACATATCTTTCTTCATCGATAGCGTTGCAAAAAGTGTATCATCACCTATCATATGTCGTGAGCACCCTCTATCGAGAATCCATTTGCTTCTAGCATGCGAAGGTTGATCCATCTATAACACAAGTTGAAGATGTTGACCTTTGGTACCCACTTCTTGGAGGGTCCTAAAATGTTAGTCTTAAGAACCCATTTAAATATATTCATATCAACTTGTTTTCTAATATATCACTGTCTATATATGTATCCTTTCAAACAACAATAGCGACATGTAGCATGAATATTTGTGTTTGAAATAGGAGTATAGGTGTACTATGTAATATGAACATTCTTTCGTGGTTGTGTATAGAAAATGGTGTGATTGTGAGAATTTTTAGCCTTCTTGTTTCACCCTTTTAAAAGGTTCTCGTGGACTTGACTTTCAGTTGAGTCACGTGTCTCACGTGTTTGATGCTTGATTGAGTGATAGGTTGAATAACCAACTTTTCCAATCTAATTTTCAATTTCTTATTATTATATCTCACCATTTTTAGCAGTAAGAGCATCAATTCTAAGAGAACCAATTAATGTTTTTTCTTTTCTGATTCGAATTCCTCCTTATGTTTGACATTCCCTTGAGTGCCAATGCATTCAAGTGCTTTATCGAAACTAATTTTAAGTGTAAAAATATCAGTAGAGTTATCCAAAGAAGAAGTATTTCTAACATCATTTAATAAGCTAGTAAGCTTTTCGTTTTTAAACTTTTGTGATACGATATACTTTCTAGCTTGCTTATACTTATTTCTAAGCTTTTTGCAATCTTCTAATAAATTACAGAAAGCATTAGATAATTCAAAATACAAAAATTCTTCAAATAAAGGATTTTCTTTTACCTCATTGGTTAATGCAATTAGGCATACATTTACAACATGTCTAAGACTTTCTTCTTTAGAATCTCTTGCTTCACTTTTGCCCCAAATGCTTGAGTTTGCAATGTTTCTAGACAAAGATCCTTATCGTTCATGTCGACTCCCCTTTCTGGCAGTAGGACAATCCTTCTTGATGTGACCAGTTCTTTTGCAGTTGTAGCATACAGTTATTCTTCATGTTCCTTCTTCTTGTCGTTTGATTTCTCGAACTTTATGAATCGTTTAAAGTTCCTAGAGATTAGGTCCAATTCATTATCTTCAATTTTTTCGTCTTCAGATGCATCGCATAAGCTCTTTTGTGATGCGCCTTGAATGTGATGGCCTTCTTTTCGGGAGTTGACTCTTAAAATTCTTTGAGGTCGAGCTCGTAAGTCATCAACTTGCCCAAGAGTTTTTGAGGGTCATGACAGTTAGATCATTTCATGCAATGATTGCAGTAGCCTTAGTGTTCCAGTAGTTTGTGAGTCCCCTATGCACTCTTTGAATCTTCTCATGGTTCCAATATTCATTGCCAAGAGACTGAAGAGGATTAATAATATCAAGAAATCTTGTACACATTTAAGTAATAGTCTCACTATGCTTTATTTTGAAGGCCTCACACACTTGTACAATCTACTGATCTTGGATTCCTTCACTGTGAAGTACCTTCATAAGTAATCTCAAGAAGTTTTTAGATCTCATAAGATATGTAGTGCAAGTAAAAATACGATTAAATTTATTTTTATCTGCAATGCTGAAAAGAGCATTCATTGCCTTTGCATCAAGGCTGAGGTTTTTCTTTTCAGCCACCGCGTAATTAGCAAATAGTATATCAACTATAGTAGAAGTGATAATGGTATAAACAGTAGGCTTTTTGTAGCCACTTACAATACACGACCATAAATAAAAATTAGGTAATTTCAAGTAAATACTCATACATGTCTTTCAGTACGTGTAGTTTGTGCCATCAAATAAATGAGGTCTTTTGGTTGAGTTTCCTTCACCATTGTTGGTGTTGACAAAAGACGTGGTTGCCATAGATCTACTCTTAGGAGGTTAATCCAAAAGATAATTTCCCTCGCTCTGATAACATTTGTAGGCAATCCAAAAGGGGGTGAATAGGGTGAAGGTAATAATTAACCAATAAAAATAATCAAAACACTAATTAAAAACCAACAAACAATTAATCAGAGATATACGAGTTCAGGAGAAAAAATACCACGATGTATCCTGGTATCCTTTGTGGAAGGCAGTCAAGTCCCGAAAACTCTTGTCCGACTTTAATCTACTATTGAGCAATAGAAAAATATACCAAGAATTTTGATCCGAAGTGCTCACTGACTTCTTATAACCACGAGCTTTGACCGAATGGCTCGCCGACTTCAACAACAAAATGGAAAAGCAACATGGAAATCCAACATTTACAACTCGAACAGACTTCTAATCGAACCGTGACTTGGCACTAGAAGGCTTAGGAGTTGTACTTGCGGATTGGAAGATTGTAGAGCACAAAATGTATAAAGATTTGCATGTGAGAATGAGTGTGTTTCAATAGCAAACTTGTCACACCCCAGAACAAGAATACTGGAGAGTGGGGGCGGACAAAGCCAGCTGGGTACACCAGATTACTTTATACCCCGAGATATGGTCACGACTGTCTAGACATTTGAGGGTTTACTCTACAATCCAACGAGCATTCCTGGGTCAAGTGTCCTAGTTGTCTCAATCTCGAGCAAGCAATAAGTTATAAGAAGTATAATCACCAAACATATAATAGTAAGGCATCCCAAACTATACATACATAGATGCTCATGAAGCTAGTTACCAAAATGAAGAACTAGCAGAGTGAAATGTTATATGATCAGCTCTGGCTATGTCTAGAATATTCTTTACGTGTAGGCCCGCAGGCTAGAAGTCAAGTATCAAAACACGAGCTAAACACGTGCTCGGTGGCTAAATACCTCAAAAGTACAAGTATAAGATCATGTGGGTGATGAAAAAGAAATCTAATTAAGTCCTCGTGTGTTCCTTGTGTTCACCATCTGGAGGCGGAATATACGAAAGATCCTGCGGTATTGCTCCAAAATCTGGCCATACAAAACCAGTGGGGTCAGACCCCAAAAACAACAAGTACCACAAGGGAGCCAACTTAAGAACTAAAACCAGTATAAAAATATTTAACAACATAAGGAAATATAAATAAGAGCAATATGTAAATAAGCAGTTAAGCAGTTTCAGGAATCAGTAACGGGTACAGTTCTGGATTAGTAGCTGGGTGATCCAAGAAAAGATAAGACTAGAAAATATGCAATCATGACCAATCATAACATACGGCTTACTACCAATAACTAACTAGGGTTATCACAATCCTTGTTACTAACAAATGCAGATGAGATTTCATACAGCCACATGCCCTACAGATTATCCAGGTTATCCAGACGTAAGAGTACATAACATAGATTAATTAAGTATAAGGTATTTTTTTTGGTATATTGCAACACTCGACGGTGTTCTGGAAGTGTGCCCCTCTCAACGGAGAGCTCTAAATCCATCAGGTGTCGCTTGGATACCAGGATTGCATGTAGCCAGAAAATCTCTCTAGATGTTTCTAGATAATTATTCTAGTTATTAACTTAGGCAAGTTATCAAGGATTCATGACCGTGGTGCTCAGGAATCTGCCTTAAACATGATGCAAGACTGGACAATAGCTTGACAAGTATAATCAGGACATGAACAAGCAATAAACCATGAGAATTTATCTTATCAGTACAAGCATTTCAGTTCTGGAGATTCTAGCATGTCAGGAGTGAGCTACGTCGAGCCACTATCAAGTTTATTAGTACTTGTCAGGTATTTGGAGTCAGGGATCAAGTTCATTCAGAACAAGTCAGATACTGAGAATTCTCAGTTTAACAGTATAATTACATTCCATATTCTGGGTATTCCATGTCCTGATAGGTGTAGCATCCAGGTGATAAGCAATTATAAATAACATGCATCATATGAATTTAACTAATTGGGCCAAGCACAAGGAGTAAATACAAGGCCATGAAGTGATTGATGTGACAGGAAATAAATACAAGGCCATGGAGTGATTGATGTGACTGGCCTATAAAGCGTATCAGAGAAGTGACCGATGTGACTGGCCAATAAATCATGTTAGATAAGAAAAAAATTCAGGGAAAATTATGCCAAGGCGGTGCTGAATCATGCATAAAAAAAGATGAATACATAGCTCGGGCCACATGGACAATTTTGGCTGTATGCTCCCCTGGGCCGCATGCTCCAATGGGCCGCATGGAATCAGGAACTTAGAGAAATTTCTTTCATTCAAGTTTCATGCATTTGGTCAAGGGGCGCATGTGCTGATTCAGCCATGCGTCAAAAAGATGGTTGCATGCTGAGTTTAGAGCGAGGAGTCCATACCGCATACAAAGCAGGCCGCCTAGAGCTCCTTCATCCCAAAACAACAAGTTTCGGTCATGGAAAAGCTCCAAGTCAAGAAAATATAATTCTCCCAGAAATTCTTATTTTTAGCTCAAATCCAGAGAAGTAAAGTTCAAAACCACTTGAAATCAGATGCTCTCTGACTTAAAATAACTAGTTTTGGAAAACAATAAGTTTTAAGAGATCAAAACCATGAAAATGTTAAGAACACATTAAACTAAAAATATAGATCTAGTCCAACCAAGTTATCAAAACCGAAAATACCAAGAAGTAAATATGCATAGGAGTTCATAGAGCACAATATAGACTAAAAATGCAAGAAATCCATAATAATATAAAAGTGTAAGTTCTCCATCATTGACAAGATGTACTTTCCTAAAATCACCACTAACTACTACGACTACTACCAAAGGAAAGGGGAGGGGGAGCCGGTCCTGGGTTGCTCTCGGCTAGGGTGCAGGGGAGAGGAAAGAAGAAGAAAATGAAAAGCGGGAAAAGTGAAAGAATGGGGAAAAGAGAAAAAGAGAGGGGTTATATATCAAGGGGTGGTTAATACTATTCACAAATCTAGAAATTACATGAGAGCATCTAGAGAAATCCAAAAAAATAAACAGAAAGCAATATACAGCAATAGCACATATATATAAGGTATGAACATGAAAAATACGCAATAGTGAGACGAGTCTCACAACTCTCACCTGCTCAGAAAATTTTGTCCTCAAAATTTTAATAAGGCAGAGGATCTAGTAAGGAGACTACAAAAATCAGGCAATAAAATAAGCATCATGGTACGGGTGTCAATCACAAGCTATAAACTATCTAGAACAAGGACAGCATGCACAAGACAGAATCAGGGTACGGGATATACGGACAACTATACCTCATGAGTTAAATAGACATGGGTATCGAGCTCGAATATCATCCTCGTGCTCCCAAGTTGACTCGCCCGGTGAGTGATGCCCCCAAGACACTCAGACTAAACGAATGGTCTGGTTCTTGAGAATTTTCTCTTTGCGGTCCAACATGGATACATGCCTCTTCTCATATGAAAGGTTGGTACCAATAACCAATTTCGAATGATCTAGGACATGGTTTGCATCCGGTATATACCGTCATAGCTGGGATACATGGAAAACATTATGTACCTCATGAAGCGACGACAGAAGAGCAAGACGATAGAAAACATCCCCTACTTACTCAAGAATATCGAACGGACCTATGTACCACGGACTAAGCTTTTTTCGTATACCAAACCTGATGACTCCGCTGGTAGGCAAAATCCGAAGGAATACATGGTCGCCGACAGAAAACTCAAGAGGTAGCCGATGCGAATTGGCCCAATGATGCTAACGATCTTGTGCTACTTGAAGATGCTTTCGGACTTGCTTGACTTCTTTAACTATCTGGGCTATTATCTTGGGACCAAGCAATAACCTTTTGCCAATATCATCCCAATCTACAGGGTATCTGCACTTCCTGCCATGCAGTGCCTCGAAGGGTGCCATCTGGATACTGGCCTAAAAATTGTTATTGTAGGAGAATTCGACCAAGTGCAGATTATCCTCCCAAGAACCACCAAAGTCAAGGGTACATGATCGAAGCATATCTTCTAGAGTCTGGATGGTTCGCTCCGACTGACCGTCTGTCTGGGGATGATATGCCGTACTGAACTTCAAGCGGGTGCCTAGGCTATATTAAAGACTTTGCCAAAATTGAGAAGTAAATCTTGAATCTCTATCCGAGACTATGCTGACTGGCACTCCATGTAGTCTATCAATCTGTCTCATGTACATCTCGGCTAACTGTTCTATGGACTGGCCAACCCTGAAAGGAAGAAAGTATGCAAGTTTCGTGAGTCGGTCAACTATTACCCAAATAGCATCCCTGCCAGCTCGGGACCTAAGTAGACCTATCACGAAATCCATGGTAATATCTTTCCACTTCCACTCCAGAATTGGTAAAGGTTGAAGAAGTCCTGCTGGTCTCTGATGCTCAACTTTAACTTGTTGGCATACTAAACATCGAGAAACAAACCAAACTATCTCGCGCTTCATTCCATTCTACCAGAAATGCTGACGAATGTCTCTATACATCTTGGTTCCTCCGGGATGTACTGAATATTGTGAACTATGGGCCTCCGACATAATCTTACGGTGAAGGTCTCCGTTAGGTATACAAAGACGATTCCCAAAATGGAGAGTTTTGTCACTAGCAATGCTAAGCTCGGGTCTACGTCCTGCTTCACACTCTGCTCTGAGTCGCTGAAGCTTGGCATCTGCTGACTGTGCTACCTTAATTTTTCTACTATATTGGACTAAACTTGTAGACCTGCCATCAATGCTGTGTTGCCATGCAATACTATTTTTACACCCATTTCTTAAAGATCTTCTAAAATCTCTCGCTGCGTTGTGAGAAAATAATCTCCTGCTCTCCGGCTCAAGGCATCCGCTACCATATTGGCCTTTCTAGGATGATACAGGTCAAGGTCATACTTTATCATCAACTCCAGCCATCTTCTTTGCCTCATGTTAAGATCCTTCTGGGTAAAGACATACTTCAAACTCTGTGATCGGTATAAATCTCTACTCGGTCTCTATATAAGTAATGTCTCCAAAGTTTGAGTGCGAAAACAACTGCTGCTAACTCCAAGTCGTGCGTCGGATAATTTTTTTCATGATCCGGAAGCTGCCGGGATGCATAAGCTATAACCTTGCCATGCTGCATTAAAACGCATCCCAGTCCCTTGCCGGACGCAACACAATAAACTGTGAATTCACCTGTCCCGTCCGGAAGCGTCAAAATAGGTGCCATGATCAATTTTTGCTTAAGCTTCTCGAAAGAGGTTTGACATGCATATGTCCAATCAAAGCGCACATCCTTCCGTGTTAGCTACATCAAGGGTGTAGAAATTCTAGCAAAGTCTGCCATAAATCGTCGGTAATATCCTACTAATCTCAAGAAACTGTGAACTTTTGCAACTGTTCTGGGTACTGGCCACGTTCAACAGCTTCTTTCTTCTTGGGATATACATCCACTCCACCTCTGGCAATGATGTGGCCTAAGTAGGAAATACGATCAAGCCAGAACTCGCATTTGCTGAACTTTGCATATAACTTATGTTCTTTGAGAATTTAAAGAACTGCTCGAAGATGCTGCTCGTGCTCTGCTTTACTTCGACTGTACACAAAGATATCATCGATGAACACTATCACGAATTTGCCCAGGTAAGGCATAAAAATATGATTCATGAGATCCATAAATACTGCTGGTGCATTTATCGCCCAAAAAGGCATTACTAGAAACTCTCAATGGCCAAATCTTGACTTGAACGTTGTCTTGGGTATGTCTTGCTCTCTGACTCTGATCTGATGATATTTCGACCATAAATTAATCTTCGAAAACATGGTCGCTCCACTAAGATGGTTGAATAAGTCATCTATCCGAGGCAATGGATACTTATTCTTGATGGTTACCACATTGTGGGTACGATAATCATTACATAATCGTGATGTGCCATCCTTCTTCTTCACAAGTAGCACCAGAGCTCCCCAAGGTGATCCACTAGTATGAATGAATTCCTTGGTTCTTAATTCTTCAATCATTCGGTACAAGACTTCTAACTCTGAAGGCGCCATCTTGTAGACTCTCTCTGATACTGGGGCTGTTCCGGAAGTAGATTGATGGTAAACTCAATCTCTTTTTCTGGTGGCATGTCTGTAAGTTCTTTTGGAAATACATCTGAGAATTCATCAACAACTCTGGAAAATCGTACTTCTTCCGTTACTGCCATTCTCAAGGTTGCCGGTGAAGACTTTGTCTCGCCTCTAGAAAATAAGAAATCTTCTTCTCGGGGAATACGAAAGATAACCTTTCCAGCATGGCAATCTATCGTCGCGTATCGAGCACTTAACCAATCTATACCTAATACGGCATCATAATCTCCTATAAAAAATTATATCAATCTGGCAAGAAAACCTCGCCCTCATACTATGACTCGATACGATGCATAAACTCTATCGACTGCCATGATACTACTACCAGTAAGTATATTGAGTCTTACTGATAAGGATTCCGTTTCTAAACCAACTCGTATCGCAAATCGTGCAGACATAAAAGAATATGATGCACCTGAATCAAACAATACTGAAACTGAATGAGAGTTGATGTGAATGGTACCTACCACTACTTTACTTGAAGCTAACTGCTCTTCCACAGTGGGTTCCATTGCCTGACCTCGTTCTCTTAGTGCTGGTCCTTTTTGCTGCGGACCTCTTTGTCTGGCCTGTACTTGGGCTTGTGCCTGCGCATACTATTGTGGCCTTTGTTGCTTGTATAATTGAGATTGGGTCGGCAAAGGCCTCTGACCCTAGTTCTTCTGAGCCGGCACTGGAGCCCTATACTGTGGTCCTACCGGGGAAGACGATGATGAACTGGTTCTTTGTGGGCAAGATCCCACTCTGTGTCCTGGAGCTCCATAGGCTAAATACAATCCTTCTGCTCTGCGAGACTTAAAAAAATACATACCTAGGTTTTCCACAATGGGAATACCCTACTGAAGAAGATGTCCTCTGCTATTAGGGTCAGGTTGGAGCCATTTGCTGGACCAAGGCTGTTGATACGGGCCTCCTCGGAGATCCAATGGTTAAGGCCCTAACTGCCGGGGCTGGTGCTGAAGACTGGAAGTAAGAACCTCCTGAGGTGTCGGTCATCTTCCTTCCTCTAGTTCTATCCACGATTCTTTGGGATGTATACTCATGCCTCCTTGCTGCTCGTAATACGGTATCAAAAGTCTGGAACTCATGCCGTTCTATAGTAAATATGATCTCAATGTGAAGTCCCTGCTGGAACCTCCTAGCTCTATCCAATTCGGTTGCGACCAAGGTGGGAGCAAACCGACTTAGTCTACAGAACTCTGCCGCATTGTAAACCCCCACACCCGATATTAGGTCTACTTGGCTTAGATAGTGAAATTAGGGCTAGTTGAACCCAATTAGAAATAGAACATGACATTTTTTTAACTATACAATATTTATATCGCTTAGCGCGCCTTGCCGTTGCTTTGATAATTGGAGCACAACACTAGCCATTGTCTATCTACAAATTTTACAACCATGACCTAGACGTGCTAGCCTACCATCTGACCTTTGTGTAACTTATAATTATACATTCTTGTTCTACATTTTAGTCGCACAACATTCGTCGCAAATGTTATTATTTAATTCTAAATAAAATACGACTTTGTACCCTTGTGCGTTCCAATAGAAATTGGAGACACAATCTTGACCGTTATGTGCAACCCAAATTTGTTAATATTCTACTCTGAGCCCTCTATGTCCATGACACTTGTGTACCACCTAATTTTATCTCTATATACTTCTAATTAATTCAAGAACATTGTGCGTGCTAATTTTAATTAATTTAATCCAAATTTCTATTTTTGTACGATTTTCTAATTGTTGGGCGCTTTTATGCAAAAGTGCATTAAGGTGCCCACACCATTGGACAATACATGAAGAAATCCAACTTTTTTCTTCATAGTAATTTTTTCATAATTTTTGGAATGTGCAACGCGCAACATCGCCCCATTTATTTTAAACCAATCCTTGCATTTAAACAATGCAATTATGGCCCTCCAAACATCCTCTTGTGAGCCCAAGGCCCAACCCAAGAGGATGTTGACCAAAGTCAAACTTGTCTAGGTCAAATTCCATATGTATAAACAATTCTTTCCTTTTTATTTCACACATCAAAACCCCAACCCTATTTCTAACCGGCTACTATTCATCCCCTTCCCTCTTCCTGTGCACCCCCTCTCCGGTGATCTTCCCCGGCCAACCGACCGGAGACCCCGCCGTTCTCCACCCTGCACCCCCGCCATTGACAACAGCCTGACGAGCCGCAACAACCCCAGTCCTCTCCTCCGTCCCCGACATCACGACCTCCTGCTCGACCACGACGCCTCCGCGTAGCCCCGACCACTGCCCTCACCTCCGCCGTCGACCTCCCTCGCCGGATCCTCTACACCACCACCGTCATCCTCGTCATCAACATCATCCACATCATCATCCTAGTCATCACCATCATCCATGTCGTCATCCTCGTCATCACCATCATCCACATCATCGTCCTCGTCATCACCATCGTCCATGTCGTCATCCTCATTATCACCATCATCCACATCATCGTCGTCATCTTCGTTATCATCATCGTCACCATCATCTACATCATCATCCTCGTCATCACCATCCTTCACATCATCATCCACGTCATCACCATCACCCCTATCATCATCCTCGTCATCACCATCACCCCATCATCATCCACATCACCACCATTATCATCATTACCAGCGTCATCACCTTTGTAATCACCTTAACCCTAATCAATATATATTATCACTGTTATCCTCGTCATCATGGACCGTCACCCTTGCCAGACGACCTGTAGCAGTCACCCCCGATTCCCGTGCCTGTGCATGCTAACCCCGAGGACATATTGGATTGATCTGTGCGTCTTCTGGAACAGGTTATTGTCACTCGCAGCTTGAGGACCCAGGCAAGTATACCTTGCCTTGTGAACTTTTTAAATTCTATATTATTAGTTGCATGTTTATATTATATAATTGTGTGCATCCGAGAGAGACTCGGGTGTAGTCAACGAAGGCGTTGTCGTTAGGACTTGTGTCTAACCTAGTGTCTAGTAGATCCACCTAAAGTTGTGGAGTTATCGGTATGATTCCCCAGGCCTTGACACATTTCTTACACGTGTTGTGAGTCTCATGTAGGGCACGGACTTGCGTATGTAGTTGGCCACCTGTACGCATAGGTCATGTTACGGATAGGGTATAACTGCTAATAGTGATGCATATTAGAAACTTAGCAGTTATTAGTAGTCGGAGCATAGACTATTGTAGTACGAAGGTCCAATCTTTGTCCTTGTTTGGTTGTGAGGTTGGACTATCGTTCTAACGATAGACTATGAGCCAGAGTTACGACACCGATACTTGTACTCCGTCTCGGTGTAGTAGCTACTGTGTATTTTGGATACAACATGCATAGACCATTGGACTGGGAAGACAATTAGTAAGCGTATGGGACAGACATTTGGTTGCCGTAGTTTCAGAGTAAACTGCGGGGCCGTGAGCCTCAGTGTTACCCAGTTGTGGGCCAGTGTTACCCGGTTATGGGCTAGTGTTACCCAGTTATGGGATCAGTGTTACCCGATTATGGGAGTATATGCTTGTCGATACATCCAGCAGAGGTTACTAGCTGCGCGCTATCATGATCGGTGATGTAGTCAGCATATACATCTGGCATCCAGTTTACAGCTAATGCCAGATACATAGCCTCTGGCTCGACGCTACGCTTTATACCTTTTACCTACCCATACGTACCAAGGTTGTCTTCAAAGTGTATTTCACTTAGCTGGTTAGGTCACCCTCAAGTTTTTACAGTATTTACTTTATGGCATGCTTCTATGTATCTTGTTATGTCCCTCTGAGCACCTGGTCCCTTTCCAGGTGTAGATATTCATGAGTATTCGTAGGAGCGCAGATTCGAACTTGCTACATATATTTCGAGGATGTCTTCTCTTCGAGCCGTGGTTGTTAGTTGATATTCTTATATTGTATTTATCTTGCTCATTCTATATTCTAGTTCGGTAGTGGATTTGTTTTCATCCGACTACCATCATTAGATACTTTATATTGAGATCTAGTTTCATACATATTGGTTATTTATATCTATTTGATTTATGTGGATGAGATTTAGTTATGCCCTGTGACTTGTGTTAAATATATACCACTTATGAATTATTATTCATGATACAGCGTACGCATGTGCTATGGTTTCCATATATTGGGGTTGCCATATACATGCGGCTGGCATGCTTACGTGTCCTAGTCCTACGTATTTTAGGACAGGGGCGTGACACTCATAGCCGTCGACTGTCCTATCCATTTGCTTCAAGTTGTTAAACCATTGCAGAAGGTCATAACGAGATATCGCGTCAAAGTACCTCGTCTGAAACCTCTCGCTGAAGATGTCCCAAGGGATGGGTACTGCTAGAGAAATCATTTGTGCTACCCACCAGTCTCTGGCCAAGTCTAGCAACTGCCGTCGAACTACTGATACTTGCTCTCTATCAGGCACTTTTGCTACCTCTAGGATAGTTTATTATCCTGAAACCATGCATCTGATGCAATCGCATCTTCGGTACTATAAAAATACGAGGGTTGGAGGCACTTGAAGTTGCTTGCTGAGTTTGACACACGATGTCCGCCTCTCTCTAATGCCTCTTGTACTGACTGGGTGAGAGCGTCACCCCGTTGCTCTTGAAATGCTAGTAACTGCCCGATGATCCCATCAGGGCCTGTGAATCACTTTCTGAATTTTGTGGTAATGGCGGGACTGTCACTGTGGGTACAACTGGTGGTTCTGGCTAGACATGTTGTTTCATATCTTGAGCCATCTTGGGCTCTGCTTTAGAATGTTGCAGGTAAACTGCAAAAAGATGCTGACCGACTGGTGGTTTTCCTACTACCGACAAAACTCTAGCTGGCTGATCATAAGGACCAGAAACATTGTCACTGAAAGATAGAGGACACTAGGATCAAATAGGAAGGACAAGATAGATCAAGGATCAAAGCAGATGTTAAATCAAAATTTCTGGGATACAAATTCGATGTTGGAAGAGATCAAGGAGTAGCATGATTGAGACATCTAAACAATAATAAATTCCCATATTTTTGAACTTTCAGACCTGTATGGGCCACCACTTAAACCGTGGCACGCCCCAGAACCAGAATACTAGAGAACGGGGGCGGATAAAGCCAGCTGCATACACCAGAGTAATCTATACCCCGAGATACGGTACGGCTGTCTAGACATGTGAGAGTTTACTCTATAATCCAACGGGCATTCCTGGGTCAAGAGTCCTAGTTATCTCAATCTCGAGCAAGCAACAAGTTACAAGAAGTATAATCACCAAACATATAATAAGGCATCCCAAACTATAAATACATAGATGATCATGAAGCTAGTTACCAAAATAAAGAACTAGTAGAGTGCAATGTTACATAATCAGTTCTAACTATGTCTAGAATATGCTTTACATGTAGTCCAGCAGGCTAGAATGTCAAGTATCAAAACACGAGCTAAATACATGCTTGGTGGCTAAATGCATCAAAACTACAAGTATAAGATCAGGTAGGTGATGAAGAAGAAACCCACTCAAGTCCTCGGGTGTTCCTCGTGTTCACCATTTGGAGGCAGGATGTACGAAAGATCCTTTGGTGTTACTCCAAAATTTGGTCGTACAAAACCAGTGGGGTTAGACCCTAAAAACCCCAAGTACCACAAGGGAGCCAACTTAAGAACTAAAACTAGCATGCAAACATTCAACAACATAAGGAAATATAAATAAGAGCAATATGTAAATAAGCAGTTAAGTAGTTTCAGGAATCAGAAATGGGTACAGTTCATGATTAGTAACTGGGTGATCCAAGACAAGACAAGAGTAGAAAATATGCAATCACAATAAATCATGACCTACGACTTACTACCATTAACTAAATAGGGTTATCACAATCCTGGTTACTAACAAATGCAGTTGAGATTTCATACATCCACATGTCCTGTAGACTATCCAGGTTATCCAGACGTAAGAGTACATAGCATAGATTAATTAAGTATAAGATTTTTTTTCTGGTATATTGCAACACTCGACGGTGTGCTGAAAGTGTGCCCCTCTCGACGGAGAGATCCAAATCCATCAGGTGTCGCTGGGATACCGGGATTGCATGTAGCCAAAAAATCTTTCGAGATGCTTCTAGATAATTATTCTAGTTATTAACTTAGGCAAGTTATCAAGAATTCCTGACTATGGTGCTCAGGAATCTACCTCAGACATGATGTAAGACTGGACAAGGCTTGACAAATACAATTAGGACATGGACAAGCAATCAACTATGGGAATTTATCTTATTACTACAAGCATTTCAGTTCTAGATATTCTAGCATGTCAGGAGTGAGCTTCGTCGAGCCACTATTAGGTTTATTAGTACTTGTCAGGTATTTGGAGTCAGGGATCAAGTTCATTCAGAACAAGTCAGGTACCGAGAATTCTCAGTTTAACAGTGACATTACATTCCATATTCTGAATATTCCATGTTCTGTTAGGTATAGCATCCAGGTGATAAGCAATTAAAAATAATATGCATCATATAAATTTAACTAATTGGTCCAAGCACAAGGAGTAAAGAACCCATAAGAGAACATATAATAAAGGAAAACCATGCTACTATAAGTGCTAGAAGTAGAGGAGATGAGCTAGCCATAGGCAAGAAACAGGCCGCATGGATCAAGCTGGCCGCATGCAGGAAGTTGGCAGCATGAATCAAACTGGCCGTATGGATCATTGCAAGGTCCACTCTTCGGGAAAAGGGTTGAGTGACAGGGAATAAATACAAGGCCTGGAAGTGACTAATGTGATTAGCCAATAAAGCGTGTCAGAAAAGTGACCGATGTAACTGGCCAATAAAGCATGTTAGAGAAGAAAAGATAAATTCAGGAGAAATTTTGCCAAGGCGGTGATGAGTCATATATTAGAAAAGAGGAATACATATCTCAGGCTGCATGGACAATTTTGGCCGCATGGACAATTTTGGTCGTATGCTCCTCTGGGCCGTATGGAATCGGGAACTTAGAAAAATTTCTTTCGTTCAAGTTTCATGCATTTGGTCAAGGGGTGCATGTGTTGATTCAGCCATGTATCCAAAAGATGGCCGTATGCTGAGTTTGGAGCGAGAAGTCCAAACCCCATGCAAAGCAGGCGCATTGAGCTCCTTCGTCCCAGAACAATAAGTTTCAGTCATGGAAAAGCTCTAAGTCCTAAAAATATGATTCTCCCTGAAATACTCATTTCCAGCACAAATCCAGAGAAGTAAAGTTCTAAACCAGTTGAAATCAGATGCTCACTCACATAGAACAACTACTTTTGGAAAACAACAAGTTTTAAGAGGTCAAAACCATAAAAATATCAAGAACACATTAAACTAAAAATATAGATCTACTCCAACCAAGCTATCAAAACCGAAAATACCAAGAAGTAAACATGCATAGGAGTTCATAGAGCACAATATAGACTAATAAAATGCAAAAAATCCACAATAATATAAAGTACAAGTTCTCCATCATTGGCAAGATATACTTGCCTAAAACCACCACTAACTACTACCACTACTACTAAAGGAAATGGGAGGGGGAGCCGGTCCAGGGCTGCTCTCGGCTAGGGAGGAGGGGAGAAAAAAAAGAAGAAAATAAAAAGTGAGAAAAGTGAAAGAATAGGAAAAGAGAGAATGGAGGGGTTATATATCAATGGTGGTTAACACTATTCACAAATCTAAAAATTACATGAGAGCAGCTAGAGAAATCCAAAAAAATATACGGGATGCAATATACAGCAGTAGCACATATATACAAGATATGAACTTGAAAAATATTCAATTGTGAGACGAGTCTCACAGAACTTAATGGCTATTTATATTTTTTAAATAGATATTCTGATAGAATTTAGCTTGAGTTCGGCCAGACCTAACATTCAAAATTTTGAATGTTGGAGACGTATTCTTCAGGAGGGAATGAGCAAATATGAAAGTTGGGTCAAAGTGATCGAGTTCGGCTTGGTGACCGAACTCAGCCCTAGTTCAGCTAGCTCTATTCTAGTTAATATTTTGGGTTTTGGGTCAAATTTATTTTTGTGGACTAGGATGTGGTTTAGGTTAGGGATTGAGCTTCCTAGTGCTAGTGCGACTCGATGTACAATAAGTCCAAAAGTAAATATAAAATACATAACAAATGTGAAAAATATGACGACCAATTTTCCACCTCCATATGAATAAATTGAAAAGTAATCTTCGAGCTTGACGTACAATCTTTATGTGATGCATTCATGATATACGTTGCATCAAGTCATATTGAGTCATGATTGATTGAGTATCAAAATCAAGTTGATCTTTGACTGTTTAGGCCAACATGTAGAAGATATACCGAATACCAAGGTGACTCTTCAATAGCTATTAGGGATCATGTTTTTTTTTAGGAGCGTGCAGTTATAGTAGCAGGAAGCTACGTAGCAGAATGTGTCCTCGATTATGTAAAAATTTGTCTCACTCGTTGTACAACTGATGTCACATCGTAGCATCTCCTTCCAAGTTGCGAGATGTGCATCCA
Organism: Iris macrosiphon; assembly: GCA_036927795.1. Classification (NCBI taxonomy): domain Eukaryota; kingdom Viridiplantae; phylum Streptophyta; class Magnoliopsida; order Asparagales; family Iridaceae; genus Iris; species Iris macrosiphon. The sequence goes on from JAYESA010000014.1 coordinate 21,504,420, forward strand.
TGTGGCATCATCTCCTTTAACCTATATAAATATGGGTTAACCAACTCAACTTGGATACTTCTCTTACCGAAATAGTGTATCCTACGAGTAGTAATTACCCAAAGAGCTGTGCTTTCCACGAGACTTAAACACTAAATTGTTTTTGAGACTTTTAGCTAAAAATAGTCATATTTTTTGTACTTAGACACAAACAGAGAGAATATAGAGAACATATATTGAATAACTACCTCAAGCTTATCTTTTTTAGTACTCTCTAACTGCCAGTATGTTTGCAAAAAATTTATACAGAACTTTTGTATTACAAACTTTTGAAAAGAAAGAAAGGTCCAAGAGATCCTAAACAGGAATCTAAGTACAGTTGATTCTGGGAAAGTATAGCTATATAGATCTGATTTGTAGACGACCACTTTATTCCTTGGACCACTCGACGACAAAAAATACGAAGGACTGGAATAAATGCAGAGAATGTTGTGAACAACTTGAAGAGTTGGAAAATAAGAAATCTTTGGCACAATGGCATGAGAAGCTTCTATCTCTCTCCTTATATTCTTGAACTTCAAAGAATTGAGAATTCCAGCACTTTTTTTGGTATGCCTCCTATGTCTATATGTATGTGTGCCAATGGTTGTACAGAACCTGTATTTATAGAGTTTATGAGTGGTAATGAGAGTGTACGTGCACTTTGGATAGTCAACACTATTTTACCATTGTTCGCACACGTTGGGTGGACTAACACCCCACGTTCTGAATGAGCAGGTGCACAACTTACTGCCTGCTTGACACGTAGCTTCCTATACGAGGAAAGCATAAGTCATGGGGACAATTATTTCTATACTTTTTACGAGAAGCATGGCATGTAAGACACGCAATCATAATTGCTCATTGTCAGTTAGGATAGTATATGCACTTTAGAATTAGTCTGGAGACTGGCGCACTTTTGAAGAAGTTGGCCCAACGGCACACTTTTGAAAAAATTGGCAAGAAGGCGCACTTTTGAAGAGATTGGCACTGCGACACACTTTTGAAGAAATTAGCCCAGCGACGCACTTTTGAAGATATTGGCATTGCGGCGCACTTTGAAAAATTGGCACAGTGGCACACTTTTGAAGAGATTGGCACAGCGGCGCACTGTTGAAGAAGTTGGCACAACGGCGCATTTTGAAAAAGTTGGCACAACGGTGCACTTTTGAAGAAATTGTCACAGTGGCACACTTTTTAAGAGGTTAGCAATGCGACACACTTTGAAGAAATTGGCACAATGACACACTTTTGAAGAGATTGATTTGTACTGACCGCTAAACGACAAACTGGGTCTGTGTTCCATAGCTCAGCTATAATGATGACTTATGACTCTTCGGTTTCTGCATCTGTCAATTATCAGTCTGTTGGATTAAATGCTGAGAGAGAAAAGATTGTTTGTGCGCCAACTTTCGTAACACTATAAAAATGCGCCATCTTCCAAAAGTACGCCAAAGTATTGAGAACTAATAAGTGCGCGTCTTTCTTCTGAAACAAGTAGAAAGTGCGTCAAACAAATAAAAAGTGCACCATTATTCTACTGTTGGGTTTATTTGTAGAAAACTGCGCCGTCTTAATAAGGCGCACTTTTTATGTTTCTAGAAGACCCCCTTCAAAGTGTTTGAATTCGTTCAAATGAATTCAAAATACTTTAATTTGAAGCATAAAAGTTGTTAAGATTTTGTGCCATATTCTGGGTAGAATCCAAACAGTTTTGCTGAAGTAGCTGTAAGCATAATCTTTGGCTTGCTTTTTGGTTTTGATGCGGCCTTTGAGGAGACGCATATAGTTTTTCAGGAGCAATTTTTTAGAACTATGATGAATTTGGCACGTCTTCTCCTATAAATAGAAGCAAAACTTTACCAACATTCCCAGACTTATCTCTTTCTTGCTGTGAGACTTAAGTATGGCCACTGTTAAGTGTGAGCCTATGAAGATGACCTTAGCAGTGTGGCTTCATTAACTTTGATGGTTATTTTATTCCTTCTAAAGAACATCTTATTAAACAAATTCAGGGAGAGCTCTGTAACAGCCGTTGAATCGATCCCAAACAGTTTTATCTGTCTTTTCAATCTCTAAATTGTACCATGATTTGATAAGAGCATTATTATAAGGAATATATAGTCGAGGAGACCATATTTCAAGGATAGCCTTGATTTTATCGGGGTCAATATAAATACCCTTGGAAGTTACAACAAATCCGAAGAATTTGCCATTGGATACTCCTAGAAAGGATTTTGTTGGATTCATCTTCAATTGGTGGTGGCACATCAATTCGAACACAGTCTTCAAATCTTGAAGGTGATCATCTTTGGAGTGACTCTTGACAACATTGTCATCTACATGGAATTATACTATTTTTCGTAGATGCTTCTGGAATTGTACTCATGGCTCGTTGATATATTGAAGATACATTTTTTAAGCCGAAGGACAAGACTGTATAACAGTAAACTCCCAATGGTGTACGAAAAGAGGTATGTTTTTTATCATCAGGTGACATCTTAATTTGATTGTACCCCGAGAATCCATCTATGAAGAATGTACATTCAAATTCGCATGTATTATCGATCATGACATCTGTGATAGGAAGAGGAAATTCGTTGTTTGGACATGCTAAATTCAGATCTAGATAATCTACGCAGACCCGAACCTTTCCATTTTTCTTTATGACTGAAACGACATTGGCTACCCAGTCGGGATATTACTCTTCTCGAACGAAGTTGCATGCTATGGTTTCTTGACTTCTGCTTTAATTTCATCCATCATATCCAGACGGAATCATCGTTGCTGCTGTTTCGACGATTTATCATTCGAAAAAATATTGAGCTTATGTGTAGCTATTTAAGGATCTAGGCCAAGCATATCCTCAAACTCCAGGCGAAGACATCGATATACTCATTTATTAGCTAGAGTAAAGCGTGTTGATCTTCTTCAAGAAGACTCTTGCTAATAAAGATTTGTCTTGGAAAAGATTCTTCTCCTACATCAATTTGGACTATTTCATCCTCTGTTGGTGGTTCACGTTGCTCAAACCAAAGCTCCCATTGAGTATCCATTTGTTGTGCCCATGGATCATTCTTAAATGGTTCCAATAGTTCAACGTCTTTATCATCTTGGGCAGTTGACACCATATTTACAGAGAAAGCATGTTTGAATATGTCATCCATGCTTTCGTCAAAATCCCACAATAATGAGTCAGAGGAATAATAATGCGTCTCTTCTTCCGTTTTTGAACCTTAATGACTTTTTGGTGGTATAACATATCCCAAACCATGACCAGTCTATTGGAAGTATGTTTCCGGCTTGCCTTTTGGAGAGAAGTGATGTATAGGAGTCCATCTGCATTTTCCATATGTAACCTCCGATTTCCAAATTCCGAAATATTTAGATTTTTATTTATTTTTAAAAATCAAGTTTATAAAATATTTTCTCCTTGAGTTTTAGTATTAGATTTTTGAGCAATGTTTGATTTTAGAAGGTGATTTGAAATCTTTTATAAAAATCATTTTTCCTAAATGTCGAGTTATTATAAATTAAATAGATAAATAATGATATATATATTTCTCTAGCTTCAAATATTTATTGGCTTGAAATCATAAAATTATTTAAAGGACTAGTTGTTTTCTTCATAATAAATTTTGAAATCCATTTGGGATAGTAAATAAAAAAATTACATACTTTCTAGGTTTTGAAATATGGGTTTAATTAGTAGCTAATTGGGAATCAGTTAGCCTTGGAAGCCTCTTAAAATATTTTCTTAAATTATAATCTTTTTTTTCTTTTAAAAATTTTACAAGTTTGCCATCTCCCTTTAACTAGCCAACACACCCTCATTCCCACATGAAGAACTCATTCATATCTAATCTTGGGCATTCATTAATTGGGCCAATCCTCACCCTTTATCCCACACCCTCTCTCCCTATTTAAAGTCTCTCACCCACACCATTCCCAAGAAACCCTAGCTAGCCCTCACAAATTCCCACAAGCCAACAAGCCATCACCATTTTTGTGTGCTCGTGTCCATGTGTCCAGCTTTACGTGTCAGCCGTGTTGGCCTCGGGTCTGACCCAGGGTGTCCTATCGTATCCATTCATTTTTCTGTGTCCAGTCATTACAATATTACAAATTTTCGTGTCCGACACCATCTGGACACAACCACCACTGTACAAACACCCAACCCTGTGTCCAACACCCGGACACGTCCGCCCCCACACCACAATACATCAAACCCATCGTGTCCAGCCTCGGACACGATCCAACCCGACACGATTCACAGAAATCCAAAACCCTAACCCTATTTTGACCCAACCTACCGCCGGCGGCTGAGACCTCCTCCTCGGCGTCGAGCGCCTGTGGCCGACGAGACGAATGGATCCGTCGACCACCGCCGCCTTGAGACGAACGTCGACCGTCGAGCTTCGACCGCAGCAGATCCGCCGACCGCCGTCGAGCTTCGCTGCCGCCCTGAGCTCCCAGATCCCGCCTCGAAGTCGTCGACCGCCGACGCCTTGCCCGCGTGACCCCGGCGAGACTCCTCCGCCGACGCCGGAAGACCCCCATCGTGAGCCCCTCTTTTCTCTCTTCATTTCTTCTAATCTGAGAGTTAGGTTACGGTTATTAATATGGGTTATAAATCAGTTAATTATTATTAATCAGTTAGTTAATTTATAATAATTAGTTTAGTTAATAATTATTAGTTTAGTATATGTAATTAGCTAGTTTTATGCAATTAGTTTATTTTTATGTAATAAATATAAGGGTTTTGATTATGAAAAAAAATATAATAATTTGTTGGGGTTTATATTATTATTTAAGAAATAGTTTCAATAATAAAAAAATTAGTTCAAATTTGGTTATTTTTGGACTGGTAACCGATTTCACTATAGATATAAAAATATATTGGCTTTTACATAAATTCTAAATTTTATAAATAAACTTTTATTGGTAATTATTGTTCAAAATTAATTTCAAAATGATTTTCACGAACTAAGTGTTACCTTAATAACAAACAAACGACCCTTTCTCTTTTAGCTAAACTTGTTAACCCCGTAGGTTTTCTCTATGTATTGAGGACTCGGTATCCTTATCTCGATTTTCGTGTCGAACTCCGATCTTGGACTTCTTTATATAGTTTCTAGCTATTTGGACTACTCCGGACTCATTGGAACTAACTGCTACTTCATTTGGGATCACCTTGAGAAGTGTGGCATTATGTACATTCTCTAATTAGTTATATATAAATATATAAATATTTGATTGATATATATATATACAAATATGTATTTTGGTATATAAGTATATATTTATATACATCTATTTAGTGTATATACACATATACGTATTTTGTACAATTACTAATAGACACTTATATATATATTATATACGTTTTTATTGGTATATACTCTGAGTGTAAATGTGTATTATATACGTATCCCTACTAGATGACCCTAGTTGACTAGAGCCATGCCTGGCATAGCCCTGAGGCCAGGGTATTTCTATTGTGTGTTAGTGTAGCATCTGATACAAGTGATATTATTATATGTTTATAGGACTGTCGGATTCTCCAGACGATACTTTGGGACAGGACATTGGTATTGACAGCTAAGGACCCAAGGCGAGTACATTCTCTGATTAGTTTCTAATTTATGATATCTCCTATGTTCACTGTATCTAGTGCAAATGTCCATGCTCTTGACACGATGGTTACACGGATTGGTGTATACGGATCTCGTCATGAGATATTATTCATTTTTCATGGTATAGCTTGTACAAGACTTGTTTCCTTGTTATCTTGTGCATGTACAGACACTGATTTCCGGGGAGACTTGCTACCTCCCTAGGGAATCCCGTGCCATAGCGTACCATGATTGGATCTACTATACCAGTCGGGGGCGGGGAGTAGTTTAGTATAGATATGTGATCATACCCAACTCTACATGCATCATAGCTCACCCCACATCTCACGTCGGGTACGGCCTGACCATTTATATGCTTCATAGCTGTTACGTGTGATTAGCCTGACCTCTACATGCATCATAGCTAACCAACGGTTAGCCTGACTTTATATGAATCATAGCTAATCACATGTAACCAGCCTGATCAAGTTCCCAAGCCGATCACATATTTAAGCTAGTACTCACACACTTAGTCATAGGGTTCTTGCTCATTGACATATTGTTTCTTTTCCTGCATTTACTTACAGTATTTCCAGTATTTCTTTTATTGTACATTTCTTGTACCTATACATACCTCTTGTATATTTCCATCTAGAACTGCTACATAGTTTATATCATTAATATAGAACTGCTATTTAGAGATGTACTTTGCTCCTTCCTGACTGGAAAAATATTTTCCAGACTGTGACCTTAGTGGACTTGTTTCTGACACACTTGAGGATTGGATGTTACTGAGTGCAGGTATGGCTATTTGTTTTTTTGTCTTGTATTTCCTTGCTTGTCTTGATATCTCATCGTGCTTTAGTTTATGTGATTGAGTACTTCCAGTATTATTTTGAAATATCCACGTCTTCTTATGGAGTTGGGTATTCATGTGAGATTGATTAGATAGTTACATGACCTAGACAGCGTTCTACCGCCGATGCTGTGGCATAGGCTGGATGTACCCACGCACTCGTGCCTTTAAACCGGGTGCGGGTCGTGACACGTTTTTAGTGGTGGCCCATGCAGGTCGACTTTGCAAGTTGTGCGATGTCGTGGTAGTGCGACGTCATAGTTGTACTACTGCGTACCTGTTATAGAATATAGGACATAGGATACTAGGATTAGAGAGGATACTCAATCACAAATTCTTGAGAGATTCCTAGGACGACCCCTTGAGAATCATATTATAATTTCTAATTTTTAAATCCTTTGCCTTGTTTCCGTCTGTCCTCACTCGTTGATATTGAGTTTGATTCCTGTCGATCAATTATTAAATTGGGATCTTGGTTTCATTGTAGAGTTGATTTCATGCCGAGATGAATTTTACGGACTAAATTTTTCGATATCATCTGATGACATATATGGATGAGAACAGTGAGAAAGGTGAAACGTCTGCTTGGGTTATGGAACCTAGAGTTATCGCAGCCGTACCGGTTAGCGAAGATTCTAGATGACATGACTGTAGGGTTGCGTACTTTAGTTACGGAACCTGTCGTTTATCGCACCTATGCTCACTGGCATGGCGAGGATTCACAGCGTCATAATTTCTGACCGACGTGTATGATTATCGGGTTGTGTCTTAAAATTTGTTCTTAAGGTATCATCTCAACACTTATCTATTACTGTTATACAAGACTTTATTCCATCGTCCTTTTGGTTGCTAGCAGTAGAAACACCTTCAGTCCTCAATCCAGACTTTTGAGCTCCTATTCTTTGAGGATTCTTTGTTAAGTATGATAATTAGTGACTTGTAATTATGGCTGTGTCTTGAGTGTTAGTATTGGTTGAGTGTTGTTAGTGAGTTATAAGTGTTTCCTAGTTGGACATGTGAGCAGTAGGCTTTAATCTAGAGTTAACCCATAGCATAGTACCTTGTAATAATGGTTCTAGGAGAAGTGTCATTAGAGACTGAGAGTAGAAGGAGAGCATAGCGTATCAGTGATAGTTCTTAGAGTTAGTATCAGAGCCAATATACCATCCTGGGTAATCATGATTTTGTAATTAAGTGATCTATGTAAACAATTAGGTATCAAGGAATTGTGTTAAGAATTAATGGAGCATATCGTTCAATCGGATAATTGATATCGGGCGTGTTAAAGGTAAAGAAATTTATATGCATGAGGAGTTATAATGAGGTATCATGAGTATAGAAATATCGAAATCGATAATGAAGATGGTGAAGCGTATCACAGATTAGTGTAACAGGCTATAAAAGGTTAAAGGGAAATGCATAAACATCAATTGAGATGAGGAACCATACACATACCCATGAGAGTAAAGAAACATGAGTATAATAGAGGATTCAGGTGATCATGAGTTCTAATGAGCTTGATGAGATAATCCATTAATGCAACTAGTGATATAATACCAAGAGTGCTAATGGTTCTATATTGAGGATTAGTCGAGAACGACGCTCAAAATAGTAAGCACTCTGCGTGATGATAATCGGATGATATACCAGTTGACATAAATTGAAATCATGAAAGAAATTACAGGTGATGATAACTTTGATCATTGGAGGTAATAGTGCAAGTGATTCGGACAGTACAAATTTAGTACACAGTTGTAGACAATAGAGGTATTGAGTGCACCTCGAGTATTAGAGACTACGAGCACTTATATGTAAATTGGTGGATTTATAAATTAAAGAGTGGAAATGAATTTTTAATTTGAGAATTATTGAGAAATTGAGATTGTGTCATTAAAATTTTTGAGGATTTCAAATATTGATTCAATAAACATGGTCAAGGCTACAAAGATTTTAGAAGTGATTAAAATTTTTATTTCGATGTTGAGTATCTGACTTTGAGGAGGTATATGCAATTTATTTTTAAGTTGATCGAGAAGTTAAACCTTGATGATTATTTTGAGGATTAATTTTTATGGTAGATGAGAAATATGAATATTAATATATGAGTAGATGATATACATGTATAAGGATCTGATAACTTGAGCATGATTGAGATGGCACCGCAGACTGACATGGGTGTCCATCTAAAGTTTTATTGGAAAGAGCAGTACTTAGTATGGTGTTATACTTGGTGTGCACTGGAGTGATGAGAACAAATAGTATGGACAATTGTAGTAGGAACGAGAACTGACAGAGAATGTGGTACTAAAGAGGTAGAGGTATCAAAGTTAGATGCATTATTGAACCATGGTTATATTAGAGAATCTTGGTATCAGATTAAGTATTAATAAGCAGGTGTATGCAATACGGATGTATTCATGGATCTTGTGGATTAATGATTAGTTGATATGGGTACCAGTGTACAGGAATAGGAATTAGTTAGTGAATGTGCTAGAATTAAGTGTTTGTTAGAGATAGGAGGTACTACAAGTAATATATTAGCAGGTTCTTTCTTTCCCTCCTAATGTTTCTTTCTCCGTCTTTCGATTGATTGAATTTTCTAGTACTGTAGTTGTATGCATGATTTCTTGTTAGAATAAAATTGGTGGTACACCCTGACAGAGACTGCAGTACCATGACAAAAGACACATGACCTATATATTTTCTTAGATTGTATGGCTGTAGGTAGAATTTTCTTAAACTATGATCATTAGGGTTTTGACTATAGCAAAGATCTATGACAAGGTTATGACTGACAAAAAAAAAAAAATTGGACAAGATGATTAAATTGTGGATGAGCATTATTTTAAATAAAGAATTAAGGGGTTGTTATAACAGAGGTGATGGATCATTGATTATACGAAAATTGAGGTATGATTGAAATTCGAGGATAAACATTAACTTAAATAGAGAGTTAAGAAATTAATAGGGCAAAATTAAGGATTTATTAATTTTAGGAAGATCTTGATATGATTAAATTGATTATTAAAATTTGAGAAAATTTAGGGAATTATCATTATATCTATTTGATTGCAAGATAGAAATTTTATATTTTATATTGAAGATTCTGAAGGTATCGCATCGTTGAGTATTTGAGGAAAAAGAAAATCGGAAAATAAAATCGTTAATGGAATGGTGTCGAATTCAATTCTCGGGAGGAGAATTTAGATTTGAATAAGCATCAATTTAATTTGAGTTAGAGGAGTAAGATGATTGATGGATTAGTGTTTAAAATTTAATTTTTGGAATACGATTTTTATAAATATGCATTGATTGGATTTCAATTGGAGGATTGGATATTAAAATCCTTGAGTATTTAGATACGAACTTAAATGTTGGAGGAGATTATGAAAAAAAAAAAAGATTTGATTTTTAAACTTGAAGGTTTTCAGGAATATGACGTTATAAAATTTTTGAAAGGTTGTGAAATAGCAATATGGAATTACTTCATGATTATTTGTTTGAAATTTAAATTTTGATAGAAATAATATGATGAGTAAAGGCAATTATTGAAGATCTTAAATTTCGAGAACGAAATTTTTCTAAGGTGGATAGACTTGTAACCTCCGATTTCTAAATTCTGAAATATTTAGATTTTTATTTATTTTTAAAAATCAAGTTTATAAAATATTTCTCCTTGAGTTTTAGTATTAGATTTTTGAGCAATGTTTGATTTTAGAAGGTGATTTGAAATCTTTTATAAAAATCATTTTTCCTAAATGTCGAGTTATTATAAATTAAATAGATAAATAATGATATATATATTTCTCTAGCTTCAAATATTTATTGGCTTGAAATCATAAAATTATTTAAAGGACTAGTTGTTTTCTTCATAATAAATTTTGAAATCCATTTGGGATAGTAAATAAAAAAATTACATACTTTCTAGGTTTTGAAATATGGGTTTAATTAGTAGCTAATTGGGAATCAGTTAGCCTTGGAAGCCTCTTAAAATATTTTCTTAAATTATAATCTTTTTTTTCTTTTAAAATTTTTACAAGTTTGCCATCTCCCTTTAACTAGCCAACACACCCTCATTCCCACATGAAGAACTAATTCATATCTAATCTTGGGCATTCATTAATTGGGCCAATCCTCACCCTTTATCCCACACCCTCTCTCCCTATTTAAAGTCTCTCACCCACACCATTCCCAAGAAACCCTAGCTAGCCCTCACAAATTCCCACAAGCCAACAAGCCATCACCATTTTTGTGTGCTCGTGTCCATGTGTCCAGCTTTACGTGTCAGCCGTGTTGGCCTCGGGTCCAACCCCGGGTGTCCTATCGTATCCATTCATTTTTCTGTGTCCAGTCATTACAATATTACAAATTTTCGTGTCCGACACCATCTGGACACAACCACCACTGTACAAACACCCAACCCTGTGTCCAATACCCGGACACGTCCGCCCCCACACCATAGTACATCAAACCCATCGTGTCCAGCCTCGGACATGATCCAACCCGACACAATTCACAGAAATCCAAAACCCTAACCCTATTTTGACCTAACCTACCACCGGCGGCTGAGACCTCCTCCTCGGCGTCGAGCGCCTGTGGCCGACGAGACGAGCGGATCCGTCGACCACCGCCGCCTCGAGACGAACGTCGACCGTCGAGCTTCGACCACAGCAGATCCGCCGACCGCCGTCGAGCTTCGCTGCCGCCCTCAGCTCCCAGATCCCGCCTCGAAGTCGTCGACCGCCGACGCCTTGCCCGCGGGACCCCGGCGAGACTCCTCCGCCGACGCTGGAAGACCCCCATCGTGAGCCCCTCTTTTCTCTCTTCCTTTCTTCTAATCTGAGAGTTAGGTTACGGTTATTAATATGGGTTATAAATCAGTTAATTATTATTAATCAGTTGGTTAATTTATAATAATTAGTTTAGTTAATAATAATTAGTTTAGTATATGTAATTAGCTAGTTTTATGCAATTAGTTTATTTTTATGTAATAAATATACGGGTTTTGATTATGAAAAAAAATATAATAATTTGTTGGGATTTATATTATTATTTAAGAAATAGTTTCAATAATAAAAAAATTAGTTCAAATTTGGTTATTTTTGGACTGGTAACCGATTTCACTATAGATATAAAAATATATTGGCTTTTACATAAATTCTAAATTTTATAAATAAACTTTTATTGGTAATTATTGTTCAAAATTAATTTCAAAATGATTTTCACGAACTAAGTGTTACCTTAATTACAAACAAACGACCCTTTCTCTTTTAGCTAAACTTGTTAACCCCGTAGGTTTTCTCTATGTATTGAGGACTCGGTATCCTTATCTCGATTTTCGTGCCGAACTCCGATCTTGGACTTCTTTATATAGTTTCTAGCTATTTGGACTACTCCGGACTCATTGGAACTAACTGCTACTTCATTTGGGATCACCTTGAGAAGTGTGGTATTATGTACATTCTCTATTTAGTTATATATATATATATATAAATATTTGATTGATATATATATACAAATATATATTTTGGTATATAAGTATATATTTATATACATCTATTTAGTGTATATACACATATACGTATTTTGTACAATTACTAATAGACACTTATATATATATTATATACGTTTTTATTGGTATATACTCTGAGTGTAAATGTGTATTATATACGTATCCCTACTAGATGACCCTAGTTGACTAGAGCCATGCCTGGCATAGCCCTGAGGCCAGGGTATTTCTATTATGTATTAGTGTAGCATCTGATACAAGTGATATTATTATATGTTTATAGGACTGTCGGATTCTCCAGACGATACTTTGGGACAGGACATTGGTATTGACAGCTAAGGACCCAAGGCGAGTACATTCTCTGATTAGTTTCTAATTTATGATATCTCCTATGTTCACTGTATCTAGTGCAAATGTCCATGCTCTTGACACGATGGTTACACGGATTGGTGTATACGGATCTCGTCATGAGATGTTATTCCTTTTTTATGGTGTAGCTTGTACAAGACTTATTTTCTTGTTATCTTGTGCATGTAAAGACACTGATTTCCGGGGAGACTTGCTACCTCCCTAGGGAATCCCGTGCCATAGCGTACCATGATTGGATCTACTATACCAGTCGGGGGTGGGGAGTATTTTAGTATAGATATGTGATCATACCCAACTCTACATGCATCATAGCTCACCCCACATCTCACGTCGGGTGCGGCCTGACCATTTACATGCTTCATAACTGTTACGTATGATTAGCCTGACCTCTACATGCATCATAGCTAACCAACGGTTAGCCTGACTTTACATGAATCATAGCTAATCACATGTAACCAGCCTGATCAAGTTCCCAAGCCGATCACATATTTAAGCTAGTACTCACACACTTAGTCATAGGGTTCTTGCTCATTGACATATTATTTCTTTTCCTGCATTTACTTACAGTATTTCCAGTATTTTTTTTATTGTACATTTCTTGTACCTATATATACCTCTTGTATATTTCCATTTAGAACTGCTACATAGTTTATATCATTAATATAGAACTGCTATTTAGAGATGTACTTTTCTCCTTCCTGACTGGAAAAATATTTTCCAGACTGTGACCTTAGTGGACTTGTTTCTGACACACTTGAGGATTGGATGTTACTGAGTGCAGGTATGGCTATTTGTTTTTTTGTCTTGTATTTCCTTGCTTGCCTTGATATCTCATCGTGCTTTAGTTTATGTGATTGAGTACTTCCAGTATTATTTTGAAATATCCACGTCTCCTTATGGAGTTGGGTATTCATGTGAGATTGATTAGATAGTTACATGACCTAGACAGCGTTCTACCGCCGATGCTGCGGCGTAGGCTGGACGTACCCACGCACTCGTGCCCCTAAACCGGGTGCGGGTCGTGACACATTTTTAGTGGTGGCCCATGCAGGTCGACTTCGCAAGTTATGCGATGTCGTGGTAGTGCGACGTCATAGTTGTACTACTGCGTACCTGTTATAGAATATATGACATAGGATACTAGGATGAGAGAGGATACTCAATCACAAATTCTTGAGAGATTCCTGGGACGACCCCTTGAGAATCTTATTATAATTTCTAATTTTTAAATCCTTCGCCTTATTTCCGTCTGTCCTCACTCGTTGATATTGAGTTTGATTCCTGTTGATCAATTATTAAATTGGGATCTTGGTTTCATTGTAGAGTTGATTTCATGCCAAGATAAATTTTACGGACTAAATTTTTCGATATCATCTGATGACATATATGGATGAGAACAGTGAGAAAGGTGAAACGTCTGCTTGGGTTATGGAACCTAGAGTTATCGCAGTCGTACCGGTTAGCAAAGATTCTAGAAGACATGACTGTAGGGTTGCGTACTTTAGTTACGGAACCTGTCGTTTATCGCACCTATGCTCACTGGCATGGCGAGGATTCACAGCATCATAATTTCTGACCGACGTGTATGATTATCGGGTTGTGTCTTAAAATTTGTTCTTAAGGTATCATCTCAACACTTATCTATTACTGTTATACAAGACTTTATTCCATCGTCCTTTTGGTTGCTAGCAGTAGAAACACCTTCAGTCCTCAATCTAGACTTTTGAGCTCCTATTCTTTGAGGATTCCTTGTTAAGTATGATAATTAGTGACTTATAATTATGGCTGTGTCTTGAGTGTTAGTATTAGTTGAGTGTTGTTAGTGAGTTATATGTGTTTCCTAGTTGGACATGTGAGCAGTAGGCTTTAATCTAGAGTTAACCCATAGCATAGTACCTTGTAATAATGATTCTAGGAGAAGTGTCATTAGAGACTGAGAGTAGAAGGAGAGCATAGCGTATCAGTGATAGTTCTCAGAGTTAGTATCAGAGCCAATATACCGTCCTGGATAATCATGATTTTGTAATTAAGTGATCTATGTAAACAATTAGGTATCAAGGAATTGTGTTAAGAATTAATGGAGCATAACGTTCAATCGGATGATTGATATCGGGCGTGTTAAAGGTAAAGAAATTTATATGCATAGAGGAGTTATAATGAGGTGTCATGAGTAGAGAAATATCAGAATCGATAATGAAGATGGTAAAGCATATCATAGATTAGTGTAACAGGCTATGAAAGGTTAAAGGGAAATACATATACATCAATTGAGATGAGGAACCATAAACATACCCATGAGAGTAAAGAAACATGAGTATAATAGAGGATTCAGGTGATTATGAGTTCTAATGAGCTTGATGAGATAATCCATTAATGCAACTAGTGATATAATACCAAGAGTGCTAATGGTTCTATATCGAGGATTAGTCGAGAACGACGCTCAAAACAGTAAGCACTCTGCGTGATGATAATCGAATGATATACCAGTTGACATAAATTGAAATCATGAAAGAAATTACAGGTGATGATAACTTTGATCATTGGAGGTAATAGTGCAAGTGATTCGGGCAGTACAAATTTAGTACACAGTTGTAGACAATAGAGGTATTGAGTGCACCTCGAGTATTAGAGACTACGAGCACTTATATGTAAATTGGTGGATTTATAAATTAAAGAGTGGAAATGAATTTTTACTTTGAGAATTATTGAGAAGTTGAGATTGTGTCATTAAAATTTTTGAGGATTTCAAATATTGATTCAATAAACATGGTCAAGGCTACAAAGATTTTAGAAGTGATTAAAAATTTTATTTCGATGTTGAGTATCTGACTTTGAGGAGGTATATGCAATTTATTTTTAAGTTGATCGAGAAGTTAAACCTTGATGATTATTTTGAGGATTAATTTTTATGGTAGATGAGAAATATGAATATTAATATATGAGTAGATGATATACATGTGTAAGGATCTGATAACTTGAGCATGATTGAGATGGCACCGCAGACTGACATGGGTGTCCATCTAAAGTTGTATTGGAAAGTGCAGTACTTAGTATGGTGTTATACTTGGTGTGCACTGGAGTGATGAGAACAAATAGTATGGACAATTGTAGTAGGAACGAGAACTGACAGAGAATGTGGTACTAAAGAGGTAGAGGTATCAAACTTAGATGCATTATTGAACCATGGTTATATTAGAGAATCTTGGTATCAGATTAAGTATTAATAAGCAGGTGTATGCAATACGGATGTATTCATGGATCTTGTGGATTAATGATTAGTTGATATGGGTACCAGTGTACAGGAATAGGAATTAGTTAGTGAATGTGCTAGAGTTAAGTGTTTGTTAGAGATAGGAGATACTACAAGTAATATATTAGCAGGTTCTTTCTTTCCCTCCTAATGTTTCTTTTTCCGTCTTTCGATTGATTGATTTTCCTAGTACTGTAGTTGTATGCATGATTTCTTGTTAGAATAAAATTGGTGGTACACCCTGACAGAGACTGCAGTACCATGAAAAAAGACACATGACCTATATATTTTCTTAGATTGCATGGCTGTAGGTAGAATTTTCTTAAACAATGATCATTAGGGTTTTGACCATAGCAAAGATCTATGACAAGGTTATGAATGACAAAAAAAAAAATGGACAAGATGATTAAATTGTGGATGAGCATTATTTTAAATAAAGAATTAAGGGGTTGTTATAACAGAGGTGATGGATCATTGATTGTACGAAAATCGAGGTATGATTGAAATTCGAGGATAAACATTAACTTAAATAGAGAGTTAAGAAATTCACAGGGCAAAATTAAGGATTTATTAATTTTAGGAAGATCTTGATATGATTAAATTGATTATTAAAATTTGAGAAAATTTAGGGAATTATCATTATATCTATTTGATTGCAAGATAGAAATTTTATATTTTATATTAAAGATTCTGAAGGTATCGCATCGTTGAGTATTTGAGGAAAAAGAAAATCGGGAAATAAAATCGTTAATGGAATGGTGTCGAATTCAATTCTCGGGAGGAGAATTTAGATTTGAATAAGCATCAATTGAATTTGAGTTAGAGGAGTAAGATGATTGATGGATTAGTGTTTAAAATTTAATTTTTGGAATACGATTTTTATAAATATGCATTGATTGGATTTCAATTGGAGGATTGAATAATAAAATCCTTGAGTATTTAGATACGAACTTAAATATTGGAGGAGATTATGAAAAAAAAAAGATTTGATTTTTAAACTTGAAGATTTTCAGGAATATGATGTTATAAATTTTTTGAAAGGTTGTGAAATAGCAATATGGAATTACTTCATGATTATTTGGTTTGAAATTTAAATTTTGATAGAAATAATATGATGAGTAAAGGCAATTATTGAAGATCTTAAATTTCGAGGACGAAATTTTTCTAAGGTGGATAGACTTGTAACCTCCGATTTCCAAATTCCGAAATATTTAGATTTTTATTTATTTTTAAAAATCAAGTTTATAAAATATTTTCTCCTTGAGTTTTAGTATTAGATTTTTGAGCAATGTTTGATTTTAGAAGGTGATTTGAAATCTTTTATAAAAATTATTTTTCCTAAATGTCGAGTCATTATAAATTAAATAGATAAATAATGATATATATATTTCTCTAGCTTCAAATATTTATTGCCTTGAAATCATAAAATTATTTAAAGGACTAGTTGTTTTCTTCATAATAAATTTTGAAATCCATTTGGGATAGTAAATAAAAAAATTACATACTTTCTAGGTTTTGAAATATGGGTTTAATTAGTAGCTAATTGGGAATCAGTTAGCCTTGGAAGCCTCTTAAAATAATTTCTTAAATTATAATCTTTTTTTCTTTTAAAATTTTTACAAGTTTGCCATCTCCATTTAACTAGCCAACACACCCTCATTCCCGCATGAAGAACTCATTCATATCTAATCTTGGGCATTCATTAATTGGGCCAATCCTCACCCTTTATCCCACACCCTCTCTCCCTATTTAAAGTCTCTCACCCACACCATTCCCAAGAAACCCTAGCTAGCCCTCACAAATTCCTACAAGCCAACAAGCCATCACCATTTTTGTGTGCTCGTGTCCATGTGTCCAGCTTTACGTGTCAGCCGTGTTGGCCTCGGGTCCGACCCCGGGTGTCCTATCGTATCCATTCATTTTTCTGTGTCCTGTCATTACAATATTATAAATTTTCGTGTCCGACACCATCTGGACACAACTACCACTGTACAAACACCCAACCCTGTGTCCAACACCCGGACACGTCCGCCCCCACACCACAGTATATCAAACCCATCGTGTCCAGCCTCGGACACGATCCAACCCGGCACGATTCACAGAAATCCAAAACCCTAACCCTATTTTGACCTAACCTACCGCCGGCGGCTGAGACCTCCTCCTCGACGTCGAGCGCCTGTGGCCGACGAGACGAGCGGATCCGTCCACCACCGCCGCCTCGAGACAAACGTCGACCGCCGAGCTTCGACCACAGCAGATCCGTCGACCGCCGCCGAGCTTCGCTGCCGCCGTGAGCTCCCAGATCCTGCCTCGAAGTCGTCGACCGCCGACGCCTTGCCCGCGTGACACCGGCGAGACTCCTCCGCCGACGCCGGAAGACCCCCATCGTGAGCCCCTCTTTTCTCTCTTCCTTTCTTCTAATATGAGAGTTAGGTTACGGTTATTAATATGGGTTATAAATCAGTTAATTATTATTAATCACTTAGTTAATTTATAATAATTAGTTTAGTTAATAATAATTAGTTTAGTATATGTAATTAGCTAGTTTTATGCAATTAGTTTATTTTTATGTAATAAATATAAGGGTTTTGATTATGAAAAAAAATATAATAATTTGTTGGGGTTTATATTATTATTTAAGAAATAGTTTCAATAATAAAAAAATTAGTTCAAATTTGGTTATTTTTGGACTGGTAACCGATTTCACTATAGATATAAAAATATATTGGCTTTTACATAAATTCTAAATTTTATAAATAAACTTTTATTGGTAATTATTGTTCAAAATTAATTTTAAAATGATTTTCACGAACTAAGTGTTACCTTAATAACAAACAAACGACCCTTTCTCTTTTAGCTAAACTTGTTAACCCCGTAGGTTTTCTCTATGTATTGAGGACTCGGTATCCTTATCTCGATTTTCGTACCGAACTCCGATCTTGGACTTCTTTATATAGTTTTTAGCTATTTGAACTACTCCGGACTCATTGGAACTAACTGCTACTTCATTTGGGATCACCTTGAGAAGTGTGGCATTATGTACATTATCTAATTAGTTATATATATATATAAATATTTTATTGATATATATATACAAATATGTATTTTGGTATATAAGTATATATTTATATACATCTATTTAGTGTATATACACATATACGTATTTTGTACAATTACTAATAGACACTTATATATATATTATATACGTTTTTATTGGTATATACTCTGAGTGTAAATGTGTATTATATACGTATCCCTAATAGATGACCCTAGTTGACTAGAGCCATGCCTGGCATAGCCCTGAGGCCAGGGTATTTCTATTGTGTGTTAGTGTAGCATCTGATACAAGTGATATTATTATATGTTTATAGGACTGTCGGATTCTCCAGACGATACTCTGGGATAGGACATTGGTATTGACAGCTAAGGACCAAAGGCGAGTACATTCTCTGATTAGTTTCTAATTTATGATATCTCCTATGTTTACTGTATCTAGTGCAAATGTCGATGTGTCACGCCCCAGTCCCAAAATACCGTGGGACCAGACGCGTGATAATGGCCAGCAGCACGCACCGATGGACAACCCAATTTAATGGATCCACCAGGGCATACTTAAGCTGTAAAATAACAAGTCTACGACAATCATGGCATAACTAATCTCATCCACACAAGAAATAAACATGATCCGCAGAGTAAATAAGGAATGTAAATCATCAGCTAGTCTCAACCAAGTACTTCGGGGAAATAACCCGATAAATATCTAATACATTGGTTCAACAGAACAGAAAGTAAATGACTGAAATAAATAATAAATACTGAGCATGAAACATGGATGCTCAAGAGAAGTCCTAGGCTAACACCTCATCCTCGGATGGCTGTACAACTCCTAGATCAGCTCCTGCTCCGGTCTCGTATATCTCAGGGTAGATCTCGTCCTCAAATCCTGGGGACATAATCTGGATCCAGGTCCTCAGGGGACATAGCAAGGTACAAGAAAGCTCAAGCCAAAATAAATGCAGTGCAGAAAATAAATAGAATAAGTAGGGCAAGTAAGTAACCATCTAAGTAAAAATACAAGTGAGAGCAACACGAGTACTCAGGCTGTGCCACTACAAGCTCTGTGTCGGGGAGCCGGTAGTAGTAATAACCGGTAGTGGGTCTAGCTCTGCTCCGAGAGTCTACGACCTCTCAATAATAGTGGATGTATATATATATGGAACAGCCTATAGCCTGTGTGTCTCTCCCCACCCAATGTAACCACGCATATCATGACCACAACGTCTCATGCCCATGTCAAGCGGGATCATAGCTAATACAACCAGTCATACTATATCTAAGCATATAATGTCCATGTCCTGTATCCTATACAGAATCACCACGAATATCTCAGGAAAATCCTGTCTCATGAATAGTGTCATGTGTCCTGGGTCATAATGTACTTGGTAAGACAAGTACGAGAATATAAAGTGTCACGTATGTCCATCTCTAGATGACAACACCCAACACTGCGTACAGTGTTGGCACCCGACTGATAATCGGACGCTAAGTACGTCACACGGTCCTAGGTTGAGCATGCACAGAAATATAATAAAGCAAGGAAAATATATATAAAGACTGTAAAGTTTGGCAAGGTACACTTGCCTGATGTCTGGGTATCAACAACTGTCCCTGTATCAATGGATCCGGTAGGTACTACTCCAAAAGCTGTAACAAACATCACCAATAGTCTCAGAAGGTATCAAACTACTAGAAATGCCTGTCCTTACGTCCAATTTGGACTCAGGGGCAAAAAGTCATTTTCGGCCAAAGCGGGGTCCACCTGTGGGCCACTTTGCACCGAAAAGCGCGTCAGGGTAAAAGGTCTCCAAATTCTGCAAACTCAGTGTCTACAAGACAGGAACGATGATACGAACCCAACGGAACTTCCAGAATTGGATTCTGATGAGCCGTTCACAAAATCACCCGTCAGGTGGAGCCGGTGGGGCCCACGATACGCAATTTTGTCAACGTTCTCGGAATCGGACCAAACTTGGGTCACAGGACCAGCGTATTGCTACGAGTCCAATGGCGTAAGTTTCGTCTCGATCCGATGTGTGTACACAAAGTTACAACGTATTCCAGAAAGGTCGGATACGGGGTGTCGTCGGCGGATACGCGTTGATTCCGGGGTGCACGCACCTCTGAATCCACTTCTGCGAAATCCCACACGACCGTATCGACGACGCATACGGTTCGGTAAAGACCGCGTACGACCAAGTCATCCCGTTTGGTGGGCCGGTGGGCCGCACTCAGTTCCGCGGTGAAACGGGGTATTATTTTTTCTGTTTTTGGATCGCGGTGTGTGATCACCACAGGACGAGATGCACCGAGCGATTTGCACGGGCACCGAGAGGGTTATACAGTCTACACATAGCAACTGACGGAATCGAATTCTGAGTTAAGAGGCGAGAGATATCAGTACCTGAACAGAGCTCCGTGAATCTGAGTTTTCACGCGTCCGAACGTCACTTTGTGTCCTGGTCGTGTCCTCGCGTGCTGCTTGCGTCCGAATCGACTTCTCTCGTGTCCGCTGAGATTCAGAGTCGACTCTAAGGTTTGACTCGGGTCAGCGGGGCTTCGCGTGGGAAGCGTCCGAGTCGGGTCGACGGGGGAGGTCTGGGCAGCGGTATCGCGGGTTCGGCGGTTCGGCGAGTATGGAGGGTCGCTGCTCTGGCCTGGATGGTTGGGTCGAACTGACCGGAGAGGGACGGCACTGCTCCGGCCGTTGGGTTGCTCGGACAGCCGCGGGATCGCTGTGCCGGTTGGGGAGCGTTGTACAGCCGGAGTGCCAGGCGGATAGGAGAGATCCGGGAGGGGTTGACGGGGTCGCGGGCGGTGGGAGGAGAGAACAGGGAGGGAGGAGATGATCGCTCCGGCGGGTTGAGGCCTAGGTCGACGGTGGAGTCGGCACAGGGAAGGAGTTGCTGTACGTAAGGGTGAAGGAGTCGGCTGAAATATTTTAGGTTTTGCTTTGTGATTAAAACTAATGAAAGGAATTAGAGAGATATTTATACACATGTGGGTTTCTTATAGGTTGAGGGTTGCTCTAGGATTAGGGCTTGGTTAACCCTTCTTAGGATCGGGCCTCGATCTAGACCTAGGATTTTGGGCTGGGTCAATGCTCCTAGGACTTGGGCTTCAGTTCTCCTGGGAACGTTTGGCACGGTTTCTAATTCGGTTTAATTCTATTATTGCTTTTAGAGCCTTTAAAAAAATTCCGGAGTCCAATAAATTCACCGAAAAATACCATAGGTCCGGTTTTCTATTTTACACAATAATTTATTACTTCTAGAATATTTTAACACCCTTTGGCCACACTCAAAATTTCTTTAAATCACAATCGTCTTTGTTTTAATTTCCAGAAAATACCAAAATCGAAGTAACTCATTTTAAAATTTATTCTCAAAAATTCAGGGGGTTTATAATCTTTCCTCCTTAAAAGGATTGCGTCCTCGCAATCAAAGAGTAAGCTACCAAAAGAATTATGGAAATACAAGTTGCTTAGTTTACAACTGCCTCCTCAAACAAGTGGGGGTATCGCTGGCGCATACCATCTTCTCGTTCCCAAGTCGATTCTCCAGGGGAATGATGTTTCCATGCTACACAGACTAGTCTGATGGTCTGTCCCCGCAATGTCTTCTCAATGACGTCGAGGATGCCAACTGGTTGTTCTTCGTATCTCAAGCTTGGGCCTACTGCGATTTCTGAATGATCGACTACGTGACTTGGGTCGGTCACGTACCTTCGCAGCTGTGAGACGTAAAATACGTCATGCACTCCCTCTAAAGATGGAGGTAATACAAGTCGATAAGCCACCTCACCAACGCGCTCTAGAATGTCAAATGGCCCAATATACCTTGGGCTCAACTTGCCTCTGCTTCCGAATCTGATAGTACCACGAGTGGGCAAAATCCTCAAGAACACGTGCTCTCCTTCTTTGAACTCTAGGGGACGTCTGTGCGTATCTGCCCAATGCTTCTGTCTGTCTTGAGCTGCTCGAAGATGATTCTGAATCTGTTTTACCTTTTCCACTGTCTGAGTTACTAATTCTGGGCCCAGTATTTGACGTTCGCCAACGTCACTCCAACATATAGGCGATCCGCACTTCCTTCCGTATAAAGCTTCAAATGGTGCCATCTGGATGCTGGCCTGATAACTGTTGTTGTAGGAGAACTCCACTAAGTGCAAATGATCTTCCCAAGATCCTCCAAAGTCTAGCATACATGATCGTAACATGTCCTCCAATATCTGAATGGTGCACTCCGATTGGCCATCTGTCTGTGGGTGGTATGCCATGCTGAATTTGAGTCTGGTGCCCAGACTCTCTTACATGCTCCTCCAGAAATGAGAGATAAATCTCGAATCTCGATCCGATATAATACTAACAGGCACTCCATGTAGTTTGACAATTTGTCGCATATACATGTCAGCTAGTACCTCTATGGACTGTCCAACTCTAAATGGCAAGAAGTGTGCCGATTTAGTGAGTCGATCCACTATAACCCATACTGCGTCTCTTCCGCTGGGGCTCTTTGGAAATCCTGTGACAAAATCCATCGTGATGTGCTCCCACTTCCATTCTGGTATCGGAAGCGGCTGTAACATGCCTGCAGTCCTCTGATGCTCGGCCTTTACTTGCTGACATACTAAGCATTTGGCCACAAATCTCGTAATCTCCCTTTTCATTCCATGCCACTAGTAATACTGTCTCAAGTCTCGGTACATTTTGGTTCCTCCTGGGTGAACAGAGTATATAGAGCTATGTGCTTCAGTCATTAACTCTTGCCTCAATTCTCCATTTGGAACATACAGGCGATTTCCAAACCTCAATATCCCGTCTTCGTGTATGCGAAGTCCTGTCTGCATGCCTGCTTCTGTCCTCTCTTTTAACCTTTTAAATCTAGCATCGGTGGGCAATGCCTCTTTAATCTTCTCCATGAGTGATGACTTAATTTCAAAATTAGCCATCAAGCCATTCTGTCCTGGTAAGACAACCTCTATCTGCAGCTCCTGTAGATCTTTCAATAGCTCGGGCTGCATCGTTAAGAAATAAGCCGTAGGCTTCCTGCTGAGCGCATCTGCAACAACATTTGTCTTTCCCGGATGATACTGCAGATCGATGTCAAAATCTACCATCAATTCAAGCCAGCGTCTCTGCCTCATGTTTAGCTCCTTCTGAGTATATACATACTTCAGACTCTTGTGATCGGTGAAGATTTCTACCCTTTCCCCATAAAGGTAGTGCCTCCATATCTTCAATGCAAATATAACTGCTGCTAACACCAGATCGTGTGTCGGGTAGTTCTTCTCGTGAACCTTCAACTGTCTCGATGCATAAGCAATGACTTTGCCATGTTGCAGCAAAACATATCCCAATCCGCTACCTGATGCATCACTGTAAACAACAAAACCTACTGACCCTGAAGGAAGGGTCAAGACAGGTGCTGTTGTTAATCTTCTCTTCAACTCTTCGAAGGCCTTCTGGCAGTCTTCGGTCCATACAAACTCCTGGTCTTTACGTGTCAGCTTTGTCATCGGTTCTGCAATCCTCGAGAAATTTTCTACAAACCTTCGGTAATATCCCGCAAGTCCGAGAAAACTTCTCACCTCTGCAACTGATGTGGGTGTAGGCCAAGTCTCTATCGCCGCAACTTTCTCTGGATCCACAAAAAGTCCTTCTCCTGATATGATATGTCCCAAGAAAGGCACTTTGTCCATACAGAACTCACACTTACTGAGTTTGGCGTATAACTTCTGCTGTCTCAAGGTCTCCAACACGATTCTGAGATGCTCCTCGTGCTCTTCGTGGCTCTTGGAATATATGAGGATGTCGTCAATGAACACCACCACAAATTTATCCAAGAACTGATGGAAGACTCTGTTCATTAAGCTCATAAACACTGCTGGCGCGTTGGTTAAACCAAACGGCATCACCAAGAACTCATAATGTCCATACTTGGTCCTGAAAGCTATCTTCGGTATGTCTTCCTTCCTTACTTTGATCTGATGATAGCCGGATCGAAGGTCAATCTTCGAGAATACCCTTGCACCACTCAATTGATCGAATAGATCATCAATGCATGGCAAAGGATACCTGTTCTTGATGGTCACAGCATTTAGTGCCCTGTAATCAATGCACAATTGTACTGTTCCATCCTTCTTTGGCACAAATAATATGGGTGCTCCCCAAGGTGAAACACTGGGCCGAATGAAACCCTTCTCCAGAAGATCATCAACCTGTTCTTTCAACTCTACTAACTCCTTAGGTGCTAGCCGATATACCGATGAAGTGATAGGCTCTGCTCCTGGAGTTAAGTCTATTGTGAATTCTATTTCCCGATCAGGCGGTAAACCTGGAAGATCATCGAGAAATACATCCACGAATTCTGATATGACTCTTGGGTAACCTGTCTCCTCTTCTATAGATAGTACCCTAAGAGTAGGCTGAGCTCCTTGCTCTACTACTCCTCGAAGAAACTCAAATTCTGGATGTCCAGGCGGTCTAAATATAACCCTTCCAAGCCGACAATCAAGGGTCGCATGATACTGACTTAACCAGTCCATACCAAGTACGACATCATAGTCAGGCATCGAAAATATCAGAAATTGGGCTCGCATTTCTCTGCCACAAACTACTACTGAACATGATCTACAGACGTCACTAACCGGAATAATTCCACCTCCCGTAAGAATCCTCTTCATCTTCGGGAGGGGTGCAGTAGCTACTCTATGGGTGGCAACAAAGCTAGCTGCTATAAATGAATGCGATGCTCCAGAATCAAATAATGCTACAGCTGGTAATGAAGCTACTAAAATAGTACCTGCGATGACCTCGCCTGCTGTAGCCTCCTGCTCAACAGCTAAGGTGAATGCCTGGCCTCGACCTTGAGCTGGTCCTCTCTGCTGCTGCTGTTGCTGAAATAGGGCTGCCTGCGGTGCCAGTGGCGGTCTCTGCTGGTAGCCTCCTGTAGCTGGTGGTCTGACTCCTCCAGCTCCTGTCTGCTGTGCTCCTACTGCTCCTGTAGCTGGTCGTGGTACAGGTAAAGCTAGTCTCTGTGCTCCGTCTTTGCGTTCAGAACAGTCCCTAGAAAAGTGCTGGTTGGATCCGCAGCTCAGACATAGTCCTAACTTACGTCTGCATTCCTTCTCAATGTGTCCTACTTTGTCGCAGTGGTGACAAGTAGGAAAAGGTCTGTCCCTGTGTGCTGCTCTTTCCGGGATACTCCTCTGGAATCTTTTCGCAGAATCTCCTGGTGCTGTCTTGGATGGTGCAGATGGGTTTGGCCTCTTCAGATTCGATTCCCTTCTAGTGACGCGCTCCATGCGTCGTGCTGCTGCAAGGACCTCAGTATAAGATGTAGGTGCGACGGAGCCAATTAATCTCTGAAGCTTGAACTTTAGTCCATCAAAGAACTTTTTAGCTTTTTCTTCCTCTGTCGAAATCAATGCCGGAGCGAAGTGACTTAGGCGTATAAACTCTGCATTGTATTCCTCCACTGTCATACTGCCTTGGATGAGGCGGTTGAACTTGTCTCTGAGCTCTGATCGTGCAACTGCCAGAATGTACATCTCTTGGAAGAGTCTGGAGAACTCTTCCCAAGTGAATCGGTCCTGTCCGAGCCTCCTCTCTTCTGCTAGCCACCAGTGATGCGCATTATCAGTTAACTGCATTCTGACTGCAGTCATCCACTTCTCTCTCGGAAGTTCAGCGGCTTCCAACTGATGCTGGATGTTAGTGAGCCATTCATGAACTTCTGTCGGCCCTTCTTTGCCAGAAAATGTACGAGGCTTGAGATGACAGAAATTGGTGATAGATTCCGTCGCTGTTCGCCTTGTTGGTGGATTTGCCAGCTCCAATGCAGATACCAGGCTGGTCCTCAGATACTCTGCCTCCTGGCGATGGACCTCTTGCTGAATCTGCTGCTGGGCCTGCATCATGGCATACATCATCTGGAATATCTGTTGCCCGTCCATGGCTTGTCCGGACGGGAAAACTGGCATCTAGGGAGTGAACTGTGGTGGAGGTGGGATGTCATCTCTCCGGAACCTTGGATTAGGTTGACCGGTCTGATCGCTCTGCGATGCTTGTCCTCCATCCCCTGGGGTCACTCCGTCTATATATGTAACCACAGCGTCGTGTGGCGTATCCAATAAAATCTCTTCTCCGTTCCTAGGATCCATTACTCTGCAATCAAAAGATAAACTGTAAGAAGGCACAGAGGAATCAACACAGGATGCAGTTCAAGTAACAATTTCGAGTTCGATATAGAGTTCAATAATGGTTTAATTAATGGATGAGATCCTATAATTTATCCTATTCTTAAGGAAGGCTGGTTCGGTCCCTAAGTTGAAACCGAACAATTTAGTCGTTGACCTGCATGGGCCACCACAAAAACTATGTCACGTCCCAGTCCCAAAATACCGTGGGACCAGACGCGTGATAATGGCCAGCAGCACGCACCGATGGACAACCCAATTTAATGGATCCACCAGGGCATACTTAAGCTGTAAAATAACAAGTCTACGATAATCATGGCACAACTAATCTCATCCACACAAGAAATAAACATGATCCGCAGAGTAAATAAGGAATGTAAATCATCAGCTATTCTCAGCCAAGTACTTCGGGGAAATAACCCGATAAATATCTAATACATTGGTTCAACAGAACAGAAAGTAAATGACTAAAATAAATAATAAATACTGAGCATGAAACATGGATGCTCAGGAGAAGTCCTCGGCTAACACCTCGTCCTCGGATGGCGGTACAACTCCTGGATCAGCTCCTGCTCCGGTCCCGTATATCTCGGGGTAGATCTCGTCCTCAAATCCTGGGGACATAATCCGGATCCAGGTCCTCAGGGGACATAGCAAGGTACAAGAAAGCTCAAGCCAAAATAAATGCAGTACAGAAAATAAATAGAATAAGTAGGGCAAGTAAGTAACCATCTAAGTAAAAATGCAAGTGAGAGCAACATGAGTACTCAGGCTGTGCCACTACAAGCTCTGTGTCGGGGAGCCGGTAGTGGTAATAACCGGTAGTGGGTCTAGCTCTTCTCCGAGAGTCTACGACCTCTCAATAATAGTGGATGTATATATATATGGAACAGCCTGTAGCTTGTGTGTCTCTCCCCATCCAATGTAACCACGCATATCATGACCACAACGTCTCATGCCCATGTCAAGCGGGATCATAGCTAATGCAACCAGTCATACTATATCTAAGCATATAATGTCCATGTCCTGTATCCTATACAGAATCACCACGAATATCTCAGAAAAATCCTGTCTCATGAATAGTGTCATGTGTCCTGGGTCATAATGTACTTGGTAAGACAAGTACGAGAATATAAAGTGTCACGTATGTCCATCTCTAGATGACAGTACCCAACACTGCGTACAGTGTTGGCACCCGACTGATAATCGGACGCTAAGTACGTCACACGGTCCTAGGTTGAGCATGCACAGAAATATAATAAAGCAAGAAAAATATATATAAAGATTGTAAAGTTTGGCAAGGTACACTTGCCTGATGTCTGGGTATCAACAACTGTCCCTGTATCAATGGATCCGGTAGGTACTACTCCAAAAGCTATAACAAATATCACCAATAGTCTCAGAAGGTATCAAACTGCTAAAAATGCCTGTCCTTACGTCCAATTTGGACTCAGGGGCAAAAAGTCATTTTCGGCCAAAGCGGGGTCCACCGGTAGGCCACTTTGCATCGAAAAGTGCGTCAGGGTAAAAGGTCTCCAAATTCTGCAAACTCAGTCTCTACAAGTCAGGAATGATGATACGAACCCAAAGGAACTTCCAGAATTGGATTCAGATGAGCCGTTCACAAAATCACCCGTCAAGTGGAGCCGGTGGGGCCCACGATACGCGATTTTGTCAACGTTCTCGGAATCGGACCAAACTTGGGTCACAGGACCAGCATATTGGTACGAGTCCGATGGCGTAAGTTTCGTCTCGATCCGATGTGTGTACAAAAAGTTACAGCGTATTCCAGAAAGGTCGGATACGGGGTATCGTCGGCGGATACGCGTTGATTCCGGGGTGCACGCACCTCTGAATCCACTTCTGCAAAATCCCACATGACCGTATCGACGACGCGCACAGTTCGATAAAGACCGCGTGCGACCAAGTCATCCCGTTTGGCGGGCCGCACTCAGTTCCTGCGTGAAACGGGGTATTATTTTTCCTGTTTTTGGATCGTGGTGTGCGATCACCACAGGACGCGATGTACCGAGCGATTTGCACGGGCACCGAGAGGGTTATACAGTCTACGCATAGCAACTGACAGAATCGAATTCGGAGTTGCGAGGCGAGAGATATCAGTACCTGAACAGAGCTCCGTGAATCTGAGTTTTCACGCGTCCGAAAGTCACTTTGTGTCCTGGTCGTGTCCTCGCGTGCTGCTTGCGTCCGAATCGACTTCTCTCGTGTCCGCTGAGATTCAGAGTCGACTCTAAGGTTTGACTCGGGTCAGCGGGGCTTCGCGTGGGAAGCGTCCGAGTCGGGTCGACGGGGGAGGTCTGGGCAGCGGTATCGCGGGTTCGGCGGTTCGGCGAGTATGAAGGGTCGCTGCTCTGGCCTGGATGGTTGGGTCGAACTGACCAGAGAGGGACGGCACTGCCCCGGCCGTTGGGTTGCTCGGACAGCCGCGGGATCGCTGTGCCGGTTGGGGAGCGTTGTACAGCCGGAGTGCCAGGCAGATAGGAGAGATCCGGGAGGGGTTGACGGGGTCGCGGGCGGTAGGAGGAGAGAACAGGGAGGGAGGAGATGATCGCTCCGGTGGGTTGAGGCCTAGGTCGACGATGGAGTCGGCACAGGGAAGGAGTTGCTGTACGTAAGGGTGAAGGAGTCGGCTGAAATATTTTAGGTTTTGCTTTGTGATTAAAACTAATGAAAGGAATTAGAGAGATATTTATACACATGTGGGTTTCTTATAGGTTGAGGGTTGCTCTAGGATTATGGCTTGGTTAACCCTTCTTAGGATCGGGCCTCGGTCTAGACCTAGGATTTTGGGCTGGGTCAATGCTCCTATGACTTGGGCTTCAGTTCTCCTGGGAACGTTTGGCACGGTTTCTAATTCGGTTTAATTCTATTATTGCTTTTAGAGCCTTTAAAAGAATTCTGGAGTCCAATAAATTCACCGAAAAATACCATAGGTCCGATTTTCCATTTTACACAATAATTTATTACTTTCAGAATATTTTAACACCCTTTGGCCACACTCAAAATTTCTTTAAATCACAATCGTCTTTGTTTTAATTTCCAAAAAATACCAAAATCGAAGTAACTCATTTTAAAATTTATTCTCAAAAATTCAGGGGGTTTACACCATGCTCTTGACACGATGGTTACACGGATTGGTGTATACGGATCTCGTCATGAGATGTTATTCCTTTTTCATGGTGTAGCTTATACAAGACTTGTTTCCTTGTTATCTTGTGCATGTACAGACACTGATTTCCGGGGAGACTTGCTACCTCCCTAGGGAATCCCGTGCCATAGCGTACCATGATTGGATCTACTATACCAGTCGAGGGTGGGGAGTATTTTAGTATAGATATGTGATCATACCCAACTCTACATGCATCATAGCTCACCCCACATCTCACGTCGGGTGCGGCCTGACCATTTACATGCTTCATAGCTGTTACGTGTGATTAGCCTGACCTCTACATGCATCATAGCTAACCAACGGTTAGCCTGACTTTACATGAATCATAGCTAATCACATGTAACCAGCCTGATCAAGTTCCCAAGCCGATCACATATTTAAGCTAGTACTCACACACTTAGTCATAGGGTTCTTGCTCATTGACATATTGTTTCTTTTCCTGCATTTACTTACATTATTTCCAGTATTTCTTTTATTGTACATTTCTTGTACCTATACATACCTCTTGTATATTTCCATCTAGAACTGCTACATAGTTTATATCATTAATATAGAACTGCTATTTAGAGATGTACTTTGCTCCTTCCTGACTGGAAAAATATTTTCCAGACTGTGACCTTAGTGGACTTGTTTCTGACACACTTGAGGATTGGATGTTACTGAGTGCAGGTATGGCTATTTGTTTTTTTGTCTTATATTTCCTTGCTTGCCTTGATATCTCATCGTGCTTTAGTTTATGTGATTGAGTACTTCCAGTATTATTTTGAAATATCCATGTCTCCTTATGGAGTTGGGTATTCATGTGAGATTGATTAGATAGTTACATGACCTAGACAGCGTTCTACCGCCGATGCTGCGGCATAGGCTGGACGTACCCACACAATCGTGCCCCTAAACTGGGTGCGGGTCGTGACACCATAATTTAGTCCTAAACCAGATTTTAGGATATAGCCCATCTCTTCCGTAATGTTCTTAGCTAGTTGGTTGTAATGATACAATTGTATCTTCCCCATATCCTCGTCAGAATCATTAGTCTGTGTGACTCTTTTGCTTCTAGCTTTGCCAAAGATTATCTGACGTTGCTTGTCCTATCTTGCTGGGACTATGAAGTATGCATCCTCATATTGTTCATATAATGAACTGTATTGAAATGGAGATGTCACCGGTATGGACAGAGGTTCATAGAGATGAAGAGCCTCTAAGAATTTTTTAGCAAAGGGTTCAACATCAACGTAGTGTGAAGTAGTGCCTTCTTTATTCATAAAATATAATATTTCTTCATCTTCCACATAGTCAGCAGAATCTTCATCCTTGACAGTAGGGTTGGCAAGATTGATGACTAAGGGTTGATTCACTGATGTTGGTTGCTTGTTACGACGAAGGTCAATAATGAGGTCCTCATTCTCCAGTGTCGGATTTTTATTGCATCGAATGTTGATGACCAATGGAGGTGACTTGTTCAGGTTGATGCCGAGAGGCTTCGAAGGAGCTGGACGAGTAATACGTTCTTTAACTTAGATTATCAAAGGCTCTTCTTTTGGGGTATTTTCAGCTTCATCACTAGATTGATTAGCTTCTTCTTTCATATACTCTAGTGTATAGAGAGCAGAGTCAACAAAATAGGCTTCGACACCTTTGAATGGGTTGAGGTGAGCTACCTCTGTTTTGAACTTTTTCTTACTATTCACATATTTGAAGCATTGATGTAGGGTGGAGGATACAATTTTATGCTCGTGTATCCATGGTCGTTTCATCAAAATATTGTAGGATACGTCAGAGTCAATCATATTGCATGCAACTTCAGTACGTAGATCACCTATCTGAATTTTTAGTCCGTATCTTTCCCAACTGTTTACTCCTTCCAGCATTAAAGCCTAGAATGGTAGTGCTAGTAGCAGACATGTTGTACATTGGTATCTTTAATCCTTTCAGTAGCCTTTTAGGAATATTGCTAAGTGAAGAACCAAGGTCAATGTGAATCTGGTTCACCTTAATAGATCCAATATAACCGGTATAATAAAGAGGTCTGTCATATTGATTATCTTTGAGTAGCATGTCATCTTGCATGAAGGTGATGTTAGAAATCTTCTTGATCATGCTGTGGCATTGAGGACACGCTAATGGCTCTTCATCTGGAGTCTTGAGTTGATCTAAGCATGAGTCTTCATGTATCAGAGCTTCGCTTAAAGCTTAACGAGTCTCCTTCGACAAATAAAGTAACTCAAATATAGAAAGTCGGTCAGGGGTATTGGCCAATTATGCTAATATGTCAAAATTGTAGGGCTTTTTAAGTCATTGGGGTACATTCTTCTTTAGGAATTTATCGAAATGTACTTACTTCTACTATCCTTTCTCTGCCGTAGTAGGCTTCGAAGGACCATGTTTGATTGTGACCCGAGCAACATGAGTTCGCAAAGTAGAAAGAGTGTCAGGAACATCTTCCGGGATAGATTCGTAAGTTTTATGATAATATTTGCCAAACCTAGTACCAATCATGGCTTCTTCTCCGAACATCGGAGAAGAAGCACCATGTTACAGGACTTGAGTTTCTTTTTATCATGCCTCTTCTTGGAGCGCGTATGTGGGCTAGTTTCATCATAGCCCAATCCACTACGGGATTGTTGGAATATCCTTGAGGTTGTAGAGGAATACTTTATCCCTTGCCAAAGTTCAAACCTACAACTTTCTGGAAATTATACCCCATGTTTTGCATCAAGTGTGATTATTGGTTGTATCGATGAAATTGGGGACGATCCTCCTCAAGCACCTGCGTTGAGGTCGATGCTCTAATGGTTGCAGAAGGAGGAGAATTTTTTGTAGGATCACCTTCGTGAGCAGCAAAGACTTGTTGTGCCCTATACAACAAAACACTGCCAATCATAGACCATTGTCGGTGTGTCAAGCGAAGCTTGCGAGTCAAGCTTGGTGGAAAAATATTCAAATTTTGAAATTTATTTCGAAAGATATGTCTTCTTGATGTTGATCTTCATCACTATTCGAGTGATGATCCGAAGAAATCATATTGCATGATTTATAATTCTTACCGTTCTTGGATTTTGATTTGGAAGATACTGCACCCTGGTCCCAATCTGGCAGCAGGTCGGGATGAATCCACATAATCTTGCCATGATCTTTGGTAAGAGGCACTTGCCACTACCATATTTTCTAGGAATGGGTATTTTATTCATTTCCTATTTAATTAAATATTATACATGGTAAATAATTATTTGTTGTATTATTTAATTATTGTTAGATGTTATTTATTTAATTTGGACTTGTATTAGTGGACCTAACTAGTTTATTTTGGACCCATGGACCAATATGAATTAATTAGTTAGACTTAGCCCATTTAGAAAGCCCATTGTTAAGGAGATGGATTTAAATTAATTAAATCATTAGACTAGAAGCTTCATTCCTTAATTATTTCTTTATGAGAGGCCGCAAGGGGTATATTGGACATTTCATAATTACTTGAGGGAGAGGAAAGGGCCGGCCTATATAAAAAGAGGGGAAAATTTCTCTCTCCTCTTTTTCATTCCAAATCTTGATCTAGAATTTCCTACTACCAAATTTTCTTCATTTCTATCTCATTTCCCTACCAAATTCATTCCAATTCTTTCCCAAATCACTATTAGAGACTTTAGAAACAAGGATCTAGAAGGAGAAGTAAGGATCTACAAAGAGAAGCAACGATCTACAATTTGGAGACAATTTTATCTCAATTGGAGGTTTCATTTGAAATTCATCTCCCAATAGGTATAATTCAATTTTTCCCCTTAAAATAGCTTCTAAATCTAAGATTTAATCATGAATAATCAACCCATATGCATGTACTACCCATAAGATTTGGTTTTGTGTTCATAGGAGACCTATGGAGAAAGTTATGGGGCTTTTTGTGTCAATTTTGGGAGAATTCCGAAAATTACTTTTGTTGTGTGTGTCAATTGATCCTATAGATCAATTTGGCATATGTTTATGTGTTTGGGGCTAGTGTCGTGTCCATAATTGGGTACTTGTAGGTTGTATCCCAACAATTTGGTGATACGTATTGTTTTGGGGGTTTTTCCTCCGACACGGGACTTTGTACATGTCGTATTTTGACACGGACACATAGATCTATATTTGACACTTTGTTTTGTTCATAAATATTATATGTGACTTGCTTGTGTCCTTCGAGGTACAATTGGATGTGTGGTGGACTCGTGTCGCATGCGTATCCTAGATCTAGGGGGATACGGTGTGATACTCTCCATTTATTGTGTGTGTATGTGTAGATCTAATAAATTATGTTTTAATTCTTGAATTATAATTATGGACCAACATGAATTAATTAGTTAGACTTAGCCCATTTAGAAAGCCCATTGTTAAGGAGATGGATTTAAATTAATTAAATCATTAGACTAGAAGCTTCATTCCTTAATTATTTCTTCATGAGAGGCCCCAAGGGGTATATTGGACATTTCATAATTACTTGAGGGAGAGGAAAGGGCCGGCCTATATAAAAAGAGGGGAAAATTTTTCCCTCCTCTTTTTCATTCCAAATCTAGATCTAGAATTTTCCACTACTAAATTTTCTTCATTCTCATTTTATTTCCCTATCAAATTTATTCCAATTCCTTCCCAAATCACCATTAGAGACTTGAGAAACAAGGATCTAGAAGGAGGAAGCAAGGATCTACAAAGAGGAGCAAGGATCTACAATTTGGAGACAATTTCATCTCAATTGGAGGTTTCATTGGGAATACATCTCCCAATAGATATAATTCAATTTTTTCCCTTAAAATAGCTTCTAAATCTAAGATTTAATCATAAATAATCAACCCATATGTATGTACTACCCATAGGATTTGGTTTTGTGTTCATAGGAGACCTATGAAGAAAGTTATGGTATTTTTTGTGTCAATTTTGGGGGAATTCCGAAAATGACTTTTGTTGTGTGTGTCAATTGATCATATAGATCAATTTGGCATGTGTTTATGTGTTTGGGGCTAGTGTCGTGTCCATAATTGGGTACGTGTAGGTCGTATCCCAACAATTTGGTGATACGTGTTGTTTTGGGGGTTTTTCCTCCGACACGGGACTTTGTACATATCGTATTTTGACACGGACACATAGATCTATATTTGACACTTTGTTTTGTTCATAAATATTATATGTGACTTGCTTGTGTCCTTCGGGGTGCAATTGGATGTGTGGTGGACTCATGTCGCATGCGTATCCTAGATCTAGTGGGATACGGTGTGATACTCTCCATTTGTTGTGTGTTTATGTGTAGATCTAATAAATTATGCTTTAATTCTTGAATTATAATTATGTATACATATGTAGATATTATATATATACTATAGTGTATTTATTATTGTGTTTGTTGTAGCATAGATCTATGTATTATATATGTACCAATAGAATAAATATATATGTAGCTTTTTTCTACATGCATTAAAATATATGTTATAATATATGTTAGGAATATAAATATAAGAATATGTTTTATAAAATATATATGTATGTTTAATTAAGTAATTAGATTATTTATAGAAATTAGAATATGATTATGTATATATATATTTGTATGGATGTATATTTATTACATTTTTATGTATGTGTGCATTTGACTATGTTGTAATATGTACATTATTATATAGAAGGTGTATTATAACTAATTGGTATTTGTATATATAGATATGTATATATTATATATGTATTTGAGTTATATATATATATATATATATATATATATATTTATTTGGTTTATATATATATATATATTGATATATATATATATATATATATATATATATATATATATATATATATATATATATATTACTGTTTTTAGCGACAGCAGGAATTAATGACAGAGCTGCTGTCATTAATAGCCGAGGAATAGCAGCAGCAGCCGCTGTAACAGTGGCGGCGGCAATTAATGACAGAGCTGCTGTCATTAAATAGCAGTAGCAGCGGCAGAAATTGCAACAACAACGACGGAGGGTATGGTGACGGTTGAAAACCGTCACCAAAGCAGAGGCAGCAGTGCAGAAATGCAGCAGCAGTAGCGACGGCAGTTCAGTGACAGCCAGAACTGTCACTGAAAGTCTGATATCTAAATATCAGTGTTTTTCAACACTGCTTTCAGTGACAGTTATGCTGATTTTAGTATATTATGTTTATATCTTATATTTATATATATATTTATATATATATATATGTATTAATATTGAGATATAATACTATTATTGCTACATTTCTTAATTGTATAATATTAGTATATATTTATATATTATATATAAGGGTAATTACTATATCAAGGTATTGAGTATTACCTTGTGGAAACCAAGGTAAGTGGGATACGCAAGATACGGGGTTTGGGTATCAAGTTTGTGATTTTTGTGGAGATACAAAGTTGGTTCAAAACCATGGTACCTATTTGATGTGTAAATTAATATTCTATATTATTATACATAATTGTTGGATATATATGTATTGTGAGGTTTACCTTGGAAATTACGTATCCGGAGATACGGTATCCTAATACTTTAAGATGTATTTTTTATGACTTAGATTTTAATATCTTGACCCAAGATTTTTGTGTAAGACTTGTGCAACCTAGAAATAGATAGTTGACCTTAGTTTGACCATAGTTGACTTATAGTTGACCATAGTTGATTTTTGACTTAGAATTGACTTATTAACCTAGAAGTTGACTAGTTTAACTTGTTCTCTTTTTGGGACCTTGTATTGATGTTGTATTCTATATCTAGGTCTTCGAGGCACCTAGTCAGATATCTGTGAGACTATTCATTGGACTTTAGGCGAGTACATTCTCTGATAGTTTCTCATTTATGATATCCTCTATGTTCATTGTATCTAGTGTAGATATCCATGTTCTCTAGACACTATGGTTACACGGATTGGTATATCCGGATCTTGTCATGAGATATTATTCCTTGGTATATGGTGTATATGGTACAAGTATTGTTTCATTGGTTATTTTGTACATGTACAAACACCGATTCTCGGGAAGAGTCGCTATCTTCTTGGGGAATCTTGTGCCATAGCATACCGTGGTTGAATCTATTATACCAGTCGGGGGTAGGGAGTATTAGTATAAATGTGTGATCAATATCCCTATTGTATCAAGTACTGATTACTGAATAGTGTTGATCATACACCGCACGTATGATTAGCCAGGCCGCATTGCATCTTGCCCAAGCCGATCACATGTTAAGCTAGTACTCACACACTTAGTCATTAGTATTCTTGTTTCATTGGCATATTGTTTATTATTGTATTTATTTCCAGTATTTCCTTATTGTATATATATCTCTTGTATCTATTGTACATCTTGTTTATCCACAGCTATTTACTGTTACATAGTTTTTATCATTGATTAGAACTGCTGTTAGAGATGTACTCTGCTCTTTTTCTGACTGGATATATTTTTCCAAATGATACTGAGGAGTGGTACCCTACCTATTATGGATCCCAGGATATTGTGGGTTTAGATTCTGAGACCCTGGCTCAGGAGGGACTTATTCCAACTGAGACAGTTGACCCTGGAGTTGTAGCTTCATAGTATTCTTTTGTACTGGATTTGTCTCCAACTTTTCCTATTATTCTTCAGACTCATTGATCTATTATTTTAGACTCATGAGTTGTATTGTGACTATTCTATTCTTTATCTGATTTATGCTTTTCTATCTTAGTTCTGTGATTGAGTATACTATCATTATTGGTGGTTCATTATATTGTTAGATAGATTATCTAGACAGCGTTCTACCGCCGATTCTGCGGCGTAGGCTGGGCGTTGTTTCCGACTAGTACCCTTACATCGGGTGCGGGTCGTGACAGTACTAACCCCTCTATTTGACTTCGAGGAGGCGGAAGATTTATCACTTCCATCATAGTTTGAGGTATTGGCATGATGCAGTTTAAGATTTCTTTTGCTGGAAAGTCGCCGAATTGAAGAGACACCATATTGCCAGTGACTGTCTTCTCTTCGTTGTGAAGGATGATAGATTTATCATCTATCAACTATTGTATCTTCCTTTTCAAGACATAACAAGCCTTGGTAGGGTAATGTATATATCGGTAATATATGCAGTACTTCGGGTCATCTGTTTTTCCAGCCTCATTTGGTCGCTTGATATCAGGCAACTGTAACTTGTTATTTTTTATCAAACATTCAAAAATATTGTGAATTTTTCTCTCGTCAAAGGAATATTCTTTCTTAGGCCTGGAATACTCTTGAGGACTTTGTGCTGGAGTAGAGGTGGGTCGCTTTGACAAGTTTATTGCCAAGGCCTCCTTTCCTTTGCTGTTATAATTATTTGCACTGTTATTGGAGTTGGAGGGGCGCTTCCCTTTTATATTAGCATTTATAACCCTAAATTACGTGCCATCTTCACATTACCTTCAACAAATTCGGCCCTATTGGTGAACGTCGTCCCGTCTTGAAATTGAGTTGGACCTATCCAGAGCCCCACTATAGGTAGTAGGTTCTTTTTGTAAGTATCAATGAATGCAAAGTCTGGAATACTTGGGGATAATTAGAGTTGCTTGCCTGAAATGCTCCACGAATTCATGAGGGGATTCCTTCTCCTTCTGTTTGATATCGATGAGCAAAGACATCGTCATATCCAAGCCTCCCTCGTAGAATCGTTAGAGAAAAAGATACTTCATGTTATCAAATGAGGATATTTAGTTATCAGGTAAACTGTGATTCCAATCGTAGGCTATGCCAGCCAAGCACCCCACGAACAATCTGGTAAGGACAACATCTTCTTTTTGCAGACGAGTCATCATTATATTGATGTAATTAATATATTGGCTTGATGATGTCCTCCCTTCAAACAAGACTATCGATTGGGGTTTATATTTAGGTGGGAATAGAATATTATCCCAATGAGGACAATAAGACTGTTTTACCCCCATCTTACAGAGTTGGTCTTTGTTCTTTAAAACATCGACCTGTGCACGCAACTCTAGGATAGCTTTGAGAGGATCTTCTGGTCGGAGTAATGCGACTGACTGATAAGATCCTGGTTCAACAGGTATTACCACAGGCGGAGGTCCACCCCCAATATTGAGAGGATTAATAGTTGGCGCTGTTGACTTTTGGTTTATGACTACTTCTAGATTTGTGTTATCCTGCAGATATGTTATTATAGGAGTAGGCTATGCATATACGAATGAAGCCACTTGGACAAGTACTGGTATAGCATAGTGTTGGTTTGTCATCACTTGATGCATATTTTGTATCATAGTATGCATGTCCCTGAGACCGGCCTCTAATGAGTTGAGGTTTTGTTCAGTTGCTTTTGATGGAGAAGCATCTTATTCATCACCGATGGTATAAATACTAACATCCATGTATACGATAGAGGGATTAGTAGAAAGAACTGTGTAGTTGGAATCTACATTGTTAGTTTCAGAATAGGGGGGATTGCTACCCCCATCCTCGGATTCTGAAGAATGGGGATTCTCATGAAGAATGAGCTCCCGTCTTTGAGAACGAGTATTTTGGTATACTCCTTCAAAATAGGTCGACGAGTTGGTCAAATCTTCTCTAGCTGGGTGTTCTTGATGAACTTTGTCTTGATTGTCTCCTGCCATGGGGAAGTTGCGAAGCCATGTATGCTGAAGCAAAGAGCAGTTCATCATCAGACTCCTGGTTATCAATTTGCTTTGTATGCCGAGGTTTAGGAGACATAGGGTAGGTCAATCTGTTAAACATAGATCGCTTTACTGATGCACAACAACATTCGGTTATAATTCTATGATAATTATAATGATGTTCATTAGGAAACACCATTGTAATATCAGAAGGTTCTCTCTCTCTTTACGCTTTTGTACAATAAGCTCACATAAATTGAAAGAGAGAATAGAAGAGGAGAAAGAGGGTAGACTCTGCTTCTTTACATGAGATATATTAAATCTTCTATGCACAATTTTGGTCTCTTGTGTATGGAGTGATGTGTTGGCTTGATTGGCAAGCAATTTGTCACCTTTCGAGCCTTTGTCCTTCACGGATGAGAGAAAATTGTCTCTAGGAGCCCTCTTATGTGCATGCACACAATCAGCATGTTGTAAAGAGGTTGGTCCTACTTGGCACACTTTCTGCAGTATAGGTAGAGTTGGCGTAGTTTGACCACGTGTATTTGATTTTGTACGAAGGTATTGACGTGGCACACTAATAGTAGACTTCTGACAAGTGGCGCATAACTTTCCCTTTGTTGTGTGTGTAAACATGATGTTAGAAGAATGATTCTCCCTGACTAACACCTCATTTGTGCGCTTGTCGTCTTTCTCTTTGAAGAGTGCGCCTATAGAGAGATTGGTTTGGACAGTGGTATCCATGAATTGCTTGCCCCGTATCTTACAACCAATATGTGTGGGCTTAGAAGCTTGGGTGTGGATCACCCTTTGCTTGAAATTGTACGAATTGCGCGATTTGTATCCCTTGTTTAACGCAAGGGACTCAGAAGCTTGGGTGTGGGTCACCCTTTGCTTGAAATTGTGTGAGTTGCTCCAATTGTATCCCTTGTTTAACGTAAGGGACTCAGAAGCTTGGGTGTGGATCACCCTTAGCTTAAAATTGCACCAGTTGCATGAATTGTATCCCTTATTTAACGCCAAGAAATTGTCCACCATGTCATTGATCTGAACAGAAATGACAGGGAAAGTCATTCAGAATGATCTTTCCCTGGTTGGCAACAACTTTGGGATATGCATGCCAAGGCTTGGGCACCCATACTGTGCGAGTTTTTTTTGACTTGAGTGCGGATGAGGGGTGGGCACTACCCCCAAAATAGAGCATTTCTTTGTATGCTTGTTGGTCGAACTTTACGACCATGGTCTTCTGCATCGAACTGACCGAA
This sequence comes from Iris macrosiphon, assembly GCA_036927795.1. Lineage (NCBI taxonomy): Eukaryota > Viridiplantae > Streptophyta > Magnoliopsida > Asparagales > Iridaceae > Iris > Iris macrosiphon. Next base: position 21,545,363 of record JAYESA010000014.1, read on the forward strand.
GGAATATCGAGTGGAGCTATCACCTTCTTGTTAGAGGACAAAGTCGTCCCCAACAGAGACTCCATCTTTGTTTGCGAAGAAAAATTTATACGAAACTTTTGTCTTACAAACTTTTGAAAAAAAATACAAGAGATCCTAAACAGGAATCTAAGTACAGTTGATTCTGGAAAAGTATAACTATAGAGATATGATCTACAGACGATCACTTTACTCCTTGGATGACTCGATGACAAAGAAATGCAGAGAACTGGAAGAAATACAGAATGTGAACAACTTGAAGAGTTGGACAAAAAGAAATCTTTGGCATAATGGCACAAGAAGCTTTTCTCTCTCCTTCTGTTCTTGAACTTCAAAGAATTGAGAATTCCAGTACTTTTCTCTGTACGTCTCCATTATCTTTATGTATGTGTGCCAATGGTTGTATAAAACATGTATTTATATAGTTTAAGAGGGTTCACTACCAGAAAAAGTCAAATTAGCGACGTCAAAAAATGCGACGTCAAAAAACGTCGCTAAATGACAAAAAAATATCGCTAATCATGTTTAGCGACGTAATTAGCGACATTTTACAGAAGTCGAAAATTAACACGTCGCTGAAAGGAAAAATGTCGCTAAACGTCGCTATACCGACGTTTTTTAGCGACTTAATTGTGTCGCTAAATTAGCGAGGTTTAACGACGCAGCGTCACTAATTAGCGACGTAAACAAACGTCGCTAATTGGCGATGTATATAGCGACGTGATAGCGACGTCTTTAATGACCTGGCAGTACTCCCATGTCAGCAATTTGCGACGTACAGCGACGTATTTAGCGACATATTTAGCGACGTATTTAGCGACGTTTATTAACGTCGCTAATTAGCGACGTATTTAGCGACGTGTATAAACGTCGCTAAATACGTCGCTAAATTTTATAAAAAATAAAAAAAATAAATAATGAAAACTTACGACTGACTTGTAACCTATAAAATGGAAGTATCACCTAGGTTACTCTCTTAGGCAGGACGGCTGCTCCTTCCAAGTTTAATATTCGTGCAACCTATAAAATGATAATAAAAACTTACGACTGACTTGTAAGAAATTTAACAAAAGATTACAATGCTTCACATAGGCATTGGATCTAAAATGAGTTAGGTGTATGTGTATGTTACATGTTTGTTTTCATTTATTACTTTTGATTTCACTTTGACTTTTAATGTAAGCAAGCATACCTCCCTCAAAATAAAATTGAATCAAGCTATTAGACTTCAATCAAATTGAATCAAGCAAGCATACCTCCCTCAAAATCTTCTTGTCCCCTCTTCCGCTAAGTTCACCAATTCTTGATGTAGAACAGCAACAAGTCTGCAGATCTAGCCCTAATATGTTGCAACCTAACTTCAATATCTAACTCATGCTTCCAAACTAACAGCCTAAGGAAGGAAGCATAGACCCAAGTTATTCATTCTGTGATGGTGCCGAGCCATAAGATTAGGATATAGAGAGTATAAAACAATGTCCATTTTCTAATGTAGGTATTACTAATAAATTATCTTTATACTTGGATGCCGTAAGTAAATGCCATAAGTAAATGAAGAAAAGCCAACTTGATTTCATAGTACAATGGAAACCTTAAAAAGTAGAATAAAAATTTAATTGGAATAGAAATTGTGAGAAATTTAGTTCCTATGCAAGAAGTAACATGATTTAGGAATTCCTATGCAAGAAGTAAAATGTTCCATTTTCCAATCAGTTTGAATTCCTAGGGGCCAATATTTTTTGGAACTCAGATTAATAAGATGTCCTAATAAAAAAGGTTTGAAATCAAAACTATATTGATACTGGAGAATGGAATTGTAAGGCATTGAAGACATTACAGAAAATAAACAATGTTACCATATATAAAAGAAACAGATATTGTATCTTCCATGATTCTTAGAACTTCAGACATTTTATGTAACACTATACATCTAGTAAGTATGGACACTCCAAAAGTAGGTGTTGTCTCTATGCCATTGTGTCGAATACATATTGGAAACATACATAAACATTCCAAAATATGCATAATATCGTACCTCCACCATATCGTGTCGGTTTATTTGTGTCTGAGCAACATTAATAAGAAAATTCTCTTGTGACTTAACCCAATCCTTAGAATTTTTTGCCAGCAAACTAGAGTAACAAAGATTATATTAAACCTGAAGACTTGATGATTAAAAATATGAAAATAAAGAAATAGATAAGTAACAAAGATTCTATTCAACCTGAAGAGTTGTTCTTTTCAATACCTCAATCACTCTAGTAGAGAATATATGGTACTTTTTATGTTGCTGGGTGCTCTGGACATGGTTAGTGACTGGATTTGCAAGGAACTTAAGCTCCATGCAGTACGATGCCCTCACGATCTCTGCACCTTTGAAAGCGTAGTCGAGGCTCGGATTCCTGCCATCGAACAGATTCGAAGACAACCCATTGTTGTAGAAGCCATTGACGAGATTTGAGAAATGAGCGAATATATGAATTGACAGATTGCAAATGGGTTAAGTTATGGATTACAAAAAAAATCAGTAAATGAACTAACAAATTCCATGACTGGCTTTTAGCATAATATTACTGCTCCATGTTGGTATCATCTTTACTAGTGAATTCTATCAGCAAGAAACGACATTCCCATAAATTTTACAACATGGAAGTCCAAAATATTAGATCTAAAGCATAATTAGAGCAAACTCACCCCAAAAACTTATGTCCACACCAAATGAGCACATCATGACTTAAATAATTAAGTGATTCAATTTATGATGCCAATTCTAATAAAATATAAAGTTAATAGATTCTCAAAGAAATAGAGAACCCCCAAATCATATTATGAGCAGTATAAATTGAATAGATCATAACTCTAACACATGGGGAGAAAATTATCTCGAGAGTTCGAAACCCTCCCCAAAAAAGTTTCAAGTTTTTACTACATAGCTCAAAATTTCAAACTGTCCCTCTGCTTCCGCTTCACCACTTTGGAGCCTAGCATCCCTTCCTTACCTGGCTCTGTACCGCCACCATGTGCACCAACAACACAATATAAAGAAACCCTAAATTTTCTAAAAATAAATAAATAAATAAATAAAATATAGATCTGATTGGCAAAGTTTGTAGATAGATAGAGAGAGAGAGAGACAGATAATTTGCCGATCTTGGCATGGCGGTAGATGAGGACTCCTCCACGAGCAAACTCATCCTAAAAAATTATGTCCACACCAAATGAGGAGAGAGAGAGAGAGATAGAGTTAGGGTTTACCTAGAGGAGGAGGAGGAGGAGGAGGGGGGAGGATGCTGCTGGAGGGGGGAGGACGCGGCGTAGGGGAGTCGCCGGGAGGGAGGAGGGGGCGCCAGAGGGGGAGGACGCGGCCGAGGGGGGTCATCGGAGGGAGGAAGGAGGAGCCGGAGAGGGAGAGATCGAGAGCGCGCGCGCGGGTTTGAAATTTGGGAGAGGGAGAGGGAGAGATCGAAGGAAATGGGGAGAATCAGCCCTAAGTAAAAAATTTAGCGACGTTTTAGCGACGCCAATAATGACGTCGCTAATTTAGAATTTAGCAACATTTTTAGCGACGCCAATAATAATGTCGCTAATTTAGAATTTAGCTACGTTTTTAGCGACGCCAATAATGACGTCGCTAATTTAGCGACGTCTTAAACGTCGCTAATGACGTCGCTAAATGTCCAAAAATATATAAGTCGCTAAAAACGTCGCTAAATAAAACATATTAGCGACGTTTAGCGACCTAAATTAAACTTATAGCGACTAATCTTTTAAAATTTGAATAAAAGTCGCTAAACGTCGCTAAATATCGTCAATTAGTGACGTCTAGCGACATTTTTATATGGAGTCGCTAAATTAGCAACATTTTTACAAGGAGTCGCTAAAAAACGTCGCTAATCCTGCTTATTCTAGTGGTGGTTATGAGTGTGTACGCGCACTTTGGACAGGCAAAACAATTTTATCATTGTGTGCAAACTTTTGGTCGACTAACACCCCACGTTCTGAATGAGTGGGTGCACAATTTACTACCTGTTTGACACGTAGCTTCCTATACTAGGAATGCATATGTCATGAGGACAGTTATTTGTACACTTTTTATAAGAAATATGGCATGTAAGACACGCACTCATAACTTCTCACTGTTAGTTAGGATAGTATGCGCACTTTAGAATTGGTCTAGAGACTGACGCACTTTTGAAAAAGTTGGCTCAACGGCGCACTTTTAAAGAAATTGGCATAACGGCGCACTTTTGAAGGGATTGTCTCAACGTTGTACTTTTGAAGAGATTGGCACTGCGGCGCACTTTTGAAAAAATTGGCAGAGCGGTGCACTTTTGAAGAGATTGCCACAGCAGCACACTTTTGAAGAAGTTGGCATAGTGGTGCACTTTGAATAATTTGGCACAGCTGCGCACTTTTGAAAAAATTGGCACATTAGCGTACTTTTGAAGATATTAGCATTGCAGCACACTTTAGAAGAAATTGGCACTTCGGCGCAATTTTGAAGAGATTGGCACTGCGGTGCACTTTTGAATAAATTGGCAAAATGGCAAACTTTTGAAGAGATTGATTCGTACTGGCTGCTAAACGATAACCTAGGTCTGCATGCCGCAGCTCAGCTATAATGATGACTTTTGACTCTTCATTTTCTGCATTTGTCAGCTGTCAGTTTGCTGCATTAAATGCTGAGAGAGGGAAGATCATTTATGTGCCAACTTTCGTAATACTAAGAAAATGTGCCAACTTTTGTAACACTAAGAAATATTGCGCACTAAGAAAGTGCGCGTCTTTCTTCTGAAACAAGTAGAAAGTGCGCCAAACAGATAGAAAGTGCGCCCTTCTTCCACTGTTGGGTTTATTTATAAAAAATTACGCTGTCTTAATGAGGCACACTTTTTATGCTTCTACACAGTATTCGTGCATATCAAAAGCATTCGCAAGATCGTCGGATCATCAACGGAGTAAAGGAATCTGGTGTTGATTAGATTCCCATATCCACACGCTCATGAATCTAAAGACTTTTGTCCTCGAATTTTGTATTCAATGTAATCAATTATTATACTTTCAATAGTCTTTTTTAAGTTTTCACTGAAATAATACTTTTTTCAACACAAAAACATGATAGTGACTCAGTTGGGAAATTCTTTCTCCTCCATTAGAAGATCGTGGCTCAATTCGATGTTGATATGCTTGGCTCTACAACCAACACTTTGGTTATTGAATTTGACCAAGAATGATTCGATGAGATGCTTTCTAAAGAATATACTAGCCCAGCTATTGCACGCTATCCAAAGAGAATCTCCAACCATTCGAACCATGTTGCTTGCGTGGCCACTCCTACCACTTGCAAAGTGTGGTTGCTCAAAGCACGCATGGAGTACACCACTGCCATCATCAACAAAGGTCATATCTCAAGTGCCAAAAAGATTTCGACGAAAAAATATATCTCAAAATATTGTTGCAAACAAGATGTGAGACTTTCTCAGCAAAAGAATGTAATATGATGCTAAGCATATTCATAAAACTAGTTTGCACCGGGCTGACGGTCGCTGCGATGTTGCTGACCACGCTTGTTGTGGTGATAATGTTCTGACTGATATTTTCCTTAATCAATTATGGACAAAACCAACTTCTCTCATGAAGAGTATTTCTTATGGTACTGTTACTGTTGTGGTCCATAATCAACTCTGGACGAATGAACAAAATCCTCATTGGAAGGGAAGCTCTGGTGACAAGAAGAAGATGTTTCCTTGCCAAAATATGATTCCTACAATTAATACAACTCTGGTGTTTGCCATTCAACATTGGAAATATATATAACTCAAATATTGTTATTCCATGGAGGGGTGTTTTTTATTCGAAGGATGATGATGTTTGTGCGAAGGATACTTCCCGCAACTATTCTATCGCTGTTCCTGCGAGAGTTTTTTTGTGCGGGGACAAAAATGCTACTCGTTTAGAGACTACACATCCCATGAGAACCATAATTATTGTGCTACTATTCATGCAACTCTCATATCCTTAGAAAATTTTTGTCCTCGGAATTTTAATAAGGCTAGTCGAGCTGGAAACCAAAACCAAAAGCTCCAGAAAACACAACTATCTTAATAAAATAAAACGTGACATATAGAACTGTAATGAAAGTAATCAGTAATATAGGTAAATACACATGCAATAACACAACCAAAAAAGAGAAAGACTGGAGGCATATAAATAAACATGTCTCCTGAGTTAGTTGAGTAGGAATCCGTCCTCACTGGCCTATGTTGACTCCCAAAATAGACAAGGGTCAATTCTCGAGGCAAGTTGGTACCAATGACTTAATTGAAAATATACCTCTGCCTAGGACATACATTCATAGTCGGAACAAATGATAGATATCACGTTTTACGAGATACGTAGGCAGAGGTGTGAGATGAGAAACTCGTCTCCACTCACCGAATAAGTCGAGCCGACCGTTGCACTCCAAGTATAAGTAGAATACAAGGCCGTCGACGGGAACCCAAGATACACTACCAATGCCTAGCCTGCTATTGAAAGACATACCTGAGATAAACTTATGAAGGTGGTAACTGTGACCCCTGAGGTACTGCCCTCATGCTGGATAGGATACTAAAACCGCCCTTGAGACTACACATACAACTGCGCTCTCCTCTGCCTGATCCTATAAGCTCGAGATGGTAGAGGTCGATGGCTAACAACTGTACTGCTAGTGCTGGCTCACTCACTCTAGTCAATTACTATATGAGGTAATATCTGAGGTGGCTGAAATATCGGAGGTGATGCATCGGGTGTAGCTGGTCGTCCTCGAGATTAATATGGACAAGAACTAATTGTATGATCCAAAGTTGCATATCTGAAGCATCGCCCATTAGCCTTCCAAGAACCTAATCTGAGATGCCACATCTTCCCACAGTAAGTACTCATTATGGTTCTGCTTGATACTGTTGTTGGTGATACTCTGGTGCTGCCTCAACTAACTGCTGACCTACCACTGGCACTGACTAATGAGATTTTGACAAAGGATTCTTAGGAATAGGAACATTGCCCATGAACAATAAGGAAACAAGGTATTAATAACATACAGGGAAGGACCAAAGATCAATAAGCAACTTATTAGTTCAAGAATTTCAAAGATAACGAGGTGAATGAAATTTCAATGGAGCAAAAATTATGGATTGGGATTCTAACAAGATGAATTCCCCCAAAGTCTAAAAAATAGACCTGCATGGGCCACAACTAAAATCTTGTGCCACAACTAAAACCTTGTCATGTCCCAGAACCATAATACGGGGGCCTGACAAAGCCAACTACGTATATCTGAGTACAAAGGTACCCCAAGATATGGTCACTGCTCTCTAAAAGACAAGTAGGAGGACTCTAGCATGCCATTGATGACTGGTAGGGTCAGACAAATCCTATCTCAATCCAATCAATACAAGAAACAATAACGAGTAAATCATATATGCGATGGGTAAGGCGTCACAAACACATATGCGTACATAATCATGAGAGTTGATATAATGTATAGATACATCAACTGAATATACAAAAGGTACGTAAATGTACAACTAGTCACGGTCTAGAAAATACACATACGTCATCCAAAGACAGGGGGAAACAAAGATCCAGAAGCAAGGACTAACACATATCCTTGGCTAATACACCACATAATGAAGGTATAAAATAAATGGAATAATAAGATAACCCACTCGCTAATCCAAGCCACAATCCTCCGAGTGCCATCCATCCGGTGAAAGTGAAGGTAGATCCTCCGAGTCTGCTACTAGACCTGGCCATGTAAAACTAGTAGGGTCAAAACCCCAAGCAACAAGCACCACAAAGGAAGCTAAAACTATGATCTAAAACCCACAAAAATGAATAGAGAAAAAAATTGTGGATCAAGGCTCGTGAACTACCAATGCACTTGTCTCGATAATAAAACAGATAATAAGCTTAAAAATATGTGACATAATGTAAAAAACATATGACATAAAGTAAACATTGGACAAGTAAAATAAACGTGAACATGTATTGTGTCAGTATAGTAACTAAGAACATGTATAAGATAATGAACAATGACTAAGAACATGTATGATAATTTGAGGCATGTGAACATGTACAAAACATGGGTCATGCATAGCATGTAAGTACAGGATATGAGATATGTCACAAACACTAATCATATAAAGGAATAATAATTGATTATAATAATAATAGGAACAATAGGACCCGTAAAAAGACAATAGGACTGGTTTCTTACCCTTACACAAAATAAGGACAAAACGTAGGAACTGACCCTATGACCATTCACTTGTCCAAACCAAAAACTACAACAACACAATGATGAGAATAATAATTGAATACAATAATTATAGAAACAATAGGACCCATGAATAGGCAATATGACTGATTTTCTACTCTTACACAAAACAAGGACAAAAGGTAGGAACCGACCCTATGACCGTTTACGTGTCCAAGTCAAAAATTACAACAACACAATGATGAGAATAATAACTGAATATAATAACTATATAAATAATAGGACCCTTGAATAGGCAATAGGACTGGTTTTCTATCCTTACACCAAACAAGGACAAATGGTAGGAACCGACCCTATGCCGATTCACGTATCCAAGTCAACAACTATAGAAAAGGATAAGCCGACAATCGACAAGAGAACTTTGAAACTTCTCGAAATCAGAGCCAAAATCCTTAAACCAAATAAGGATCAGGGTTATGGATCTTTTCCCGAGTAGAACTTAGCCTCTGGCCACTCACCGTCACATATGAAAATACTAGAAATAAAAAGATAATACTCAAGCATAAAGTAAATAGCGCACAAACAAAGAAGTATGACCAAGAATTTTCTATGGGTCACTATCAAAAGCTAACTAGGGTTGTCATAAATCCTAGTTACTAACAAATATAATTTGAAGATTTTCATACGGTCACACATCCTACAGTCGGTCCAAATTATCCTAGCAAGGCCACGCCAATGTCAATGTAAAGGCAATGTAAATGTTAAGACAATGTCAATGGAAAGGTCAATGTAAGGTCCATCACTCGACGGTGAGTTGAAAGTGTGCCCCTCACGACGGAAGACTCCAAATCCATAGGTAGGGCCGGGATAAAGGACTACATGCGACCTGGAAATCACCCCTCCCGATGCTCTAATTTATTCAAGCTAGTTATTTTAATCCTTAATATTTTTATTTAGGATTCCAGGTGTGGCATTCCGCAGGTTCCATCCTAGACATAATGCTCCCCATTGGGATATGTAAGATGAGACAATGATTTAACAGTTAAAAGAACAAGACAAGCCACAATAAGGGAATATATAAGCAATAAAATAGGAGTGCGCCACTACGAGCCACTATAAAGGACAATAAAAGGATCATGGTTAGAAGTACGCATCTACGAGCCACAATCTAGCATGTACGAGAAATAAGAAGACATGAGTGCACTACGACGAGTCACTATAGGAAATAGGAAGAATAAATGTAAAGACAAATGTAAAGACATGGTGTTAGTAAAGGATATATGATTGTGTCAATTACATAGGGTGTATAACACATTATAACAATACATTGTCATAATATTATGCTAAAGGATCAATAAAGTTGAAGAAAACTAAAAAATAGACAAAAATAGTCAAAAACAACAAAAAATAGCAAAAAACAACCAAAATTGGCATGCTGACGATATACTATTGTATATCGGCGGTATACTGGCTGAAAGACAGATAGTACATATATATATAAACCGGTGGGTGTACTTGCCTAGGGTTGAGCTCCCAGCCTAAACCTTATACTCAACTACCAAAAGGGGTTTTGAAACCACACTCTTAAGCCTCAAGACCAAGCTCCAAAGAAAAGTGGAAAGAAAATGAAAAAAGAGGAGAAAGAAAGGAAAGAGAGAGGAGAGAGAAAATTAAAGGGTATATGTAGAAGGGTGGATTAATCATGACCGTTGGATCTGCCACGTCAGCGATGCACGTCATAATTTAAATTAATCTTAATCATCCAAAGAAAACCATGTAACCATTGGATAATCTGGTGAGTCAGAACCAAGAAACCAATGGATAATAGAATGCATCAACAATATTTAGAAAAATATCAAAATTCTATTTTCAAAATATTAAAATACTATTTATGAGAATATCTAAACACTATTCATAAAAATATCCAAAAGGTAAACGGAAAAATATCCCGGACGGTATATCGTCGGTATAGACCAGTATTCCGACGGTATGCCAGTCAGGAGAAAATTTTCTAATTTAAAAATTATATGTTGCATACATCGTTAAGTGTTTTATTAAGAACTAGAAATCCAGAATAGCAAGAAATACAATAAACAATAAATAAATAAATAAATAATCATGTATCCGGATACGAATACCAATACTGTGATATGAGTCTAACACTAAGAAACACCAATACATAGAAATTACTAAATCTAACTATATGTATCATGGCATACCATGATACGACCGCTACGTATCCAATTGTGAATACTAGGACACAAGCACAACTCAAGTAGACACCAAAAGTCCTATTGAGGACATAATACAAACACTTGGTGGACATAATTCAGTGTTCCACCAAATTGGCCATAAAATACCTAGATCTACCAAAATTAGCGTCTCCACCATCTAGAAGGTTGGATCTAGCCATAAGTGGGTTCCTATTGGTTCAAATAGAGTTTCTAACATAGAAATTGGTAGAAATGAGAGAATTACCTATTGGGAGCTGTGTCCCAATGAATCTCCACCAAATTGGACATAATAAGGGTAAAATAGACATGATCCTCCAATCTAGGCTCCTCTCCAGTGGTCCTCTTTGTGCTCCAATGTTTTAGGCCTACATGGGGATGAGAATGAGTGGAAATTGAGTAAAATTGGAATAGAAATTAGGGTAAATTGGAAAGACATAAGGAAGAAGAAGAGTAAAATGGGAGGAAAATGGAGTGAAAACTCTCCACTATATGGCCGACCACTATTGGTTGGGTTTGGGTGTGGTTCAATGACAAATTTGCCCCTCTCCACTCTCTAATTAGTTTCTAGAATTGTCATGAATGGAATCTATTTTTGGTTAAGGAGGATTCTAATTAGTTATAGGAAGGTATCTACCTAAAAAATAGAGAATATTTTATCCATGACAACTAACACTAATTTAATTATAACTAATCACTTAATTAACTATAACAATATAATTAGCATCCGAAGGATAAAATTACTAAAGTACCCTTAGTACTAGTTTTAGGTGGTTACAATCCTACCCCCTTAGAGAAATTTTACTCAAAATTTAAGGAATAACTAGGCTAGATAGATTGATTAGTCTAGTAAGAGTTGGCAACCTATACTATTAAAAACTTCAATAAGAACCCTTACTTCCCCTAGAGAAAATATGAAAAAGGAAATGATATATATATATATATATATATATATATATATAGCTCGAGATAGGAATGTTCTTATGGAGTCATGGCTTGGCCTTGAATCCCCTAAATTGTTACAAATACAAGGTAGCACTAGCACATGAAGAAGATAGATTATCGAGAGATTATATATTTGATCTCAAGGTAAATGTTGTCCAGAAAATCCTTTATATCATAAAGAATATAAAGAAGACATGAAAGACTAGAGAATATAATCAACTATAATAGTTCATAAAGAGTTTACTATACATCATTTGGAATATGAATAAGAAGCCTACAACCATTCATGTCTTAGGTTCTACGAGAAGGAACAAGAAGTACTTAGGTAGATAGTGCCTCCTAGGGGTGTGAATTATAAATATTTGTATTATAAATTAAAGATCTCAAACCTATACCCATGTATTACCTATGTTTTAGAGATACCCCATACCTATATCTATTACTTACATCAAGTATTCACTAAGCATCAATCTAGCCACAATATGTATTATAAAGAGTTACTACTTCTACTATCAGTGACACACTTTAGCTCTAAGACATGAGCACAGTTAACCCACTGACATGTTTGGTATTTCTAATATCCAGACCCCTACTTCATGATACTCATGAAACACCAACACTGATACTTCACTTTACCACTTATGCACTCACTCTCATATCACTCAATGTGCATTTATACACACAGCTCTAGACACCCTACTTTCTACGCCTACACCTATCACTCACTATCCCATCATACCCTCTAGTACTAAGTGATACACCCCACACTAGACACATACCTGAGCACACACATCTACACCAATTCACAATACTTAACTCATAACACAAGTCCTATTACCTAGAACAATGCACTCTAACACTAGCATACTCAACCTACACACTTATGTGCACCACTCCTCCATGGCACCCTCCCTAGTATATCTCATAGGTACGCATTTTCCTTCTCATGAAACAACCAAGTATCAAGCAAAAATAGGATATCAAAGCTCCAACGATACCCAACACAAATTTTAGATAAACAAATGATACATGGATCCCACAGCTATATGAATGTATATATACCTAAAATATGCCTGATGACATTGATACAAACACCTAGAATCACAAATTGATACCCTACTCTCCCTCGTAACTCTCTTATTTTCTGATACCATTGATACCAATTACTAAATATACGCTGACACTTACCATGGATCTATTATTACAAATGGTACTACACTATGAGTTATCTCCAGACTTATACCCTGATGCCTAATGCTCACATACCCAACAAAGAAACACTCACAGACTCACATGTTATACATCTATCAATCAATACTAATACTCAAACTTGACACCAACCAATCTGCAAGTTACCAAGCTACTGCACTATCCAAGGAGCTACCTCAGGAACTAATGGAGGTGAAGCTCTATAGGGAACTGAACTAGGAAACTAAAGATATCTCTATCCTGAGCTATTAGGGGTGATTGAACATAATTCAATGATAACAAGGTTTGAATGATAGAGATGATATGTTAAGAAATAATTTAAGACACAATCTGATAATCATATACGTCGATCTGAAATAATGTTACTCAAAATTTTTGCCATGCCAATAAGCATATCTGAGATAAACTATAGATTCCATAACAAAGGTATGTACCTCTATAATCAGGTTATCTAGAATTTTTGCCACGCCAACTAGTATGGCTGCAAGAAACTATAAATTCCATAACTAAGATACGTATATCCAAAATTAAGTCTCTATGTTCTCGCCACGTCAACTAGTATGACCGCAACAATAAACTCTACTCCATAACTATGACAGACGGTTATCTTTCTCACTTTCTCATCCAAATACGTTATCAAAATATACCTTAATATAGTCCATAAACTTTATCCCGAGAAAAAGATTAAATTCAACAACGAACAAGTGAAGGTGAGTGGAAGCAAGTGCAAATAGATTCAAAATAGGGTTTATAGAAAGATCCTCAAGAGTCATCCCAGAAATCTTTCAAGAAAACATAATCTGTGATTGAGTATTATTATTCCTATAATCCATCAATCCTATTTTATTACAGTCTAGCAGCAGTATGACTAAGCCTAAGTACTACCACAACATCACACTAGTTGTGAAGACGAGACCTGCAGCCACCATAGAAACATGTCATTACCCTCACCTGGATGATCGGGATACAAGTACGTGGTACGTCCAGCCTACGTCGTAGCATCGACGGTAGAACGCTGCCTAGGCCTCAACAAAATTTACCTCAACTATACAAGAACAACTAGTTTCTTCATAACTCAATCACAGTATACTAAGGAGATATAATTAGAAAAGAAATCCAAACAACTAACTAAGATAAATAAAACTAGAGCATGATACGGAAATAAAGAACACTAGTCTAGATCCCTACAGATGTGACCTCATGATCTATAGTGCAAAAGTAGTCATGACTATAGCATCACTCTGAAATCCAGAAATGTGGGGCACAATAAATCCTAAAAATATTATCTAGTCTGGAAGAAATGAGCATAACTATAACAGCAGTTTCAAAGACATGATAAAGAATATAAAAAAATAGTAGTAAAAGTAATACATGATAAAGAAATAAAACTAAATCATGGTATGACAAGTAATAAACAATAAGTAGACCATAACAAAATGACATAAATCATCAAGTATGAATTGAAACATGAAATAACTGTAACTATCAAAGTGTTTTGAAATACTAGTTTTGATAAATGAGCGGCTTGGAAACTTGCACAAGGTCTAATAAGATCTGGCTAACCATACGTGAGGTATATGATTGGCTCTCACAAGGTCTACACTACCATAATATCTATGGATATAAACACATATCTGGCTAGCACTTTCCCATCCTGACTAGTACATTGGATCCAACCATGAAACATTACGATACACGAATCACAATACAATATCTAAATATCTGTACCATGATCAATATCTAATATCAATACAATGAACAATGTCTAATATTAATACGATAAACATGGTCTAAATATGAAAGTAACATCTCATGAGTGAGAAACCAATATATACCAATCAATGTACCATCGTATCAAGAAACAAGTATAACATCACTAAGTACATGTATCATAGTATTTATCAAGTAAGGAAACTATCAAAGAATGTACTCGCCGGTGATCCTGAGCTGTAAACACAATCAATGTTCAAACTGGAGTCCAAGTGACCTATATATGAATTTCTATATCAATAGGTGATTTGGAATCATAAACAAGCTTAACTAGCCCTAATTTCGATTTTTAGGTCAATTCTATGTCAATCGAGTAAAACTAGATCAATAAGTATTTTTGGGTTCCCAGATACCTATTTAGTTAGCATATATAGTTATATTAGCTAATACCAAGCTATTTTTAGATTTTCTAGTCATATCATATTTATACGAGTATTCTAAGTATATGATATTATATATATTACTATCTAGACTAATATATACGATTATCTTACAATACCTTAGTTATTTACCCTATCCCTACTCCATTACCTGGTATCTCACCTATTACCTAGACAATTATACTCAAAATCCTACCCTGTATCCTAGTATCATAACTAATACCTTACTCTTACCTTGGTGTCCAATTACCAAAACCTAGTATCCTAACTTAATACTTTATACCTTGATACTACCCTAAAGTATTCAATTAACAATACCTAGTACTTGCCTTCACTTGATACTCACTAACTATACTTGACACTAGATACCAACTTGTATCTTGGTATCAAAATTCTTATATCCATTATCCATATATCCTAGGTATCCTACATATCCTAATACTAGTATCTTGGTTCATTATCCACGGTACCTACTCAACACATCTCACTTATCACTTACTCATATACCTACTCTTAGATACTAAAACACATTCATAACCTACACCACCTCGAACCACCTCACCTCATTGCTCCTCCTCCTGCAGTATGGCAATGTTGTCATTGCTCTAAACTATTGCTGCTATCATTCTCAGGATACCCCTCTCCAGATAACTGTTGTTGCAGTTCACTCAACTTTCTAGCTAACATTATTCCTGCTACATCTCTCTGTACTCTGTACAGATTTGATGTTCCTTTGCACACTCTTACTGCTGTTGCTACATACTAGTGTTGCACTGTAGCTCAAATGCAGCATCAAGCTGCAAACCCCAGCAGCTGAACAAATGATGTTGTTGCTTGCTATTTCCAATATTGCTCGATGCAACAACCGCTATTGCATCCTACTGAATCTACATCACACACCCCCTGCATATATCTCTCAAATACACTCTTGCACAATAATACTTTATTCAAAGTATCACACCCATCTAATATGCTAATGCACCCAAATCTTACTCCAAGGTAGGATACCAACTAATGGAATGGATACACTCATATATGCATTCGTGATAGTTTAGTATCAACAACTACACCACTACACCATGGTACACCATGATACTCTCCCTACACCCAATCGATCGTAATACCAACACTAAATCCAATATATATATATATATATATATATATATATATATATATATATATATATATATATATATATATATATATCAAATTGTGGATACTACCCCACTACACCATGGTACACCAAGATACGACCACTACGTATCCAATTGTGGAGGACTCAAGCACAACTCAAATAGACACCAAAAGTCCTATTGGGGATACAATACAAACACTTAGTAGACAAAATTCAGAGTTCCACCAAATTGGCCACAAAAATACTTAGATCTACCAAAATTGGAGTCTCTACAACCTAATTCACCATCTAGAAGGTTAGATCTAGCCATATGTGGGTTCCTATAGGTTCAAATAGTATTTCTAACATAGAAATCGGTAGAAATAAGAGAATTACCAATTAGTAGTTGTGTCCCGATTAAACTCTATCAAATTGGACATAGTGAGGGTGAAATAGACATGATCCTCCTAGTTAGGCTCTTCTCCAATGGTCATCCTTGTGCTCCAATGCTCTAGGCCTCAACGGGGATGAGAATGAGTGGAAATTGAGTGAAATTGGATTAAAAATTACGGGAAATTGGAATAACTTGAGGAAGAAGAAGCTTGGAGAAGAAGAATAGTAAAATGGGAGAAAAATAAAGTGGAAAATCTCTACTATATGGACAACCACTATTGGTTTGGTTTGGGTGTGGTTCAATGACAAATTTTCTCCTCCAATCTCTAATTGGTTTCTAGAATGTCATGAATGGAATCTTTTTCTGGTTAGGGAGGAATCTAATTAGTTATAGAAAGGTATCTAACTAACAAATATACAATATTCTATCCATGATAACTAACACTAATTTAATTATAACTAATCACTTAACTAACTATAACAATATAATTAGCAACTAAAGGGTAAAATTACCAAAGTATCCCTAGTCCTAATTTTAGGTAGTTACATGTCAATTTTTGAGTATATTCCTACGTTAATTGTTAAGTATTTTAAATTGAAACCCATGATAAAAATTATTATCTAGGTTGATTGAACGATCAACATCTTTCAAATTTGTTTAAGTATCATGTTCATTTATTTGTAGGATATGTATACTGGTTTATTTTACTATTCATTAGTTAGTTGTTATTCTTCGAACCCTATATTTCTAAATTTTATATTTATTGGTTTGGAATGATTAGCATATAAGGCTTTTGATATTTGCTAAGGTACAGTAGTTGACATAAGAAGAACCATCTCTTCTTATTTCAAGGGCATTCCTTATCAACTGTATAATTGGTGACTCCGTTGTTGGGTTGTTCCACCGAAGGGGCTTGTCTTACTCACTTCTATCTATTCTAATCTCCAGAGGATTAATAGACTTCCAAAAAAAGAAAAAAAAATTGTGTACACATTTATTTTGTTTTTGCATCTATGTTTTCCATCCACGTCTACATTAATCTCCAGAGGATTAGTAGACTTCGAATAATTTTTTTTTACCTTCGTGTCATTTTTTTATGCCTACTCTAATCCCAGAGGGTTAATAGGTTTTCCACATATTTTATTTCAAGTAAGTATTTTCTGTTTGTGTTGTGTTTTCGTGTCTAATAAATTTTGTACTCTATGGGTTCCTCTCCCAACCGCTAATCTTTTTGCGACCAGTGGCTTTCCATCCACCCTTGTAGACTGTCTTCGATATTGCAACATATCACGGCATGTTTTCTTTCCTCAACAAATTTTTCTCTATATGCTATAATTGGTTTCCTACCACATGCTCACATATAATAGCGGATGATTTGACTATATGTCCAAAAGTTTTCTACTGAAACTGTCATTATCTTATACTCTCCTAGGTTCCATTACTGTGGTACAGACTCCTTTTAGGCAAAACACTTCCTAGGAATGATACAACTATTAAGTCCAATATCATACCTTTAATAGCCTCGATATATATTGTTCCATTATAGCCTCTTTTGTCCTATGATATATCACGTAATATCAATCCATTTATTTAAGGTGTTTCTCTAAAGTCCGTTCGTGTCCCTACTACCTCAAAACATTCGAACGCTTTAGACCACCAAATATACTATGATCAGAACAGATTCTAAAACTTCTAGACTTTAGTCATATCTTATCCCTACGAATGGTTTTTTGTGTCTAAAGTTGCATCGTCACCATGGGATGGTCATAACCTTCAAAAGCAAAAAAGCTAACCCTAAGTGTTGAAGAATTATTTTTAGTCATACATATCAACTGTGCCAGTACACATGAAACAGTGAAAGGAAACCTATAAAAAAGAAGTTACAAAACACGACCTCCAAAGCCAAAAAAAGAGAGGGAAGAAAAAGAGAGGGATAAGTAAAGAAAAATACATCTAGATGGAAGCAAGGCAGTAAGTATTCAAAGGTAGGCAATCAAAATCGCAAAAAACTCTTGCTATATCTTGTAGGGAGCGGACACCATAAGAGTGAAGATAGCGATGAAGGATGTCCCTCCCTAATTGTTCATCCCTCTAATCTGGGTCAAGAGAATCATGATTTGGAGTTATACTCGGCGGTATAATAATATCTTCTAATGTCAAGCTGACCATCTCGAGAACACGCTAGGCCATAGTTAACTTGCGGTTTTCTAGTGCCCTCCACCCTAGGATATCAAAAGATGCTATGATAGAAAAAATTGTAATAGCCTACTCCAGAGTAACAAGGGGAGGCTTGATGGCTTGAGGACCTACAGAAGGAATAACAGGGGTAGCGGCACTAGTTAAACTCTACGGCCTGCAATAAACTCTCTTAGAAGCCATGGCTGGATAGTTTGAAATCTCCATAAACCTTGAAGGATCTCTCTATATATAAGGAGAAGGTGGCAGTTGCATGGGAAAGCGAACAGATCCCAACTAAAGTAAGAAATAAATTAGAGAAGCCATGATTATTAGACCATTTATGATGAACCTCGAGAAATATAAATGACTGTATGTCAATCCTGAGAATACCAGTCAGATGCAACACCCCTTTCTGAGGATGCCAATCAAAGCGCTAAAGATTGGCTCATCAACCACCATCCTCCATGTCAAATCAAGGCTCCAGGACATCACTCAGAGCAAGGTTCCCCATACTTGTTTCAAGTCACTCTACAGGGTCCTCTGACCCGTTCTCTCCCCAAGGAGGTGCTCTACAAGCACACTCTTCCCCGCCAAAGTCACTAGTCATTGTCTCTTTCGCTGAGGTTTTTGACTCAAAGTTGTCCATGCTTCTACTATTCGAAGTTTTTTCGAAGACTCCTTTGAAAATATTTGAAGGGGGTTCTATAGAAGCAAGAAAAATCTCAAAGTCTACATCCTGCACCAACAGAAAAAGCAACACCAAAATCCCCCCACAAAATATTCATATCTAAGGCTCTAGCAAAAGACTCAAGCTACAACAACCCTCGAAAGACACCATCCAACACTTTCCAACATAAGGTAAGGCCCGTCACATCACCACCACTTTACTGGGCCATCAAGTCATCGCGTGCTATAGTCGGCACATCATTTCATGTCCACTATCAATTGTCAAAAATGTTGGATACATTAGTCTATCTCGTATACGATGAGATTTTATCTCTTCCCAACAAGGACAACTCACTTCTACATATCTTCTACCCACGAAAAGGAACCCCAATGACTTCTATTTCCCTAGCAGAATATTTGATGTGGAATCCCCGCTCTACGACTCCCATGACTCTCGTCAAATAACTGATTACATAGGTATGTGGTCTATCTACTCATCCCATGACCTCCACTTCTACGCCAAGGGATGTTGCTTAATCTTGTACGTTGACAACCGTTTGCTAATAGTCGACTACTATCCTTCTCCCATGATCCTGTCATGGGCTATAACTGATCAAACTGCAAGTTATCTGGCATCTCCAGAAGAAAGTGCTCTTCTCTAAGGCTATGATCCCTGGTCACGTTGGAACATGGGCCACGTCTTCTCCATTATAGGCCATTATCACCTATGGAAGCTCCCCACTCAACGATAATGACTGGATGATCATCCTCCTATAAATACTCGATACTTTTCAACTTTTCAAAGGACGACCCATGCAACAATAGACCATAGCCTCGACACCACGCTCCTCCTTGTCCCCTTAAATTTTCTATTCTATAGCTGTATTTGATAGTCAAAGGAGTAAAAAGGTTCCTCTAATCCGATCTCCACCGTCCTACTTTCCCAGAATCTCGGGCTTCTTCTCATGCCATTGTACATACATTCTCTATGTAATCCAGTCGGATGAAAAGTTTAATATAATTTGTTTCCAATTTGTACTTATAACTCTTGAGCACAGAAACACCTATATAGTACAAAGGACGATTGCGACAATTGTTCTGCAACGAGTCCCTGAGAGACGGTGATATTAGGTACCTACTGGACTATATTATAACAACACAGAAAATTAGAATCTGTGTCAAAGGAAGGCTCGATCTTAGTGATGTACGATTCTTCTTCCAATTGTGTCTCCCGAAGAGCTTCATGGATGCCGTTAAAGAAACGGAGCATCTCGTATACTGATAACTGAGCACGGATGTTGATGAGTTGCACTAAGACATCAAAAGCATAAGGTTCGTTATGCCCCAAAGATGTATTATTTTTCAAAGACTTTTCAAACCTTTTATTCAAGCCTTTGTTTACTGTTAGCTTCGTTGGTGGATATGCGGTTGGTTGTACAGGTGATGGTTCTTGTGGATCATCATCAGGCATATGTTTATTTTTTTGTAGGTAGGCTTTACTAGATCTTGTGTTTCCTGGTATAGCTGCAACTTTTCTATTATTCTGGCTATAGCTTCATCTTCTATATCGATCATTGTGGTGACCCATAGATTATTTTTTCTAGCTAGCTAAGACAATGGCGTTGCAAGACTTTTGCTTCTAATCCTTTAACATAGGCTTAGCTAACAAAGTTTTAGCTTGAAATTCTGGGAGGATGTGGGGATGTAAAGTACTAGCTTGTTTGTTTGTAGTAGTTAGATTAATAATATTCATTTCTATGAAGGGTATCAGTATTACCCCGTCATGTACCTTCACTTGAGAAAAGTTACCTAATTGGAGAGAAACCATATTGGCATTTATAATTTTTTGATCATTCTGTACGACCATTGAATTGATTAGATATTAAATTTTATATTTTAGCACGTAGGATCGTGCTATTGGATGGTCTACATAAAGGTGGTATATACAATATTTATCGTTGACATGATCGACTTCCTCGGGACGCTTGATTTTGGGATGTTGCACCTTATTTTCTTTATTAGCAAATGGATAATAGACAGGTCTTTTGCCCTACCGCTCCGTGGGTGACCACAACTTCTGTATTTATTATCGCCTTCATTGCTGCTCCTCCAGTAGATATTGATGGTATTCGTGAACCTATTTCTGGGTTAGTGAGTAATAGGCCCTTTCACCGTTCATGAATTCTTGTTTAGGCAGTTCATATTATCCATACATAGTGTTTTGATCTAAGATTTCAATTCTTCCATGCTTCAGCAGTAGCATATTGTTCCATGGAGCTAAGGTCCAAAATATGGAATAAACAAGTGTTTCCACGACTCTACCACCCGGCCAATTCTGTTCCGCTTAATCCCTTTTTCATGGCCACATATCTTTACAGCTAAGGAATAGGAAATCTTTTTCCTGTTACATGAATCAAATATTTTATTTCATCCGAGAAAAGCCATCTCTTTCTCAACAACGTCTTTTTCATTTGATCCAATAGCATCCCGTTAGATAGGAAGATATTTGATAAATACTGATAACTCTCGGATAGAGTATTAGAACGGAGAAGGAACTCTTCATTAAAAGTATAGGTGCATTATGGCCTTGGCATTGGCATTTTTGTTTTGGTAGATTAGTTCATGGAGCATCCATTGCTATAGATTCCTTTCTTTTACCTTGGGCAACATTATGTTGGCATTTGCTGCCTTTAAAATTGGACTTCTGGATTCCCAAGGTTTAGATTTATATAGTTGCCTTCTCTATGAACTCAGCATTATTGATGCATGTTAGCCAGGTCATGACTTTTGACGCACCAAGATAGGAGATAATGGTTGGTAGAAAATTATGTAGACAAGTATCGAGAAGCATTTCTATCAAAATTCCTTGTGGGGAATTTATTGATAATCTCTAAAATTGCTCAATGTAGTCTCAAAATAACTCACCCTCTTTCTGCATTGTGTTGATGAGAGTGGTCTTGCTGAATCTAGTCTTATCTTCATAAAATTGAGCTAAAAAGAGATTTCTAAGTCATCCATGTTTTTTTTATAGATCTTAGAGGTAGACTATGGAACCATTGATAGGAAGGACGTTGGAAAGTCCCTAAAAAGATCATTGCCAATAATATATGATTTGGGGCAACAATTTTTGCTAATCATTTGAAGTGGCAGATATGCTGACTTGGCACTAGCAATCCTTCGTATAGAGAAAATTTTAATACAATATTGTTGATGGGACAAATACATTATCCTATTCCGTCGGATAGGGCCAAGTCACTCTCGTCTTTTGTATGTTCTCTTCTTTAAGCAAATAATCAAAATTGTCTTAGAATTTGGCTTCAAGATCTTTAATAGAATCTTTTTCAGATCCTTCTTTGGAAGCTTTTGGTTCGAATCTATTCCCAATCACTTTTGGTTTGGTGGTCGTTGATGCATTAGCTTGATTATCGATTTCCACATCCATCACTGGTGGAGATAGTAGAGTAGCTGTTATAGAGCCTTGCTTGTCCATCATCTACATCAATAAGGTTCACCGCACATCAAATTTAGCCTCCATGTCTTGGAAGTGCTTGTCGATGTTGTTACTTGATAATTCGTTTCCTACCATGTGGGAGGCTACCACCTGTCTTTCTGACAATTTGATGGTTGAAGAATTTAGACTCCATGTCTTGGAGAGTGACTGAAAAGAATTACTTCGTGATCTAGTTCCTCAAAATGCATCTTTAGCAGGGATTATGCCTACGTTAATCTGAGGCTCATATTCAAAATCTGAAATATCAAATATAGTACAAAAGGGCTATTGACTACCCCCAATTTGCGTTGCTTCTTCTTTCATAGTCCCTGTCACATCATATCGACAGAAGTATACAGAAGATCATCATCATGTTGGTGTTGCAACCTTTGTTGTCAAAATTGTTATCTGAAGGGAGTGGTAGTTTATAGTCTGCTAAACACTAAAGGTCTGACAGTTTCTTTATTATTATTGGTACAACAACCATGGATGGTAATTTGATAACAACAAACCCCTACAACAAGAGGTAGAACAAAATCTTGTGTAATACATCTTTAACCTTCTGGAAAAGATGTCCATGAAGATCAAGGCTCAAGCGATCCTTCACAAAGGATTTGACCCTTTGGATTCTTGGAATAGAGCTTCCTGCGGGAGGCTAACTTCCCACTGTGAAAGAACCATCTTCCACTTGTAAGGTCTTTATATTAGACCTTTTCAATTGACATGATGGTTTAGGCTGAACAAAATAAGTAACAAGAAGAACAATAAACAACTTGTAATCCTCACACTTGTAATCCACCTCAAGCTAGTTTGTAAGAGAAAGTGATCCTCAAGTTAAGTTGTACCAACTTGAGAGAAGGCCCTTGTATTCTTTTATTTGATTATAGTAAAAACGGTGAAGAAGGGGCGGGCAGAGGACGTAGGCTCAAATTGAGTTGAACCTCGGTAAATCTTGTGTGTGTTTTCTCTTAACTTCTCTTCTCTTCAATTTTATTTTATCTCATCACAAAGATGGGAAAGGTCATGTTTTTCTCAACAGTGGTATCAGAGCATAGATTGCTAATCTTCTTATTTTGAGATGGAGACTCCCATTGGTGGCATTCGGATAATCAGCTTGAATGGCCGCAACTGAATGATATGGAAGGCGAAGATGACAAACCTTCTCTATTGTAAGGACCTCTATGCACCGGTTGAAGGAGAATCTTCCAAGCCGAAATCCATGATGGTAGAAGAATGGAAGAAGCTCGACCGAAAGACCATTTACACCATTCTACAATAGGTGGATGATACCGTATTTCATCATGTGTCGAATGAGACTTCGGCGAACAGCTTGTGGAAGAAACTTGAAGATCCCTACGAGAGAAAGACAGCCGATAACAAAGCTTTCTTGATTCGGAAGCTTGTCAATCTCAAGTTCAAGGAAAGTGATTCCATATCTGAATATCTGAATGAAATTCAAAGTATTGTTAATCAGCTTGCAGCTATGAAGATGGTATTAGATGACGAGCTTCAAGCCCTTCTTCTGCTTAGCTCGTTACCAGATAGTTGGGAGAATCTGGTGGTGTCTCTTCGCAAGTCCGCACCTGACAGAGTTGTATCCATGAACCAAGTTACAAGAAGCCTATTGAATAAAGAAATTCAAAGAAAGTCATCTAGATCCTCCCATTCTCATGCCTTTGTCACCGAGAATAGGGGGAGAAACAAAAGCCGACAGCCTCAGAACCGAGACAAGTCGAAAGGAAATTTAAAGGCTAGGAAGGACAATAGTTGCTATCACTGTGGTAAGAGTGGACATATAAAACGGGAATGCCGCAAGCTCAAGCGAGAAGAAAATGAAGAAAGGACCAATGAGAAGCAAGAAAAGAATGAAAGTGTAGTAGTTGTCACTGACAATAAAATCGTGCTTTTCTCGGCATGTGAAGAAGACTGTGCAAATCTCACTTGCCAAGACTCAGAATGAGTGATTGATTCTGGTGCCTCCTACCATGCTACTCCTCGGAAGGACTACTTTACTTTGCTTCGTGAAGGTAATCTTGGAATAGTAAAAATGGGTAACAAAAACTCTTCTCAAATTCTTGGCATTGGAAATATTTGTGTTACCACAAACCTTGGAACAAAGTTGGTTCTAAAAGATGTTAGATTTGTGTCCGATCTTTGTCTCAATCTTCTCTCCACCGATAAGCTTGATGAAGAAGGATATACAAGCAGCTTTGGTAAAGGATGCTGGAAGCTTACCAAAGGATCACTTGTACTGGCGAGAGAAAAGAAGTGTTTCACTCTATACAAGACTCAGTTCCACTTAGAAAATGATGAACTTGGAACAATGGAAGGTACCTCTATGGATTTGTGGCACAAGTGGCTTGGCCACATGAGCGAGAAAGGACTACAAACCCTCACAAGGTGACAACTACTTCCATCCATGCAAGGTATAACACTATCCCACTGTGATCATTGCTTAATTGGAAAACAACACCGGGTAGCTTTTGTTAAAAATTATAACAAAAAAAGAAACCAGAAAATTGGACTTAGTCTATTCGGATGTGTGCGGGCCCATAAATATAAAAACCTTTAGTGGTGCCTCCTACTTTGTAACCTTCATAGATAATGCATCTAGAAAAGTGTGGGTGTATGTCATAAAAGCCAAAGATCAAGTCTTTGAAGTTTTCAAAGACTTCCATGCCAAAGTAGAAAGAGAAACCGAAAAACTCTTAAAGTGTATTGATACAGATAATGGTGGTGAGTATACTTCAAGGATGTTTGAAGATTATTGTTCTAAATATGGTAATAGACACCAAAAGACTGTTCCACACACACCACAACATAATAGGGTTGCAGAAAGAATGAACCGCACAATTGTGGAAAGTATAAGAAGTATGCTATCCTTAGCAAAATTATCAAAAATATTTTGGGGAGAGGCAGTACGAACAACCTGCTACTTGATAAACTTGTCCCCCTCAGTTCCTTTGGATAGAGAATTTCTGAAAGGGTTTGGAGTAGAAAGGATATTTCCTATTCCCACTTGCGTGTATTCGGGTGCAAGGTATTTGTGCATGTACCTAAGAAGAAAAGAACAAAACTTGATGACAAAGCCATTCAATGCATCTTCTTAGGATATGGAAATGATGAATTTGGATATAGGTTGTGGGATCTTATAAACAAAAAAAATTGTAAGGAGCAGGGATGTTGTATTTTATGAAGATAAAATACTTGCTGATTTGGAAAAAGAAGAAGAGCCACAAAATACTTATATTTCCCCATATCCAATCTTCACACCTATTATTATTCCTTCTCTTATGCCAGAAAATAATGATTTTCAAGATGTACAAATAGAAGAAATTACAGGTTTTTTAGGTATTGATCATGGGGAGCATGAACATGCAGAACCATCAAATATGGATCAGCCGCCAGCATCTCATATGAGACGATCAGAGGGAGAACGACAACCCACAACTAGATATCCTACTTCAAAATATACTATAGTGAAAATTGCAGGTGAACCAGAATTTTTTTATGAAGCACAAGTCAATGTAGATCATGCCAAGTAGAAGAAAGCTATGCAAGAGAAGATGGATTCTTTGCATAAGAACCACACTTATGACTTGGTGGAGCTACGAAGAACAAAAAAGACTTGAAGAACAAATGGGTGTACAAAATCAAGAATGAAGGAAATGGCCAAGTCAAGTACAAAGCTCGCCTCGTGGTGAAAGGTTTCAGTCAGAAGTAAGGTATTGACTATGAAGAAATATTTTCTCCTGTTGTGCAGATGTCTTCTATTCGCGTTATTCTTGATCTTATTTCTTCCCAATATCTTAAAGTTGAGCAGTTAGATGTGAAGACTGCATTTCTCCACGGTAATTTTGCGGAAGAATTCTATATGGAGCAGCCAGAGGGTTTCAAGGTTAAGGACAAGGAACACTTGGTTTGCAAATTGAATAAGAGCTTGTACGGGCTCAAGTAGGCACCGCAATAGTGGTATAAAAGGTTTGATTCTTTTATGCTTGACCATGGGTACAAAAGAACATCTGCAGATCATTGTATTTATGTCCAGAAGTTCTCTGATGATGATTTCATTATTCTCTCTCTATATATTGATGATATGCTTGTTGTTGGAAAAGATATGTCCAAGATTGACAGGTTGAAGAAAGAGTTAAGCAATTTATTTGAGATGAAGGACTTAGGAGCAGAACAACATATATTGGGAATAAAGATCTCTCGGGACAGAAGTGCGAGAAAGTTGTGGCTATCACAAGAAAAATATATTGAACGTGTTCTGGAGAGGTTCAATATGGTGAACTCTAAGCCAGTCAGCACATCTCTAGCAGCTCATTTTAAGCTAAATGCACAACAAATCCCTTCAAGTAAGAATGAGAAGGAGGAGATGAAGAGCATTTTATTTGCCTGGCGTCGAAAGTTTGATGTACTCAATGGTTTGTATAAGACCCGACATAGCACATGTAGTTGGAGTGGTAAGTCATTTTCTTGCCAATCCTGATAAAGCACATTGGGAAGCAGTAAAGTGGATCCTAAGATATCTTAGAGGAAACTCTAAATATTATTTATGTTTTGGAGATGACAAATCTATCTTGGAAGTTTACACTGATTTTGACATGGCAGGTGACTTGGACTAGAGAAAGTCCACATCAGGATACTTGTTTACCTTTGCAGGGGAGCCGTATCATGGCAATCAAAGATGCAAAAATTTATCGCTCTATCCACCACAGAAGCTGAATATATTGCTGCTACAGAAGCCAAAAAAGAGCTTTTATGGTTGAAGAATTTCCTAAAGGAGTTATCTCTCAAGCAAGAAAAGTATACTC
Source organism: Iris macrosiphon (assembly GCA_036927795.1). NCBI lineage: Eukaryota > Viridiplantae > Streptophyta > Magnoliopsida > Asparagales > Iridaceae > Iris > Iris macrosiphon. Next base: position 21,572,835 of record JAYESA010000014.1, read on the forward strand.
TATATTGTGACAGTCAGAGCGCCATTGACTTGAGTAAAAATGCTACCTATCACTCAAGGATAAAACACATTGATGTACGTCATCACTGGATCCGAGATACTTTGGAGAATCGTTTGATGCATATTAAGAAGATTGATACAAGTCAAAATCCATCTGACATGATGACGAAGCCTCTACCAAAAGAGAAGCATAACTTCTGCCGTAGGAAGGCATGTATGACTACTGTTTGAGAACTTTCTCCTTATGAAGATGGAGGGGGAGATTGATAGGAACGGGGTCCATCCCCAGATGAATAAATATAGATTTGATCCATGGAAATCGGTCATCCATGGTTGGGTTCGGCCAAGTACTTAACCATTTTTTTGGGTGCAGTTTCTGTGACAAGATTCAGTTTTGGGAGGCTATTTCGAAGCTGTTGCAATCATTATTTGGATCGGTCTTCAATACAAAAGTTGTTGAGAAATATTTTCTTTTTCATCCAGGCTTTGAACTAGGTCATTTGGAGGTGGATTGAAGAAATTATGGCCATCTGAAGTAGCATATCTATTCATATTATACATGAATTCCGCTTGTATGTAACATTGATGATAGATGAACAAATCTTGGAAGAAGGAACGAATCTTCCCCTTGGACTTCTCCATGCAACGGATGTGATGTACCTAAGAGGCATATCCTTCCTATAAAAAGAGGGATGGTGAAGGTTGAACACAACAAATAACAAGAAGAATAATACACAACTTGTAATCCTCACACTTGTAATCCACCTCAAGTGAGTTTGTGAGAGAAAGTGATCCTCAAGTTAAGTTGTACCAACTTGAGAGAAGGCCCTTGTAATCTTTTATTTGATTATAGTAATAATGGTAAAGAAGGTGTGGGCGGAGGATGTAGGTTCAAATTGAGTTGAACCTCGGTAAATCTTGTGTGTGTTTTATCTTAACTTCTCTTTTCTTGAATTTTATTTTATCTCATCACAAAGACGAAAAATGTCTTATTTTTTCCAAAAAACTTTCCACTGTGAAAGAACCATCTTCTACTTGTGAAGTCTTTATATTAGACCTTTTCAATTGACATTGCTGTGTTGTCTCACAATATCGGTATCCGTATATGGATACAAATTTTTACTTATTAATTTATTGTTCATTGTGTTCGCCATTAAAGTAAGTTTGAAAAACTTTTGTTCAACAACAAACAAAAAAGTACATAAAAATCCTAGACAGAAAATCTAAGCACAATATTTTTTGATCTTGGGAATGTGACGATAGATATTGAGTACTACAACGACTCATTTACTCTGTTAACTGTCCGAAGAGGGAAGAAGGATGTTCTCCTCTCTCTTCTCTCTCTTAAGCTTGTGTGTACATACGTAGCTCGCCTAGAGGGGTATGGTCTCTGAAGCAGAAAAATCAGCCCTTGGAACGTCTAAGTTTCTCCTATTTATAGCCATCATGTTGATGGGCTATAGGTGCCGCATGTGCTTTGGTTTGGTTGTCGTAGGGGGCGGCTTCAATAGAATGCGGTTGTAACTGTAGACACATACTATGGGTAGGCTGCTACTTGTACATACTTAATTGGATGTAGTTGAGTCCAGGCAGAGCTTCCACGAAGGCGTTTGTTGCGATTTGCTGTTGTTGAAGATCTGGGCAGTTCTCGTCTTTTGTTTGTATGACTTGGTCAGCTTGACACGTGGCCAGCATTTAGTTGAAGAGAATTACTTCAGTTGCAACATAATTTTTTTTTCTCAGGGAACCCTGCTATATTTGACGCATGGAACACATGGAGTTTGGAACGCATGGGGCCAGAGAAGCATGTAACGCATAGAGTCTGAAACACATGGGGCCAGAGACCCATGTAACGTATAGATTCTGGAACGCATGGGGCCAAAGATGCATTAAACATATTGAGTCTGGAATGTATAAGGCCAGAGACACGTGGAATGCTTAGGGCCATAAGTATGGAACATATGGAGTCTGAAACATATGGGGCCAGAAATGCTTGGAACGCATGAAGTCTGGGTCGTATGGGGCCATAGACGCATGAAACACATGGGGTCTGGAAAGCAAGTGACCAGAGATGCATGGAACGCATGGAGCCTTTGTCGTGTTGTACACGTGGTGTTGCATACCCACCAGGAGTAAAGTTGATGCTGACGTAAGGTTCGGTCTTTAGCGTGATCATGTCTTTTGCGACATTCAAAAAGTCATTTTTGTCAGAATTCTATGTCAGACATAATCTTTGTGTCAGATCTTTATGTAGCCAATATTGGGGCACATGGATGTTGCTTTTCCTTGGCCGCATGGTGATTATGCGGCCTAATTTCTTCTGAGTCGATCATGGGGCGCATGTTTGTTTGGCTCATGGATCTAGATTTTTTATGCTTCTACAAAACCCCCTTCAAAGTTTCCAAAATGATAAGTTTGGAATACTTTGAACAAGAAGTATGGTCGAGCACTTTTGACTGCGTGGTTGTGATGACGCATAGGCACGTTGCCACATAGGCTTTTTCGTCAGGCTGTTAGATCATTAAATGTCGAGATTTGGCTCGATCTCCAAGGATATGTCTTGGGGATTCTGAGCCGCCTTTATACACGTTCGCCGAAGCGACAGTTCACTCATTGATGACAGCGGATCAAGAACTCAACCACTGCTCTTTATCCTAGTTTACTACGTGGACTAAATGGGTCGGGTTCTGTGATGATCTTGCCTATAAAAAGAGGAGAGCTTAGAGAAAGAAAGTCTTTTATTTTCTTCTCTGCATTTTCTTCCGCTGTTGCTATCTCTTTCTACAATGACAATTTGGCCTTAAGAGCTCCTTTTTCTTCCATGGCTGCAGTCCGAAACAAAAGGCCAAAGGAAAGGGAAGACCCCTACCATCGAGGGTGTAACCTCCGATTTCCAATTTCCAAATAATTAGATTTTTAATTTATTTTAAAATATCAAGTTTATAAAATATTTCCTCCTTGAAAATTTTATTTGATTTTGAACAGTGTTGATTTTAGAGGGTAATTTAAAATCTTTTTATAAAAATCATTTTTCCTAAATGTCGATGTATTACAAAATAAATAAATAAATAATAATATATATTTCTCTAGTTTCAAATATTTATTGGCTTGAAATCATAAAATTATTTATTTGATAAAATTATTTTTAAAGGATTAGTTGTTTTCTCCATAATAATTTTATATTTATTGGGATAGTAAATAAATAAATTTCATACTTTCTAAGATTTTGCAAATATGGTTAATTAGTAGCTAATTGGGAATCAGTTAGCTTTCCTAAAATATTTTCTGAAATTATAATTTTTTCTTTTAAAATTTTACAAGTTTGCTTTTTCCCATTAACTGGCCAACACACCCTCATTCCCAAATGAACTTATTCATGTACAATCTGGGCCATTCATTATTTGGGCCAATCCTCACCCTTTATCCCACACCCTTTCTCCCTATTTAAGTCTCTCATCCCTACTGCCAAAAACCCTAGCTAGCCCTCACAAATCCCCACAAGCCAAGAAGCCACCACCATTTTTGTGTGCTCATGTCCGTGTGTCCAGCATCACCGTGTCAGCCGTGATGGCCTCGGGTCCGACCCCGGGTGTCCCACCGTATCCATTCATTCCAGTGTCCGGTTACAATATTACAACCTGATTTTTTCGTGTCCGACACACCCGGACACATCCACCTCCACCACAACCGTACACCCAACCCCGTGTCCGACAGACCCGGACACGTCCCCCACAGTACATCGAATCCTCGTGTCCAGCCTCGGACATGATTCAAAACCCTAAACCTAACCTAGATCTACCGCCGGTGGCCGCCTGCAACCACTGTTCTGGAACCTCGAACTGACCACCGCCGAGAAGAACGTCGACCTAACCGTCGTGCGTCGAGCCGTGGCCGCGTCGAGCCCGCGTCGAGCCGAACAGCCGTCGCCGGCGACTGGGATCGCCTCAGATCCGTCGACCACCGTTGGCCATCTCGATCCGCCGCCGCCTCAGATCCGAAGCCGACCCACCGCCTCGAGCAGATCCGCTGTCGCTGCCGAGTCGACCGCCTTGCCTGCCGACCCCGGCGGACTTCCCCGATCGTCGACGCCGGAAACCCCCGTGAGTCCCTCTTCCCCCTTTCTTCGATTCAGTGTCTAATGAATTGTAACAGTAGATTTCGGTTAACAGTGTTAGTTATATTAATATGTATATAATTAGTTTAGTTAATATATGATTAGAGTAGTTAATTAATTAATTAATCAGTTGATTAGTTATTAATCAGTATTAAATTCTTAATCAGTTAAATTAATTTATAAATTAATTAGTTTAGTAATTTCATATAATTAGTTTAGTAATTTCATGTAATTAGTTTATTTTTATGAAATAAAATATAAGGATTTGATTTTGTGAAAAACTATAATAATTTTTTGGGTTCTTTGACTTTCAATGGAATTAGACTTGGTTCTTCCAAACTTCCTAGTAATGTACTGAGTCGACTGTAGATAACTAATAAATAGTTTTTTAAATGTTGAACCTTAGTTAAATTGGGATATTTTATTAATAGAGATCCGTTATTTTGGGATGTACCTATAATGTATTGGTTTCTAAATAAGGAATACTTCTTAAAAGATATAGTTGGGCCATTAAAAGAATTCATATAGATTACAATTTTAGACTTAATAATAATATTTCCTAAATATATGTATTTGAGTCTAACTAAACCAACCTTTTCTCCTAACACAAATTAATTATTATTGAACCTAGCTAGTTTATGTATATTTCTCTGTCTGTTGTGGACCGGTATCTTCGTCTCGATCTTCGTGCCAAACTTCAATTTTTGGACTTCTTTATATGGGTTCTAGCTATTTGGACTGCTCCGGACCCATTGGAACTAACTGCTACTTCATTTGGGATCACCTTGAGGAGGGTGGCATTATATACATTCTTTGATTAGTTATATATATATATAAAATGTTGATTGATATATATATGCAAATACGTATTTTGGTATATAAAATGTAATAGTATACGTACTATTTTGATATATATATATATATATATCTCTTTATTGTTCAATTGGTATAGTATAATATGTATATGTGTATTCCTTTAATATATATATGTAGGTATTTTGGTATAAAAATATATAATGTTTAGTATATGTATATATTTTGTATATATATATGTACTTAATATATTTTCAAATATGTATAATTAGTATAAATGTATATATATATATATATCTTGTACATACAATTAATGTATTGTATTTGTATTTAATGTGATGTACTAGTATTAGTATATATTTTAATAATAACATTGACAATATATACATATATATATATTTTAAAAAAAAATATTGTTAGCATATGTATGAGTATACATATATAATGTTCAACTAGTATAAATCCGATATGTATTTAAAAGGCATATATATATATTGTAAATACATTTAAATTGGTGCATGTATAAATATTGTAAGTATTAATAAGTGTAATGTGTATTATATACGTATCCCTACTAGATGACCCTAGTTGACTAGTGCCATACCTGGCAGAGCCCCTGAGTTCATGTATTGTGATGTGTTAGTGTAGCGCCTGATGCAAATGTTGTATTTGATATATTTTTAGGACTGTTGGTTCCTCCAGACGATACTCTGGGACAGGACATTGACATTACCAGCTAAGGACCCAAGGCGAGTACATTCTCTGATTAGTTTCTAATTTATGATATCTCCTATGTTCACTGTATCTAGTGTAAATATCCATGTTCTTGACACATTGGTTACACGGATTGGTATACACGGATCTCGTCATGAGATGTTATTCCTTATTCATGGTGTAGCTTGTACAAGACTTGTTTTCCTTGTTATCTTGTGCATGTACAGACACTAATTCCCGGGGAGATTTGCTACCTTCCTAGGGAATCCCGTGCCATAGCGTACCATGATTGGATCTACTATACCAGTCGGGGGTGGAGAGTATTTTAGTGTAGATATGTGATCATATCCAACTTTTCATGCATCATAGCTCACCCCACATCTCACGTCGGGTGCGGCCTGACCATCTCCGTGCCTCATAGCTGTTACGTGTGATTAGCCTGACCCCTACATGCATCATAGCTAACCAACGGTTAGCCTGACCTTCGTGAATCATAGCTAATCACATGTAACCAGCCTGATCAAGTTCCCAAGCCGATCATATGTTAAAGCTAGTACTCACACACTTAGTCATAGGATTCTTGCTCATTGACATATTGTTCTTTTCCTGCATTTACTTACAGTATTTTTAGTATTTCTCTCATTGTACATTTCTCGTACCTATACATACATCTGGTATGTTTCCATCTAGAACTGCTACATAGTTTATGTCATTTATATAGAACTGCTATTTAGAGATGTACTTTGCTCTTTCCTGACTGGAAAATATTTTTCCAGACTGTGACCTTAGTAGACTGGTTTCCGACACACTTGGGGGATAGGAGGTTACTGATTGCAGGTATGATTATTGTGTTATTAGACTTGTGTTGTATTCTTTTATTTCTTCATTTTTCTATCGTACTGTAGTTGTGATTGAGTATTTCTAGATTTATTTTATGATATCCACGTCTCCTTATGGAGTTGGATACTAGCGTGAGATTGTTTAGATAGTACTTGACCTAGACAGCGTTCTACCGCCGATGCTGCGGCGTAGGCTGGACGTACCCACGCTCTCGTGCCCCTAAACCGGGTGTGGGTCGTGACACGTTTTTAGTGGTGGCCCATGCAGGTCAGACTTCGCAAGTTGTGCGATGTCGTAGTAGTGTGGTATCATTGTTACACTATTGCGTGCCTGCGATAGGATCTTGGACATAGGATACTAGGACGAGAGCGAATACTCAATCACAAATTCTTGAGAGATTCCTGGGATGACCCCATGAGCATCTTATTATAATTTCCAATTTAAATTCCTTCGCCCTTGTTTCCGTCCGTCCTCACTCGTTGATATTGAGTTTGATTCTTGTTGACCAGTTGTTAACTTTAATTCTTGGTATCGTTGTTGAGTTGATTTCATATTGAGATGAATTTTACGGACTATAATTTATGGTATCATCTGATGACATATATTGATGAGGACAGTGAGAAAGGTAAAACGTCTACTTTGGTTATGGAACCTAGAGTTTATCGCAGCCATATTAGCTGTCGTGACGAGAACGTAGGAACCTAACTTGGATGTACATACTTTAGTTATGAGATTTAGAGTTTCTCGCAGCCATACCGGTTGGCGTGGCGAGGATTCTAGATGACATGATTATAGGGTTGCATACCTTAGTTACGGAACCTGTCGTTTCTCGCATCTATGCTTACTGGCGTGGCGAGGATTCTGTGTGTCATGATTTCTGACAGACGTGTATGATTATCAGGTTGTATCTTAAATTGGTTCTTAAAGTATCATCTCAAGACTTATCTATTTCTGTTATTCTAGGACTTTGTTACATCGCTTCTTTTCTTTACTAGCAGTAAAGATACCTTCCGTCCTTGATCCAGTTCCTTTTGAGCTTATTTTCTTTGAGGATTCCTTGTTAGTATAATAATTAGTGACTTACAATTTTATTTGTGTCTTGTATTAGTATTGACTGTGTTGCTAGTAAGTTGTAAGTGTTTCCTAGTTGGGCATGTGAGCAGTAGGCTTTATCTAGAGTTAGCCCTTAGCATAGTACCTTGTACCAATGGTTCTGGGATAAGTGTCATTAGAGACTGAGAGTAGAAGGAGAGTATAGAGTATCAGTAATAGTTCTCAGAGTTAGTATCAGAGCCAATTACCCGTCTTGGATAATCATGATTATGTAATTGAGTGATCTATGTAAACAATTAGGTATCAAGAAAATTGTGTTAAGAATTAATGGAGCATGATGATTGATATCGAAAGTGTTAAGGGTAAGAAAATATATACTCATAAAGTTAATGAGGTGTCATGAGTAGAGAAATATCGGAATAGGTAATGAAGATGGGGAAGCGTATCACGGATTAGTTTAATAGGCTTTAAAGGATTAAAGGAAATACATAGACAACCATCGAGATGAGGAACCATATACTTGCCCAGGAGAATAAGAAAAATGAGTGTTATAAAAGGTACAGCTAATCATGAGTTCTAATGAGCTTGATGAGATGATGCATTAATGAAACTAGTGATATAATACCAAGAGTGCTAATGATTCTATATCGAGGATTAGTCGAGAATAACGTTAATAACAGTAAGCACTCTGTGTGATGATAATTAAATGATATACCAGTTGACATAAATTGAAATCATGAAGGAAAATATAGGTGATGATAACTTTGATCATTGGAGGTAATAGTACAAGTGATTCAGGCAATACAATTTTAGTACCCAGTTGGCAGTTGTAGGCAATAGAGGTATTGAGTGCACCTCGAGTATCAGAGACCGTGAGCACTTATATGTATAATTGTGGATTTATAAATTAAAGAGTGGAAATGAATTTTAAATTTTTACAATTTTTAAGGAGTTGAGATTTTATGTTGTTAAAATATTGAGGATTTAAATTTGATTCAATAAACATAGTTAAGGCTACAAAGATTTTAGAAGTGATTAAATTTTATTTCGATGTGGAGTATCTGATGTTGAGGAGGTATATGTATTTTATTTTAAAGTTGTTCGAGAAGTAAACCTTGACGATTATTTGAGGATTAATTTTATGGTAGATGAGAAATATGAAAATTAATATATGAGTAGATGATATACATATGTAAGAATCTATTGACTTGGGCATGATTGAGATGGCACTGAAAACAGACTTGGGTGTCCATCTAGAGTTGTATTAGGGGGGGGAAACAGTATTTAGTATGATGTGTTACACTTGGTGTGCACTTGAGTGATGAGAACAAATGGTATGGACAATTATAGTAGTAACGAGAACTAGCAGTGGGTGTATTTATAGTAGAACAAAGATACCTAAAGAGATAGAGGTATCAAACTTTACATGCATAATTTGACCTATGATTGTGTTAGAGGTTCTTGGTATCAGATTTTGGTATTAATAGACATGTGTGTGCAATATGGATATATTCATGGATCTTGTGGATAAATGACTAGTTGATATGGGTACCAGTGTACAGGAATAGAAATTTGTTAGTGAATATGCTAGAGTTAAGTGTTTGTTAGAGATAGTAGATACTACAAGTAAAATGTTAGCAGATTCTTTCTTTCCCTCCTAATGTTCCTTTTCCGTCTTTCGATTGATTGATTTCCTTAGTGTTGTAGTTCATATGCATGATTTTCTTGTTAGAATATAACTAGTAGTACACCCTAACAGAGACTGAAATACCATGACAAAAGATACATGACCTATATATTTTTCTTAAATTGCATGGTTGTAGGTAGAATTTTCTTAAACCATGATCATTAGGGTTTTGACCATAGCAAAGAATCTATGACAAGGTTATGACCGACAAAAAGGGACAAGATAATTAAATTATGGATGAGCATTAATTTAAATAAAGAATTTAGGGGATTGTTATAACAGAGTTGATGGATCATTGATTTTGCGAAAATCGAGGTTTGATTAAAATTTGAGGATAAACATTAACTTAAATAGAGAGTTAAGAAATTCACAGGGCAAAATTGAGGATTTATGGAATTTTAGGAATATCTTGATATGATTAAATTGATTATTAAAATTTGAGAAAGTTTGAGAGATTATCATTTTATCTGTTTGATTGCAAGATAGAAATTTTATAGTTTATATTATGAATGTTGCATTGAAGATTCTGAAGGTATCGCATCGTTGAGTATTTGAGGAAAAAGAAAATCAGGAAATAAATCGTTAATGGAATAGTGTCAAATTCAATTCTCGGGAGGAGGATTTATATTTGAATAAGCATCAATTGAATTTGAGTTAGAGGAGTAAGATGATTGATGGATTAGTGTTTAAAATTTAAATTTTGGGATACAGATTTTTAAGTTTTATAAATATGCATTGATTGGATTTCAATTGAAGGATTGGATATTAAATCCTTGAGTATTTAGATGCGAACTTAAATTTTGGAGGAGATTATGAAAAAAAAAAAATTGAATTTGATTTTAAAACTTGAAGATTTTCCGGAATATGATGTTATAAAATTTTTGAAAGGTTGTGAAATAGCAATATGGAATTACTTCATGATTATTTGGTTTGAAATTTAAATTTTGATAGAAATAATATGATGAGTAAAGACAATTACTGGGGATCCTAAATTTCGAGGACGAAAATTTTCTAAGGTGGATAGACTTGTAACCTCCGATTTCCAATTTCCAAATAATTAGATTTTTAATTTATTTTAAAATATCAAGTTTATAAAATATTTCCTCCTTGAAAATTTTATTTGATTTTGAACAGTGTTGATTTTAGAGGGTAATTTAAAATCTTTTTATAAAAATCATTTTTCCTAAATGTCGATGTATTACAAAATAAATAAATAAATAATAATATATATTTCTCTAGTTTCAAATGTTTATTGGCTTGAAATCATAAAATTATTTATTTGATAAAATTATTTTTAAAGGATTAGTTGTTTTCTCCATAATAATTTTATATTTATTGGGATAGTAAATAAATAAATTTCATACTTTCTAAGATTTTGCAAATATGGTTTAATTAGTAGCTAATTGGGAATCAGTTAGCTTTCCTAAAATATTTTCTGAAATTATAAATTTTTCTTTTAAAATTTTACAAGTTTTCTTTTTCCCATTAACTGGCCAACACACCCTCATTCCCACATGAACTTATTCATGTACAATCTGGGCCATTCATTATTTGGGCCAATCCTCACCCTTTATCCCACACCCTTTCTCCCTATTTAAGTCTCTCATCCCCACTCCCAAGTAACCCTAGCTAGCCCTCATAAATCCCCACAAGCCAAGAAGCCACCACCATTTTTGTGTGCTCGTGTCCGTGTGTCCAGCATCACCGTGTCAGCCGTGATGGCCTCGGGTCCGACCCCGGGTGTCCCACCGTATCCATTCATTCCTGTGTCCGGTTACAATATTACAACCTGATTTTTTCGTGTCCGACACACCCGGACACATCCACCTCCACCACAGCCGTACACCCAACCCCGTGTCCGACAGACCCGGACACGTCCCCCACAGTACATCGAATCCTCGTGTCCAGCCTCGGACACGATTCAAAACCCTAAACCTAACCTAGATCTACCGCCGGTGGCCGCCTGCAACCACCGTTCTGGAACCTCGAACTGACCACCGCCGAGAAGAACGTCGACCTAACCGTCGTGCGTCGAGCCGTGGCCGCGTCGAGCCCGCGTCGAGCCGAACAGCCGCCGCCGGCGACTGGGACCGCCTCAGATCCGTCGACCACCGTTGGCCATCTCGATCCGCCGCCGCCTCAGATCCGAAGCCGACCCGCCGCCTCGAGCAGATCCGCTACCGCTGCCGAGTCGACCGCCTTGCCTGCCGACCCCGGCGGACTTCCCCGATCGTCGACGCCGGAAACCCCGTGAGTCCCTCTTCCCCCTTTCTTCGTTTCAGTGTCTAATGAATTGTAACAGTAGATTTCGGTTAACAGTGTTAGTTATATTAATATGTATATAATTAGTTTAGTTAATATATGATTAGAGTAGTTAATTAATTAATTAATCAGTTGATTAGTTATTAATCAGTATTAAATTCTTAATCAGTTAAATTAATTTATAAATTAATTAGTTTAGTAATTTCATATAATTAGTTTAGTAATTTCATGTAATTAGTTTATTTTTATGAAATAAAATATAAGGATTTGATTTTGTGAAAAACTATAATAATTTTTTGGGTTCTTTGACTTTCAATGGAATTAGACTTGGTTCTTCCAAACTTCCTAGTAATGGACTGAGTCGACTGTAGATAACTAATAAATAGTTTTTTTAAATGTTAAACCTTAGTAAATTGGGATATTTTATTAATAGAGATCCGTTATTTTGGGATGTACCTATAATGTATTGGTTTCTAAATAAGGAATACTTCTTAAAAGATATAGTTGGGCCATTAAAAGAATTCATATAGATTACAACTTTAGACTTAATAATAATATTTCCTAAATATATGTATTTGAGTCTAACTAAACCAACCTTTTCTCCTAACACAAATTGATTATTATTGAACCTAGCTAGTTTATGTATATTTCTCTGTCTGTTGTGGACCGGTATCTTCGTCTCGATCTTCGTGCCGAACTTCAATTTTTGGACTTCTTTATATGGGTTCTAGCTATTTGGACTGCTCCGGACCCATTGGAACTAACTGCTACTTCATTTGGGATCACCTTGAGGAGGGTGGCATTATATACATTCTTTGATTAGTTATATATATATATATAAAATATTGATTGATATATATATGCAAATACGTATTTTGGTATATAAAATGTAATAGTATACGTACTATTTTGATATATATATATATATCTCTTTATTGTTCAATTGGTATAGTATAATATGTATATGTGTATTCCTTTAATATATATATGTAGGTATTTTGGTATAAAAATATATAATGTTTAGTATATGTATATATTTTGTATATATATATGTACTTAATATATTTTCAAATATGTATAATTAGTATAAATGTATATATATATATATATCTTGTACATACAATTAATGTATTGTATTTGTATTTAATGTGATGTACTAGTATTAGTATATATTTTAATAATAACATTGACAATATATACATATATGTATATTTTTAAAAAAATATTGTTAGCATATGTATGAGTATACATATATAATGTTCAACTAGTATAAATCCGATATGTATTTAAAAGGCATATATATATATATTGTAAATACATTTAAATTGGTGCATGTATAAATATTGTAAGTATTAATAAGTGTAATGTGTATTATATACGTATCCCTACTAGATGACCCTAGTTGACTAGTGCCATACCTGGCAGAGCCCCTGAGTTCATGTATTGTGATGTGTTAGTATAGCGCCTGATGCAAATGTTGTATTTGATATATTTTTAGGACTGTTGGTTCCTCCAGACGATACTCTGGGACAGGACATTGACATTACCAGCTAAGGACCCAAGGCGAGTACATTCTCTGATTAGTTTCTAATTTATGATATCTCCTATGTTCACTGTATCTAGTGTAAATATCTATGTTCTTGACACATTGGTTACACGGATTGGTATACACGGATCTCGTCATGAGATGTTATTCCTTATTCATGGTGTAGCTTGTACAAGATTTGTTTTCCTTGTTATCTTGTGCATGTACAGACACTGATTCCCGGGGAGATTTGCTACCTTCCTAGGGAATCCCGTGCCATAACGTACCATGATTGGATCTACTATACCAGTCGGGGGTGGGGAGTATTTTAGTGTAGATATATGATCATACCCAACTTTTTATGCATCATAGATCACCCCACATCTCACGTCGGGTGCGGCCTGACCATCTCCGTGCCTCATAGCTGTTACGTGTGATTAGCCTGACCCCTATATGCATCATAGCTAACCAACGGTTAGCCTGACCTTCGTGAATCATAGCTAATCACATGTAACCAGCCTGATCAAGTTCCCAAGCCGATCACATGTTAAAGCTAGTACTCACACACTTAGTCATAGGATTCTTGCTCATTGACATATTGTTCTTTTCCTGCATTTACTTACAGTATTTTTAGTATTTCTCTCATTGTACATTTCTCGTACCTATACATACATCTGGTATGTTTCCATCTAGAACTGCTACATAGTTTATGTCATTTATATAGAACTGCTATTTAGAGATGTACTTTGCTCCTTCCTGACTGGAAAATATTTTTCCAGACTGTGACCTTAGTAGACTGGTTTCCGACACACTTGGGGGATAGGAGGTTACTGATTGCAGGTATGATTATTGTGTCATTAGACTTATGTTGTATTCTTTTATTTCTTCATTTTCCTATCGTGCTGTAGTTGTGATTGAGTATTTCTAGATTTATTTTATGATATCCACGTCTCCTTATGGAGTTGGATACTAGCGTGAGATTGTTTAGATAGTACTTGACCTAGACAACGTTCTACCGCCGATGCTGCGGCGTAGGCTGGACGTACCCACGCTCTCATGCCCCTAAACCGGGTGCGGGTCATGACAGAGTGTGGCTCCCCTGAGATTACTTCTCATTTGTAAAAACCCGTCAAAGGTAGGGTTCCTTCTGGGGACGATGAACCCTCCCCATATAGTGACACCCTTTACACGACTCATCGCATGGATGAAGAGACACGCACCCAAAAGTTGAGATATCTTGACTAGTACGTGGGTACGTCCAGCCTACACCGCGATATCGGCGGTAGAATGCTGTCTAGGTCAATAATACTATCTAAATATCTCACACATTATATATAATGTACCTGTCAAGATATCTCAACTCCAAATGGAGGACAATATGATAATTAATACTCAATCACAATAAACTAGGGGAAGAGTATGGCACAATATGGAATAAAAGAAAAAGAAATCACAAGTCATAAATATAACTCATAACCAAGTCTAATAGACTAGCAAAATTGTCTCAAATATAATACATGCCAAAATATCTAAACTGAGACATATACAATATAATAATGGAATTAACTAAGTCTCCTCAGTAGCTGGCACTAGATCCTTATGCTCTAAGGAAGCAACCCCAAACGGCTCGCCATCCTATGGCCCGTAGTAAGTGGGACACAAATCTTCTAACCAATCATCTAAAAAATATATCTAGTCAGGATTGGAGCGAAGTACAACCCAATAGCAGTTCCAATTAATTGACAAAGAGTATGAAACTGTAAATAGTGATAAAATACTATATGAGCAGATAATAAAAATTAGGGTACAAAATAGAGTAAGCAGGTAAATAAGGAAGCAATAAAAAATAAGAAGGAAGAAAATATAAGTATGTAAGACAGACATATATGTGAAACTAGAAAACTTGTCAATGTAAATATGCAACCAACAGGTATAGAGTAATCCAGAAAAGACTGTAACTAAACTAGTATCTTAAAATACCATGTTGATAGGTGAACGGCTAGGGGTAAAATCCTGTAAACCATACGTATGGTATGTGCCTGCTATTATTCCAGTCCGACCAAGGGATAGAAAGGGTATGTCCACACGTCTCCTAGGTATTTTTTCTCCCGACTAGTACTCATGGATCTAGGTCCCAACATGAAGAATCTCATTACTCTAGTAATTCATTAGTCCATAAAAGTAGATAGACCTGAAACCACGTATCCTAAGACAATGAATCCATACAATACTAATCTGTATATCCAGTATATCATAAATCAGATAAAAGAATACTACAAAATATGAATCATAGTAAATATCTAATAAAGAAAACTATTAGAGAATGTACTCGCCTATAGTCCCGAGCAATGGGTATCAAAAGTGTCTGTATCGGTGCCGCACAGACCTAAATATAAAATATCAATGTCAATTGGTGTTCTTCAATGATAAATAAGTCAAACTAGGTAAACATGTGGTTTCTTGGTCAAAACTAGGCTATACTAGGTCAACTAGGGCGATACCTTGCTAAACTTAGATTTTCTAGGTTGTACTAGTCATTACCCTGCAATTATTAGACTATACTAGCTGATACTAGTTATACTAACTAACACTAGGCTATAGTAGGTGATATTAAGCCATACTAGCTAGTTTTAGTTATATTAGATATTAATAACCCATTAGCCTAACCTATAATCACTTATCTATCCATTACCTGTTAATACACTAGTTTATTAACCGAGCATCTCACAATAATACTTACCTTAGCATTTACCCAAAGTACTTGATACCTATTATGACACTAACACATCTAATAAATATAGATACTCTCTTGAATCTTACCTATATACATACCCAATACTTATCAATATATAACATCTATCTAACTTGATACACCCCTAACCTAGCATACCTTAGTTAATATCCATCTTAATCTTAACACTCGAGTATCTTGAGGTACTAAATAACCAATATCCATAATATATAACCTACATAATTCCCTAACACACTCACCCACTCTACTACAACTATCTAACTAATTGTTCTAACAAAACTCACTCATGGATATTAACACACTCTCACACTCATCTACATACTAGGACACCTGTACTATGCACTTATACATATCATGAGCAACATACACTCATTATCAGACCCCATAAATCTCTACTCATAAATTTAGATACTAGGCCTATATTCAACAATAACCTTCTTAAATTTAACACTTACTAGCACACACTAATTCACAGTATACTCCAGTCCTATACCTACATACTAACATACCTCAATCTACACTTCACTACTGTTGATAAAGTTGTATCGACCAAATGACGCTCACTCACTTACACCCCTATCTCATAACTTAATATTTACATACACTCTCACATTGTTGGCTTACATCCGAGTGCCCCTCACTGCTGATACCTACAACCTGAACTCAGGTTTCCCTCCTTACTGCTTACACACTGTACCCAGGTCCTCCTATAACACTCCTTAGTTATACCCTGCCTCCATCTCAGTTGTACATACTCTAAATAACTAGGATACCTCATGTACACCCCTATTTGACACACACACACACACACACACACACACACACACACACACACACCAGTCCATGACATAATTACACCAATGAACTTAAGGGCACACTCACCACTCGACACATACATCTACAACACATACAACCCTTGATACCTATTAGAGTATCACAACCACATGCACACCTGAGACACACCACACTCTCTCATTACCATGCTCGAGCTGCACCATATACCATAACACCTATATTAGGCCTGCAAATACCAGTACCCAGGTCTGCATTATACTTAAAATACACTAAAATCTGGAAACAGGTCCTACCCGAGCCCTAACTAATATCTACCTGGAAACACACCTCCTGCAAATTCACACATCCAGGTAACTTGCAACTGCTTGTAATTTGCTGTACAAGCATGTACTGAGCACACCAACTACTCCAGGATTATAATTTTAGCACATATGTGCTCCTACAGATCACACCCCACACTCCTATAACACACAAACTTTTAACCCACATGTATACCAGCTATGTACCCCACCTGTGTTCTCAGGTATGCACTGCATACCCCATGGTCAATCCATGCAATCTTAGTGTTCAAAATACTGCACACTCTTTAATTGTCTGATAACCTCGAGTATCACACTCCCCAATCAAACTGCTAACTACTTGAACTTGACATAGAGTGCACACAACACTGAGGAAATGTCCACATGGTTATGGACTGTTGCAACAACTCACACACATGTTGGCCCTCACCCTACCACTGACACAGTCATGCACTTAACCTTTCTTAGTTACAACGCTCATATATATATATATATATATATATATATATATATATATATATATATATATATATATAACACTAACACTCTAACATATAAACACACACATTAACTTATATAAACACATATAGTAACAAATCAACAAACACCTAGTGTGCACCATGAGTATCACACTATAATACTCATGATACCAACACCCACACCATTTAATTATTATGATACACCATCAAATTAATATAGAACATCATTTAATATACAAAATAGAGTATGGATACTATTAAAACAACTATACTAATGCAATTAAATAGAAAATAACAAAATAGGACACCTATACATGGATATTATGAACTCTATAACATTATATCATGATACGCACGCCCCATATCCTATTGTGGACACGTACGTCCTTTCGAATCATGAATCTCATTTTAAAATCACCTAAAAATTATTTCATTAAACACCTAATGATCCAATCTCGGATTTTTCCCAAATTAGTCACAAAAGTCAATGTAAATATCACAATAGGGTTTGTTAGAAGTTAAAACTTCTTTCTATAGGTAGCCGTAATGTATGGGTGGGTTCCTAATGATAAAATACAATAATTAGAACCTAATTAGAGAGAGAATTTTAAAATTTTACCTATTGGGAGATGGATTCCCAATGCAAGCAAAAATGGAAACAAGTGGACACAAACTTATAGTCCAAAGTCTTCTCTCTAAGT
Source organism: Iris macrosiphon (assembly GCA_036927795.1). Lineage (NCBI taxonomy): Eukaryota > Viridiplantae > Streptophyta > Magnoliopsida > Asparagales > Iridaceae > Iris > Iris macrosiphon. Next base: position 21,590,868 of record JAYESA010000014.1, read on the forward strand.
GCTCTTGCCAATTCCAAGCTTATAGTCTCCTTAGATGGTGAGGATAAGTACAATTGAAAGAATTTGTGATGGATTTGGTGGAGGGAAGAACCAAATTTGGGAAGAACACTAATTAGGATTATGGGATGAATAAATAAAAGGAGAGAAAGTGCTCCCTCCTCACTAATAGGGCCGACCACCCTTGCCCCTCTTCCAAGTAATGTAAATGTTCTAGAATACGCCTTGAGGGTTTTCATGAAAAAATTAATTAGTAGAAAAGTTTCTCTTCCTAAAGAAGGTTAAGTCTAGTCTTTAAATGAAGAGAATGGTTAACTAATTGGGTCTAAAGTGGACTAGTCTAAGTAATTATTTAAGTTGTCATGTCAAGTTGGTTAGGTCCACAAGGGTCATGTCTAATTAGCTAGTCCAATCCATAAACCAAAAATTATATTAGTCACAATATATAACATGCACATTTATATAAATAAAAATATAACACAATATTTATAATAATACAAAATATCCATATTCTGGAAATGTGGTAGTTGCAATCCTACCCCCTTTAAAAATTTTTGTCCTCTACTGCAATAATCAGGATAAAAGAATCGTGCGGTACCAACTCACAATTTTAGAATATAAGACATCACTCAACAACTAATATACTTAAGGAACCAACAGTCAATCACAATCATCCTAACATCCACTAATGCCTGCGTCCTCTACTGAGTTACGTACTCTGTCATCTGATCAGTAATCCACCCTTACACCATATGAGGACAAGGAAATAAATTACTGCACCGGGACAACTACGTGACAGCCGACTAGCAAGAAAAATACCATACAATTATATAAGTAAACGGCCAATCAAATACCTATGGCATGCTAGGTGAAGTCTGGATTATCCTAGTAATGCAATATATAGGAATCGTCATATCGTTCTATGTCTGAGCAGGTCTAGTCGAGCCATATAGTAATATACATGCAAGAGATAATATGCACCGATCCCTCGTTAGGCCACCACGCTAAATGCACTAGATCACGATATCAGTAAAAGTTCCAGATCCCTTATAGGAAGATACTGGCTTGTTCATAAAAAAATATATAATAGTTGGATATTGCACTCTATTAGCGCAGATGATATACAGTATCCGTGGAGACCAGCCTTGCACTATAATGAGTGGCCCGCCTGCACGATCTCAGGGTTATGTTCCCTCCCAATGGTTCTACCAATTTTAATACCTAATTAACCTTATAGTTATATGAAATATCGTGTCATGGTCACACCATCATCCTCTTAGAATGATGTACCACAGTACGAATACGCTGTATGCGAATCCATGTTGGTTCCCGTCGGTCCCAAACTAAATACATCCAGAGTGTAATACAATAATCAGTTCACAAACATCCAACCATGCTAAGTTACAATCACAGACCAACTACAAGGGTACCTGTGTAAGGTAATAATATAATATAATATAATATAATAACAGGAAGTCGATAGCACCTGAGTGCAAGAATAAACACGAATAGCACCGTAGTGCAAAAATAAATACGGAGCACCTCAGTGCAAGAATAAACACGAATAGCACCGCAGTACAAAAATGAACACGAAGCACCTCAGTGCAAGAATAAATACGAATAGCACTGGAGTACAAAAATAAACATGAAGTACCTCAGTACAATAACAGGGCAAGTACCTCAAAGGATAATCTGGTAACTAATAGCAAGAGTACACGTAGTCATGTCTAGAAATAGGGACAGTCAGTAAATCAGACAAATTGAACTGTCAAGTAGGTCTATATACCGGATCAGTCTATTAACAGTCCTTCCCTCCACGATGGAATAAATATCAAGTCAGGGAGATACGATCACTCGACACTAAGACAACCACCATGAATAATGTCAGACCCTCTGGCTCACAAGAATCCACCGAGTCAGTTATCTCATGTTATAAGTCGATAAGTCCCATAACATCCTGGACATAAAATATAGATTCCACCTAACAAGGTCATCCATCTATAAGTACTAGTACTAGAAGTCACTAGGGCAATAAGTCAATCACGTATATTCCTTGTTGCACCATGTCATGTACACAACTCTTTGATCTACCATATATATGTATATACTCCTTATTAAATAAGGGGAAAAACTATTAAATACTGTGTTGTCCAACCATACAAAATCACTGAGGTCTACCAAATTGTAAAGGTAACAGGTACTGGGCACTTGAAAAGTTGGGTAAAATCATATATTGATGATATGGATATTTGTCTCATTCCATAAAAAACATGCACAATAGCCCAAGTCCAAAAAATCCAATAATAACAATATTATGCCTCTAGCCCAGGCTTGCAAAGTCCAATAGAGTTCCCAAGATCTTGCCAAGTCAATATCCTAAGATCATGCTTCAAATTTAAATAATATTCAATCCTCGAATTTATCCAAAGTTCAGAATCCCGATATAAATTTACTAGTCCAATCAGGTTAATCTAAGACAATACCTGGAAGAATGATGGAAACAAGAATCTAATAATGAATGTCACCGGACAGTGATAAGAAAATGCATGAACCACTCCGGAGCATATCCACGACCCTTGAACCAAACAAGGACCGGGACAGCAAACCATCTCCCGAGTAGAACTACACCCCTTACTCTATCCGACGAACAAGGATAAATAAGTAACTACACGTCTAATATAAAATAAAATCCTGAGTCAAATCCACATATCGAATTATGAAATCTCCAAAACAAGTTCCCAAATCAAATCCTGAATCAAGTATCTAATCAAATCCTAAATCAAGGTCTTAAACCAAATTCTAAATCAAATTATTGAATAAATTCTCCAATCAATTTCGAATCAAGCCCTCGAACAAATCAAATCCATGAATCAAATCTCCGAATAAATTTTCTAAATTAGAATTAAAATTAATTTACCGACCAAAATTCTAGAAAATTTCGGCAGAACCTCCCCTATATTTCTAGGACCAGAACTTAACCTGCAAAATAAAACAAATAGAATATCCACCTGACATAACCTACCATAGAATCCCAAGCGAAGAACACTAAGTCTCACCCTCCAGCAGTACTACAATGCGTACTGGGCACAATGCCAACACAATAAACAAAAATTGCCACAAAGGGTGCACAACCACAGAGTCACATGTCCTTAACCAAATCATAATACACAAGTCCATAAATCTAGTGCCAATCCATAAACCGACCGCGAGTCGGACACGGGACATATATGGACATGCTCATAACCAGTTCGTGCTCGTGTCCTCGGAAATGTAGAAGTCCCATCCGAGTTGTTCGGTAGGGGTGTCGGCCCGATGTCGAACCATTATACACTAATAGCAGTAATTAAAGATTAACTACAATTATTAAAGTTTACAAGTACAATAAATTACAATAATTAAAATGGAGGACGAGAAGCGCATAAGCGTAAAACCGTAAACGAGCAAGGGGCACTTGCCTAGAGGGCTCAGATAGATACGCAAGTCTTCGGCAAATCAAGATCCAAGTTATCACGTCTATCGAGGCCCTCAAAATAACACAATAAACAAACATTATTACCAAACAATAAAATATAAATAAATAATCACAAATGATGGCTGGAGGCTATACCGTGCGGGTCCCACAAGTGGTGCAAAGATCTGGAACGGAAACTGAGGTACGCGAATTGATATGGATTCAAAATTTCACGTCGACTGCCTACAACCTAGCGACAAATGGGTTGACTGAGGCTTTTAAAAAAACCATCATCAAGATTCTCAAGAAATTTATGTCATCTAACAGGCACGACTGGAACGAGAAGCTACAAAAAGTAGGCCATTCTCTTTGGTGTACAAAAGCGAAGCAGTCCTTGTAAAACCCCTTCCTAGAAAATCGTTTATACCCTTTATTTATTAATTATTAATTAAATTATAGTAATTAGGTCTAAATAGGAGAAATAGATTTTTAATAATTTTTATGTTAGGTGTTCGGGCACTTAGATGACTTATGGGACCTTCAGGAATTTTTTGAAATTTATTCCATGTAGGAGACCCCTTGAACAGTTGCTAGCCTAATGATGTGCAATACCCTATGATATAAATTTTCTTATGAGTATATATATATATATATATATATGTATATACAAATATATATATATATGTATATATATTTTATAAAGAAAGAAAGGAAAAGAAAAGAATTAAATAAATTACTATTCATAATAAGTATAATAATAATAATAATAATAATAATATTAATAAGTTACTTTGTATACTTTTCTATCCCTAGCAAAGTTGCTGGAGCCGCCCACTTAAGATCCCCTTCAGCATAGCCGCTTAGTTGCAGTAGACCCCCTTTGACTCTTCAGCACCTGCGTGAGATAGCCCACTTCACCCCCTCTTCACCCGCGGATAGTTCAAACCCGCGGAAACATCCGACCCTTCACCCTCTCTCTCTCCTAATATATAACATATATATAGTTTCTCATCCCAAAAACCCTAACCTAAATTTCCAGACTTCCTCTTCCCATCTAGAGCCGTCACCGCAGTCAGAGAAGCCTCCCCAAGCCATCCAACCATCCCGTCGACGCCGACCTCGCATCCTGCAGTTTCCCACTCGAGGCACCTTCGCTCCGGCGCGTTTTCCCGTCGACTCGCTCGACCAAACGCTGTTCCATTTTCATAGATATGATCTCCCCTCAACCCTCTCCAATATTCGTTTTATAGTCAACTTCAGAAAATGTGTGTCCCTAGGTGTAAAACAGCGTCCAAAGTGGACGGACAGACCCAATTCTGGGATCGCAGAATTCCAGAATGACCACCCGTATTGCCGAGTTCGTATCTCCTACCACAGAGATCCGAATTCGGTGATTCTTTTTGATACCTGTAGAATACCTGACCTAGTTTAATTTCTGTAAAATAATCCTAGGCTGATAGTTGCTGTGGATATAGTTATATTCGTCACAAAACTGCGCGCACCCACTTTTTCCGGTTTTCCAAAAGTTGGAAAACGGAGCGTGTCCCGCCAAACGGGACCGCCCCGCCATGTGCCAAGTGTACCGAATGGTGCACGCAGCATAACCGGACACGTGAAAATTTGTGGGGACTGATTCGGACGCGTGTACGCGCCGGAATCAGGCCGTATCCGCGGACACATTTCGTGTCGTCACTTTTGTGGAACTCGCACGTATTTTGTGCACGCTTGTCAGATTGCGACGAAACTTGTGCCACTGGACTCGTGGTAACGCGCTGGTCATGTGACCCAATTTTTACGCATTTCTGAGACGGTTGACCAGATCGCCAATTGGCGGGTCCTACATTTGACTTTTTGGACAAAATAGTGTTCGGCTCATCGGAATCCACATTTGGACATACCGTTGGGTTCGTATTGACATCTAGATTTGTTTGACCTATAGTTTGTCCCATTTAGAGACTGTTACCCTTGGCACGCTTTTCGGTACAAAGTGGGCCACACGTGGACCCCACTTTTACCCAAAATTACCGTTTTGCCCCTGTGTCCAAATTGGACGAAAGGGATGTGCTTTTTAGCTATTTTGCTCATTTTAGAAACGTTGGTGATGTTTATTTCAGCATCCGGAGACGTTTGTTCGGAGTCCTTAGTTCCAGGTTCAGTGTCCTTGATATTTGGGCGCGTACACTTTACAGATTTCTTGCCAGGCAAGTATACCTTTCCATTATACTGTATTTACATTCCATATGAGGCATGTATGTTTATTTTCTATTTATTTAGTTTATTTATTTTAACTGCTATATAAACTGCGCGTCCAAGGAAACTTGGGTGCAACGACGGTGTCGTCGTACTATGTTTTTATTTATGTATCTGCATTGGACCTACTTTATGAGACTACCCCATTTTCATAAGACATTTATGTTTCATTGGCCATGACACTATTCTTACACGAGTGTGAGTCACATGTAGGACACGGACTTGCGTACTCGGCTGGCCCCCGGTACGTATAGGTCGTGCGACGGATAGGGATAACTGCCAATAGAAACTTTGCAAGCTAGTAGACCTGGCGGTTATTAGAGGTTTATCGTGTCATGGACATGACATGCTTAGAGCATTGGGTGGGGAGAACAACAAGTACCACATTTGAGCTCCTTTACACTTTTTTTCCTATACGCCCGGATTCTCCGCTGGAGATACGGGTCATGATGACCACTATATATTATGTACTATCAGGCGGGCCACCGGCATTCAAAAGACGACGTGCATTTTAGGCCCCTGGATCTCCAAAAGGGAACCATGCCAAATCCCAGTTTTCAGCCAGATAGCTCACTTGTGGGGAAAGGTGTTCTTAACTGCATTCACATAGATGGTTAGGCGACCCCAATGGATGTTTATTTTCAGTACTTTATTGGCATGTGCTTTTTGTATCTTGTTACGTCCCTCTGAGGACCTGGTCCCTTCCAGATATAGGTGAGCAGGAGTATCCGCAGGAGTATGGACCTGGACCTGATGCTACCTATCAGCCTGAGGAGATCTTACCTTCTGATTATATGTGATTCATTGCAGCTGTTTAGAGATTCTAGTTGCTATTCTTTTCTAGACACTTATTCTTATATTAGAGTTTATTCTCTTCTCTCTTTAGTAGTTTATTATAGTCGATTTGCAGTGGATTTGTCTCCACCCGACTATTGCACTTTGAGATTACTATTTGAGACTACTTCTTTGATATTCAGTTATTGATTTCCTTTATTCTATCATTTGTGCTGTGGATGAGATATAGAACTGCGTGTGACTTGTTGTGACATATATTTACCACTGTGGATTGGATATTCATGTACAGCGTACGTGTGTATATGGTTTCCATATATTGGAGTTCCTATACATACGGCTGGCGTATTACGTATTCCTAGTCCTACGTATTTTGGGACTGGGACGTGACATATTTTTGTGGTGGCCCATGCAGGTCAAGAATATATTGTCTCGGTTACGTAACTGTACCGAACAAGCCTGTGTATAGGAATAGAGTATAAGGATCTCATCCACGCTTGATTGAAATTTATCCTTTCTATTTAATACTTGCATCCTGTTTGATTCCTGTACTTTTTCTAATCGTTTCGTGCGTCAACTGCAGAAAGATGGATTTGCAGAATGGACGTACTGCCGCCGATGGCGACGCAACTTCTGGAGTCAATGGTCAGACTCAAGGAGGGACCCCAACGATTCCTAGGCTTCCGGGGCCAGATGGACAGACTCACATCCCAGTTCCATCTGACCTTCCCGCTTCACCTATTGGGAACCTTCTACCTGCCTCAGTACCGCAAGATGGCCAAGCGCAGATGTTCCAATTCTTTCAGATGATGATACAGGAACAGAGACAGCAGGCAGCCGAGCAGAGGCAGCAGGCAGTCGAGCAGAGGCAAGAATTTTTGGCAGCACTGGAGAGGATGGCTGCACATGCTACTGTACCAGCCCAAACACTAGCTCCAGCACCTCGAGCTAAGGTTGGATCAGTAAAGGATTTTGTTCAGATGGGTGCAAGGCAGTACAAGGGCACTGAGAGCCCGGAGGAGACCACCAACTGGATCACTCACACGCAGAGGCATCGCAGTTACCGACGGACCTATGGATGACGGGTGTACGAACGCTTCTAGATGGTAATGCTCATCACTGGTGGGAATCCATGGAGCGCCAGTTGGGTACTTACCAGACTTGGGAGCAGTTCTTGGGGTTCTTTGAGGGAAAATACTTCCCGGACACTGTCAGGGACACCTTGTATGATCAGTTTCTTCACTTAGAGCAGGGGAACAAGACCGTGGACGAGTATGATGCCGAGTTTAGTCGACTCAGCAAATATGGCGCTGCTTTGATACCAGATGACTTGGCTAAGGCTAAGAGATTTCATCGGGGACTGACCCAGGAACTTCAACATTATACAAGCTCGCAGTCCCGAGTCTCTTATGCTGAACTACTGACAGAGGCCAGATTTCAGGAAACCATTAGCAGAGGAAGAGGAGGTAAGCTGAGGACACAACAAGGAACAGCAAGGATACAACAGGGACCAGCCAGGACACCACAGGGAGGACCTATCAGACGTCCTTTGGCACAACAGCATCAGCAACACCGAGCAGGACCGTACCGGATTTTAGAAAAATCCAAATATAATTATTGTGGGAAGATCGGACATATTTCGAGGGATTGTCGGACTCGCTTGGGTCAGTGTATGAGATGTGGCTCCGGATAACACATGGCGAGAGACTGCCCAATGCAGACATCGACACTCCCACCACCAGTTCAGAGATTAGCGCTTCCAGCACCGAAGCCAGCCCAACAGATGACCGGACCGGGAGAACCCCGTCCCCCAGTAGCAGGAGGAGTTCAGAGAGGACCCCCGCTACCCACTCAGGAGGAGCAGTATATGAGGACCGGACATGGACAGCCATAGAGGAACGGGAGAGCTTTTGCGTTGGAGGTAGATGACCTGGATCATGAGGTGGATGTCATAGCAGGTATTACCCTTGCTTTTACTTTTCCTGCTGTGACATTATTTGATACGGGAGCCACCCACTCATTCATATCATCTAGTTTTATTGCCAAACACAACATTGCTTCTACACCATTATCTAGTTGTGTTAGAATACTTATCGGAGGAGGAGTTGTACCAGTTAGTCGAGTTTGTAGAACGGGTCCTATAGAGATTCGTGGCAGGAAGATGAATGCCCAACTCTTAGTCCTTCCTATGCCGTCTTTTGATATTGTGCTTGGAATGGACTGGCTGAGCAAGTACCACGCTTTCTTCGATTGCTTTGGAGGAAGCATTCTTTTTAAGGTACCTGGCCAGCCTGAACTTGAGTTTGCCCGAGGATCCACAGAAATCCTTGATGGTATGCAGCTCGCAATGGATGATGTTGTCTATCATCCCATTATTTCAGAATTTCTAGACGTCTTTCCAGAGGATTTGCCAGGACTACCCCCAGACAGAGACATAGAGTTTTCAATTGAACTAGCACCCGGAGCAGCACCTATAGCATCGCATGTTTACAGACTGGCGAAGAAGTAGATGGACGAGCTGAAGGCACAGTTAAAAGAGCTAGAGGAGAAAGGTTTCATCCGACCGAGTGCATCACCCTGGGGAGCACTAGTGTTGTTTGTACCCAAGAAGGATGGGTCAGTGCGTATGTGCATTGACTACAGAGCCTTGAATGCAGTGACAGTGAAGAACAAATATCCATTGCCACGCATTGATGACCTGTTTGATCAACTCAGTGGAGCTAAGGTATTCTCGAAGATAGATCTGAGATCGGGTTATCACCAAGTAAAGGTACGGAAGCAGGACATTCCGAAGACCGCATTCAGAACAAGATATGGGCACTACGAGTTTTTGGTCATGCCATTTGGATTGACCAATGCTCCAGCGATCTTCATGGACTTGATGAATCGAGTCTTCCACCAGTACTTGGACCAGTTCGTGGTCGTCTTCATAGATGATATACTTGTCTATTCGAAGAGCCACGAGGAGCACGAGGAGCACTTGCGGATTGTTCTAGAGACTTTGAGGAGAGAGCAGTTATATGCTAAACTCAGCAAATGTGAGTTCTTCTTGGACAGAGTTTCATTTCTTGGACATGTTGTTACAGGAGATGGTATTTCTGTTGATCCAGAGAAAATCTCCGCAGTTGAGACATGGCCTGTTCCTAAATCAATAGCAGAGGTGAGGAGTTTCCTTGGACTTGCGGGATATTACCGACGGTTCATGGAAAACTTCTCAAGGATAGCGGCACCTATGACTCGTCTGACTTGTAAGGATCAAGAATTTATATGGACTGACGAGTGTCAAGCAGCCTTTGAAGAGTTAAAGAAGCGACTGACTACAGCACCAGTATTGGCGATTCCGTCAGGATCAGGAGGATACGTGATCTACAGTGACGCATCAGGAAAAGGTTTAGGATGCGTATTGATGCAGCATGGCAAGGTGATTGCATATGCATCTAGGCAGTTACGAGTATATGAGAAAAATTATCCAACTCATGACTTGGAACTTGCAGCCGTTGTATTTGCTCTGAAGCTATGGAGACATTACTTATATGGGAAACGAGTGGAAATCTATACGAACCACAAAAGCCTCAAGTACGTCTTCACGCAGAAGGAGTTAAATATGAGGCAACGTCGATGGCTCGAGTTGATGAAAGATTTCGAGATAGAGCTACATTATCATCCATGCAAGGCTAACGTGGTAGCAGACGCGTTAAGCCGGAAGCCAGCAGCTTACTTCTTGACAGCACAAAGGAAACTTTTGGAGGATTTGCAAGAGCTTGGCATTGAAGTGATATTACCCGGAGCAGATGGGACACTAGCCAACTTGCAAGTACAATCATCATTGGTAGAGAGGATTAAGGCAGCTTTGCCTACAGATGCCAGATTCAGGAGACTAAAGGAAAGGACAGAGGCTGGAGAGCAGACCGGATTGCGCATTTATGAGGATGGGACATTACGATGTGGTGATCGTCTTTATGTTCCAAATGGAGAGATTCGACAGGAGCTGATGACAGAGGCTCATAGTTCGATCTATTCTATTCATCCTGGAGGCACCAAGATGTATCGTGACTTACGACAGCACTTTTGGTGGCATGGGATGAAGAGAGAGATAGCTCGCTTTGTAGCTAAATGTCTGGTATGTCAACAAGTGAAGGCGGAGCACCAGAGGACAGCAGGATTATTGCAACCACTCCCGATTCCAGAGTGGAAGTGGGAGCACATCACTATGGACTTCGTCACGGGTTTTCCTAAGAGTCCAAGTGGGAGAGATACAGTGTGGGTAATAGTGGACCGACTTACCAAGTCAGCCCATTTTATACCTTTTAGAGTGGGTCAGTCTACAGAAGCTTTAGCTGACTTATATATGAGGCAGATCATGAGATTGCACGGCATACCAGTCAGCATTATATCGGACCGAGATTCGCGCTTCATATCGCACTTTTGGAGGAGCATGCAAGAGAGTCTTGGTACTCTTCTGAAGTTCAGTACATCTTACCACCCGCAGACAGATGGGCAGTCGGAGCATACTATTCAGACCTTGGAAGACATGTTGAGGGCTTGCATGTTAGACTTCGGAGGATCATGGGAGGACCACCTACATCTTGTAGAGTTTTCTTACAACAATAGCTATCAAGCGAGTATTCAGATGGCTCCGTTTGAAGCATTGTATGGAAGAAAATATAGGTCTCCTGTGTGTTGGAGTGACGTGGGAGAACGTCAGATTTTGGGACCCGAGTTGGTGGTCAACACTGTAGAGACAGTCAAGAAGATTCAGGGACACTTGCGAGCAGCGTAAGACAGGCAGAAGCAGTGGGCAGACCTTCATCGTCGTCCCTTGGAGTTCAAAGAGGGCGATCACGTCTTCTTGAGGATATCACCGACCAGAGGCACCATCCGATTCGGAGGACGTGGCAAGTTGAGTCCAAGGTATATTGGACCATTTGACGTGCTCGAGAGAGTTGGAGAGGTGGCATATCGACTTGCGCTACCACCATCACTGGAGGGAGTACATGACGTATTCCATGTGTCGTAGCTCAGGCGATATGTGGCAGACAGCAGTCATATTCTCGACCATTCAGAGATCACCATTGGGCCGAGCTTGTCGTACCAAGAGCAACCCGTGGGAATCCTTGATCGTCGAGAGAAGGTATTGAGGAACCAGTATATTTCCTTGGTTCGCGTAGCATGGAGGCATGGTGCGCCAGGAGAATCAACTTGGGAGCGCGAGGACGACATACGCAAGCGTTTTCCGAACCTATTCGCAGACCAAGGTATGAATTTACATTGTTAATTTATATCTTATACCATCCTTGCATTCTATCGTGGCTTAATTTTAATTTCGAGGACGAAATTTTTACAAGTTGGGTAGAATGTAAAACCCCTTCCTAGAAAATCGTTTATACCCTTTATTTATTAATTATTAATTAAATTGTAGTAATTAGGTCTAAATAGGATAAATAGATTTTTAATAATTTTTATGTTAGGTGTTCGGGCACTTAGATGACTTATGGGACCTTCAGGAATTTTTCGGAATTTATTCCATGTAGGAGACCCCTTGAACAGTTGCTAGCCTAACGATGTGCAATACCCTATGATATAAATTTTCTTATGAGTATATATATATATATATGTATATACAAATATATATATATATATGTATATATATTTTATAAAGAAAGAAAGGAAAAGAAAAGAATTAAATAAATTACTATTCATAATAAGTATAATAATAATAATAATAATAATAATATTAATAAGTTACTTTGTATACTTTTCTATCCCTAGCAAAGTTGCTGGAGCCGCCCACTTAAGATCCCCTTCAGCATAGCCGCTTAGTTGCAGTAGACCCCCTTTGACTCTTCAGCACCTGCGTGAGATAGCCCACTTCACCCCCTCTTCACCCGCGGATAGTTCAAACCCGCGGAAACATCCGACCCTTCACCCTCTCTCTCTCCTAATATATAACATATATATAGTTTCTCATCCCAAAAATCCTAACCTAAATTCCCAGACTTCCTCTTCCCATCTAGAGCCGTCACCGCAGTCAGAGAAGCCTCCCCAAGCCATCCAACCATCCCGTCGACGCCGACCTCGCATCCTGCAGTTTCCTACTCGAGGCACCTTCGCTCCGGCGCGTTTTCCTGTCGACTCGCTCGACCAAACGCTGTTCCGTTTTCATAGGTATGATCTTCCCTCAACCCTCTCCAATATTCATTTTATAGTCAACTTCAGAAAATGTGTGCCCCTAGGTGTAAAATAGCGTCCAAAGTGGACGGACAGACCCAATTCTGGGATCGCAGAATTCCAGAATGACCACCCGTATTGCCGAGTTGGTATCTCCCACCACAGAGATCCGAATTCGGTGATTCTTTTTGATACCTGTAGAATACCTGACCTAGTTTAATTTCTGTAAAATAACCCTAGGCTAATAGTTGCTGTGGACATAGTTATATTCGTCACAAAACTGCGCGCACCCACTTTTTCCGGTTTTCCAAAAGTTGGAAAATGGAGCGCGCCCCGCCAAACGGGACCGCCCCGCCGTGTACCAAGTGTATCGAATGGTGCACGCAGCATAACCGGACACGTAAAAATTCGTGAGGACTAATTCGGATGCGTGTACGCGCCGAAATCAGGCCGTATCCGCGGACACATTTCGTGTTGCCACTTTTGTGGAACTCGCACGTATTTTGTGCACGCTTGTCAGATTGTGACGAAACTTGCGCCACTGGACTCGTGGTAATGCGCTGGTCATGTGACCCAATTTTCACGCATTTCTGAGACGGTTGACCAGATCGTCAATTGGCGGGCCCCACAGTTGACTTTTTGGACAAAATAGTGTTCGGCTCATCGGAATCCATATTTGGACATACCGTTGGGTTCGTATTGACATCTAGATTTGTTTGACCTATAGTTTATCCCATTTAGAGACTGTTACCCTTGGCACGCTTTTCGGTGCAAAGTGGGCCACACGTGGACCCCACTTTTACCCAAAATTACCGTTTTGCCCCTGTGTCCAAATTGGACGAAAGGGATGTGCTTTTTAGCTATTTTGCTCATTCCGAAAATGTTGGTGATATTTATTTCAGCATCCGGAGACGTTTGTTCGGAGTCCTTAGTTCCAGGTTCAGTGTCCTTGACATTTGGGCGCGTACACTTTACAGATTTCTTGCCAGGCAAGTATACCTTGCCATTGTACTGTATTTATATTCCATATAAGGCATGCATGTTTATTTTCTGTTTATTTAGTTCATTTATTTTAACTGCTATATAAACTGCACGTCCAAGGAAACTTGGGTGCAACTTCGGTGTCGTCGTACTATGTTTTTATTTATGTATCTGCATTGGACCTACTTTATGAGACTACCCCATTTTCATGAGGCATTTATGTTTCATTGGCCATGACACTATTCTTACACGAGTGTGAGTCACATGTAGGACACGGACTTGCGTACTCGGCTGGCCCCCGGTACGTATAGGTCGTGCGACGGATAGGGATAACTGCCAATAGAAACTTTACATGCTTGTAGACCTGGCGGTTATTAGAGGTTTATCGTGTCATGGACATGACATGCTTAGAGCATTGGGTGGAGAGAACAACAAGTACCGCATTTGCGCTCCTTTACACTTTTTCTCCTGTACGCCCGGATTCTCCGCTGGAGATACGGGTCATGATGACCACTATATATTATGTACTATCAGGCGGGCCACCGGCGTTCAAAAGATGACGTGCCTTTTAGGCCCCTGGATCTCCAAAAGAGAACCATGCCAAATCCTAGTTTTCAGCCAGATAGCTCACTTGTGGGGAAAGGTGTTCTTAACTGCATTCACATAGATGGTTAGGCGACCCCAATGGATGTTTATTTTCAGTACTTTATTGGCATGTACTTTTTGTATCTTGTTACGTCCCTCTGAGGACCTGGTCCCTTCCAGATATAGGTGAGCCGGAGTATCCGCAGGAGTATGGACCTGGACCTGATGCTACCTATCAGCCTGAGGAGATCTTACCTTCTGATTATATGTAATTCATTGCAGCTGTTTAGAGATTCTAGTTGCTATTCTTTTCTAGACACTTATTCTTATATTAGAGTTTATTCTCTTTTCTCTCTTTAGTAGTTTATTATAGTCGATTTGTAGTGGATATGTCTCCACCCGACTATTGCACTTTGAGATTACTATTTGAGACTACTTCTTTGATATTCAGTTATTGATTTTCTTTATTCTATCATTTGTGCTGTGGATGAGATATAGAACTGCGTGTGACTTGTTGTGACATATATTTACCACTGTGGATTGGATATTCATGTACAGCGTACGTGTGTATATGGTTTTCATATATTGGAGTTCCTATACATACGGCTGGCGTGTTAGTATTCCTAGTCCTACGTATTTTGGGATTTGGGCGTGACAGTCCTCCCCCTCGAGATCTAAATTCCTTCACTCTGAGTGGCTCTGTCCAATCAGCTAACCGTGGACAAAAAATATTGCCGATGACTACAAGTGTTGGAAGCACTCGACAAAAAATAACTCTTAGCTCAGCAACGCATTGAGTTATACCAAGTGTGTCTC
The DNA here is from genome assembly GCA_036927795.1 of Iris macrosiphon. Classification (NCBI taxonomy): domain Eukaryota; kingdom Viridiplantae; phylum Streptophyta; class Magnoliopsida; order Asparagales; family Iridaceae; genus Iris; species Iris macrosiphon. The sequence continues at coordinate 21,605,908 of JAYESA010000014.1, forward strand.
TCTGGAGCCTTCAATAAGAGGGTCAATGAGAGAACATTCCAAGTGGATGATCTCGTTTTGACAGTAAGAAGACCGATTGTTATGACCCACAAGACAGAAGGCAAATTCTAGGATAAATGGGAGGGCCCATTTATCGTGGAGTCCTATTCTCCAATGGCGCCTATCGGCTCAAGAAACCCAACGGTGACTTGCTCAGGATGCCTATCAGCAGCAAGTTCTTGAAAAAGTACTACATCTAAACATGACTTGTACTTCCCTCATCACCAACGGGACAACCCAGATGTACACCTCTACACTCTTGGTTATTCATCCCAAACAAGTACCTGCATGCAATATTTTCCCCTTCGTTATAAATTCTTGTAAAATCCATCATCTCTATCGAGGTGTCCTGGATACATAATGGATGATGGATCTTCAAAGTCTCCCCAGTGGAGAAATCCTCAGGTCTACTCAAATACGCTCGTAATGACCCATAAAAAAAATAATCTCGTTAGACGGTAGCCATGCTCATATTGCCTCTATGCTATCGTCCAACCAATCTCCCTAGCGGAGCAATCCTCGGGTCTATCTTCATGTTCGGATAGACCACACTCAGCAAATCACTCCTCAGCGAGTCCCGTGGACGTTTGTTTACATCCATATTAGGAATAACTGTGTATATTGACCGTGCGGGGCCGGAGAACCTACGAGTTGTGACATATTTTAGCCACACACGAATATATTATGTGCATGGCGTCGGGCATACGGGCTATATCGGCCCCACACATGGGGGTGAGGCACTGAGCAGTTATAGCAGTTTCTGCACACGGGGGTAGACAAACTTAGCAAAAGCAGCAGTTTCTATGCATGTAAGCAGTTTCTGTGCGCCGGCGTGGGGCAGACAGGGTGTATCGGCTGCCTGGGGTAGAACAATGCTGCAGTTGCAGCAGTTTTTATGCAACCAAGCAGTTTCTGCGGATGCAAGTAGTTTTTATGCACGAGCATGGGGCTGACAAGGTGTATCGGCCGCCCGGGGCAGAGCAACGCTGCAGTTGCAGCAGTTTCTCTGCACCCAACCAGTTTTTGCGCATGCAAGCAGTTTCTGAGCACGAGCATGGGGCTGACAGGGTGTATCGGCCGTACAGGGCAGAGCAACAGTGCCGTTCTAGTAGTTCCTGCGCACCTAACCAGATTTGCGCATGGGCGTAGGGCTGACAGGATGTATCGGCCTCACGGGGGCAAGGCACTGAGCAGTTGCAACAGTTTTTGCGTACGGGGATAGACAAACATAGCAAACGCAGTAGTTTTTGCACACGCAAGCAATTTCTGTATATGAGCGTAGGGCTGACAAGGTGTATCGATCGTACGGGGCAAAGCAATGCTGCAGTTGCAACAGTTCCTGTGCATCCAACCAGTTTCTTTGCATAGGCGTGGGGCTGACATGGTTTATCGGCCGCACGGGACAGAGCAACACAGCAGTTGCAGCAGTTCCTGCGCACCCTACCAATTTTTGTGCATCGACGTGGGGCTTATAGGGTGTATCGGCCGCACATGGCAAAGTAATAATGCAGTTGTAGCGGATTCGGCGCTCCTAACCAGTTTATGTGCACCAAAGTGGCGTTGACATGGTGTATAGGCCGCACCGGGTAGACAAACTTAGCAAAAGTAGCAGTTTCTGTGCATGCAAGCAGTTTTTGTGCACGGGCGTGGGCCTGACAGGTAGTATCAGCCGCACAGGGGCGAGCAACTTGAGTGCCCCGTGACAGATTCTATGCCCAGCGACAAAGTCTGTGCCCCGCGGCAGATGTTGCCCGTGGCGCGGACCTATCACACTATATCACGCGCACGAATTTGCACTACGGCCTGAACAAAAAATGACAAGCTCCTCGGGCACTTTGGTCCCCCGTAGTCAATCTCCTAATAAAACTGCAAATCTATTATAGGGGAAAGGTAGGGTTCGCGGAGGTTTTCGTCGTGCATGACAGACCCGTTCGCACGGAGGCAAGGATTTTGACATTCCCGTGCTCCACAATGAATCCAACACAGCTAAACCGTGGGTGCGGGGGCGCACTGAGGTGACCAGCACATCGAGCGGCGGCATCCAGATAAGATTTTTGTGATCCATACAATACCATTCTGTGTCTCCAGCGTGTCAAAAATCATATAAAGGAATACTATAAAATATGAATCATAGTAAATATCAAATAAAGAAAACTATTAGAGAATGTACTCGCCTGTGATCTCGAGCAATGGGTATCAAAAATGTCTGTATCGGTGTCTCACAGACATAAATATGAAATATCAATGTCAATTGGTGTTCTTGAATGATAAATAAGTCAAACTAGGTAAACATGTGGTTTCTAAGTCAAAACAAGGCTAGAAAACATGTGGTTTCTAAGTCAAAACATGTGGTTTCTAAGTCAAAACAAGACTAGGTCAACTAGGACGATACCTTGCTAAACATAGGTTTTCTAGGTCATTCTTGTCATTACCCTGCAATTATTAGACTATACTAGCTGATACTAGTTATACTAACTAACAATAGGCTATACTAGGTAATATTAAGCCATACTAGCTAGTTTTAGTTACATTAGATACTAATAACCCATTAGACTAGTCTATAATCACTTATCTAGCCATTACATGTTAATACACTAGTTCATTAACCCAGCATCTCGCACTAATACTTACCTTAGCATTTATTCAAAGTACCGGATACCTATTATGACACTAACATGTCTAATAAATATAGATACTCTCTTTTATCTTACCAATACACATACCCAATACTTATCACTATAAAACATCTATCTAACTTGATACACCCCTAACCTAGCATACCTTAGTTAATATCCATCTTAATCTTAACACTTGAGTATCTTGAGATACTAAATAACCAATATCCATAATACATAACCTATATCATTCCCTAAAACACTCACCCACTCCACTACAACTATCAAACTAACTGTTCTAACAAAACTCACTCATGGATATTAACACATTCTTACACTCATCTAAATACTAGGACACTTATATTGTGCACTAATACCTATCCTAAGCTACATACACTCATCATTAGACCCCACAGATCTCTTTTCATACTTTTAGACACTAGGCCTATACTCAATACTAACCTTCCTAAAGCAAACACTTACTAACACACACTAATTCACAGTATACTCTAGTCCTATACCTACATCCTGACCCACCTCAATCTACACTTCACTGTTGATAAAGTTGTATAGACCAAATGATGCTCACTCATTACACCCCTATCTCATAACTTAGTAATTACATACACTCTCACATTGTTGGCTTGCATCCGAGTGCCCCTAACTGCTGATACCTATAACCTGAACTCCGGTTTCCCCCCTTACTGCCTGCACACTGTACCCAGGTCCTCTCTATCACTCACTAGTAATACCCTGCCCTCATCTTACTTGGACATACTCTAAATAACTAGGATACCATTTGTACACCCCTATTTGACACACACACACACACACACACACACAAACACACACACACACACACCAGTCCATGACATAATTATACCAATGAACTTAAGGGCACACTAACCACTTGACACATACACCTACAACACTCACAACCCTCAAAACCTATTAGAGTATCACAACCACATGCACACTTGAGACACACCCCATTCTCTTATTACCATGCTCGAGCTACACCCTATACCATAACACCTATATTAGGCATGCAAATACATCTACCCAGGTCTTTACCATACTTAAAACACACTGAAATCTGGAAATAGGTCCTACCCGAGCCCTAACTAATATCTACCTTGAAACACACCCCCTGCAAATTCATACCTCCAGGTACTTTGCAACTGATTCTAATATGTTGTGCAAGGTTGTACTGAGCACACCAACTACTATAGTCTTACCATTTCAGCATAAATGTGCTCCTACAGATCACACCCCACACTCCTATAACACATGTACTATTAACCCACATGCATACCAGCTATGTACCCCACCTGTGTTCTCGTGTATACACTGCATACCCCATGTTCAATTCCATGCAATCTTAGTGTTCAAAATACTGCACACTCTCTAATTGTCTGGTACCCTCGAGTATCACACTCCCCACTCAAACTGTAAACCACTCGAGCCTGGCATATAGTGCAGACAATACTGAGGCAATATCCACATGGCTATGGACTGTTGCAACCCCTCACACACATGTTGGCCCTGACCCTACCACTGACACAGTCATGCACTTAACCATCCATAGCCACAACACTCATACACACACACACACACACATACTAACATATAAACACACACATTAACTTATATAAACACATATAGTAACAAATCAACAAACACCTAGTGTGCACCATGAGTATCACATTATGATACTCATGATACCAATATCGACACCCTCTAATTATTACGATACACAATCAAATTACTTTAGAACATTATTTAATACACAAAATAGAGTATGAATACTATTAAAATAACTATTCTAATGCAATTAAATAGAAAATGACAAAATAGGACACATATACATGGAAATTACTAATTCTATAACATTGTATCATGATGTATCATGATACGCACGCCCTATATCCAATCGTACGTCCTTTGAAATCATGAATCTCATTCTAAAATCACCTAAGAAGCATTCCATCAAATACCTAATGATCCAAACTTAGATTTCTTCCAAATTAGTCATAAAAGTCAATGTAAATATCACAATAGGGATTGTTAGAAGTCAAAACTTCTTCCTATAGGTAGCCCTAATGTATGGGTGGATTCCTAATGATAAAATACAATAATTGGAACCTAATTTGAGAGAAGATTTTAAAATTTATCTATTGGGAGATGGATTTCCAATGCAAGCCAAAATGGACACAAGTGGACACAAGATTATAGTCCAAGGTCTCATTTCCAAGTACTCTTGCCAATTCCAAGCTTCTAGTCTCCTTAGATAGTGAGGATGAGTAAAATTGGTAGGATTTACGAAGAATTTGGTAGAGGGATGAACCAAATTAGGGAAAAACACTAATTGAGATTATGGAATGAATAAACGAAAGGAGAGAGAGTGCTCCCTCCTCACTAATAGGGCCGGCAACCCTTGCACCTCTTTTAAGTAATTGAAATGGTCTAGAATATGCCTTGAGGGTTGTCATAAAAAAATTAATTAGTGGAAAAGCTTCCCTTCCGAATGAAGGTTAAGTCTAATCTTTAAATGAAGAGAATGGTTAACTAATTGGGTCTAAAGTGGACTAGTCTAACTAATTATTTAAGTTGTCATGTCAAGTTGATTAGGGCCACTAGGGTCATGTCTAATTAGCTAGGCCAATCCATAAACCGAAAATTATATTTTTCACAATATATAACATACACATTTATATAAATAAAAATATAACACAATAGTTATAATAATAAAGAAATTAAAAAAATATCCATATTCTGGAAATGTGGTAGTTGCAATCCTACCACTCTTAGAAAAATTTTGTCCTCAAAATTTAAGATGCTCGTACCCCCTTCTAGGTCAAACCCCCAGCCCATTTAAAAATCCATACAAGTATGTAAATAAAAAAATAACTAATTATTATCAACATGTATGGGTTAGTCTCCATCTGTTATAATATTGCAGTCTTTGTCAGGGTACTCTACTAACTATACTAACTATATATCACGAAGCAACTACAAGGTACCAAGAAATCAATCAAATCAAATGGATAGAAAAGGACATGAAGAAGGAACAGAACTGGCCAATCCATCACCTGTAGTGTTGTCCTCCTCGGTCGTCATTGTAAATGTCCCGCCCTACTAGGGTGGATCCCTCTGCGGGTGCTGAGCAATCTACAGTGCCACAGATGGCCTAACTAAATTTCTCTGATCTTGTGCCCCACCAAATAAAGGTAAGGTGGGACAGTCTCGCATATGATCTGTAGATGACCCCCAAAATAGGTATACCTTTAGCCTCTTCCTGTAGACATCCCAGGAATGACCAAGCTTTTTGTAATAGTTGCACAGAACAGTCCGGTGCATCTGCCTCTAAGGCTACTGCTGAACTAGAGAAAGAACAGGCGCCTGAATCTGTTGTTGCTGGATATCTGGTATTTAGCAGGACCTGCACTACCGCTAGCTTCTCCCAATACATTACTCCCCCTATTGGACTTAAGCTCCAAGTTATCTTCTATCCTCTGGGCATCCGCCAAAATCTCCTCGAATGTCGCAGTGCGGTGATCCTAGTGTGCGATTTGATCTCCCTGATCATACCCTTCTAAAACTTCCTCGCTCTCCCTAAGAGGTTCTTCCCATCCACGAATCTTTCCAATCTACATAACTCAGTGGCGTACTCATCTATCGCTGTACTCCCCGGGACGAGATCATGAAACTGGCTCTCTAGGGCACTCAGAGCCACATATGGGAAAAATATTTCCATGAAGAGCTCTTTGAAACTCCCAAAGTCAATCCAGGCGTCACAATCCTCGGATCTATGCAAAACCATGTCAGGGCTATGTCGAATATATGGCTGCCGGCCGCCTCTATCTGTAAAAACTCTAAAATTTGCGCTAACCGTAGAGTCCTCTCGATGCCTCTATTCAATCATCTATGTACAATATCCCCTCCGTGCCCTTGAAGTCCTAGGACATCCTCTTGAAATCAATAATAGTGCCTGGCCTAGGCTGCTGCGGGGCAGGATGAGGCGTTATAACCTGCGGCTAAAAGAGTGCAAATTTCTCCACGGTTGTAAAGCGCTAACTGATGGGTATTCTCTATCCCCTGCTTCATCACATCTGACAGGATGTGCTGAGACTCCGCCTAGGCTCTCTGGGCCTCCATCATCTTTCAAAAATGTGCAAAAATTTATGCGACATTGACTGGTGCTAGGGGTGGTGGAAGCTACTCTGAAATGGCCGGGACAGTCCTCAGACTGGAGGAGGTGCACCCACGAAAGCGGCAAAAGCCCCCACCTGAACTGGTGAGGCAACCCTCTGAACTGGAGAAGGTAGAGCAATAGTTGTTGCTGCTCGCCTCAGAGGCGGAGAAGTAATCGACCTCGCAGAAACTGCGCCAGAGCGCTACGATCTGTTCTTCGGTGGTATCCTAAAGACAGATCAAAATAAAGGAATTAATATTGCGCAAGATAAGATATTATCATGGAAGGACAACTATATTAAAAGAAATAATATTCAGAATGAATAACGATAATAAAATCAATAGATTAGAAGTTTTTTAGTTGTGATTGAGTATTCTCTCTCATCCAAGTATCCTATATCCTATCGCAGGCTCGTAGTAGTAAAACTATGCAGTTGCACTATCACGATATCGCACTAATTGCGAAGCCAAACCTACATGGGCCACTATAAATCATGACCTGCACTCGGGATTATGGTATGAGTACGTGGGTACGTCCAGCCTACGCCGCAGCATCGGCGGTAGAATATTGTCTAGGTCAACAATACTATCTAAACATCTCACACATTATAAAAAATATACTTGTCAAAATATCTCAACTCCAAATGGAGAAAAATATGATAATCAATACATAATCACAATAAAACTAGGGGAAGAGTATGGAACGTTATAGAATAAAATAAATAAAAATTATAAGTCACAAATATAACTCATAACCAATATTCTCAAATATAATAAACTAGCACAATAGACTCAAATATAATACATACCAAAATATCTATACTGAGACATACAATATAATAATAGAAATACTAAGTCTCCTCGGTAGCTGGCACTAGATCCTCATTCTCTAAGGGAGCAACCTCAGACGGCTCACCATCATGAGGCCCGTAGTAAGTGGGACACAAATTTTCCAACCAATCATATGAAAAATATATCCAGACATGATTGGAGTGAAGAACCACCCAATAGCAGTTCTAATTAATTGTCAAAGACTATAAAATTATAAATAGTGATAAATACTATATGAGCAGATAATAAGAAGCATTGTACAAAATAGAGTAAGCAGGTAAATAAGAAAGCAATAAAAAAGAATGAAGTACATATAAGTATATAAGACATCAAGATATGTGAAACTAGAAAACCTGTCAATATAAATATGCAAACAACATGTATAGAGTAATCCAGAAAAGATTGTAACTAAATAAGTGTTTTGAAATACCAACTTGATAGGTGAATGACTAAGGAAAATTTGGCAAACCATACGTGTTTTGTGTGGCTACTATTATTCCAGTCAGACCATGGGATATAAAGGGTATGTTTACACGTCTCCAAGATATTTTCCCACCTGATTAGTACACATGGATCTAAGTCCCGACACAAAGAATCTCAATATTCTAGAAAATATCAATATGCTAAAAATACGTTAGTCCAGTAATTCATTTGTCCAGAAAAATTGATAGGGCTGAAACCATATATCCCAAAACAATAAATCCATACAATACCAATCCTTGTATCCAGCGTGTCAGAAATCAGATAAAAGAATACTATAAAATATGAATCATAGTAAATATCAAATAAAGAAAACTATCAGAGAATGTACACACCTGTGGTCCTAAGAAATGGGTATCAAACAGTATCTGTATCGATGCCTCACAGACCTAAATATGAAATATCAAAGTTAATTGGTGTTCTTGAATGATAAATAAGTCAAACTAGGTTAACATATGGTTTCTAGGTCAAAACTAAGCCATAGTAGATCAACTAGGTTGATACCTTGTTAAACTTAGGTTTTCTAGGTTATACTAGTCAACCGTGCAATTATTAGATTATACTAGCTGATACTAGTTATACTAACTAAAACTAGGCTATACTAGGTGATATTAAGCCATACTAGCTAGTTTTAGTTATATTAGATACTAATATCCGATTAGCCTATCCTATAATCACTTATCTAGCCTTTACCTATTAATACAGTAGTTAAATAATCCAGCATCTCACACTAATACTTACCTTAGCATTTAGCCAAAGTACCTGATACCTATTCTGACACTAACACATCTAACAACTATAGATACTCCCTTGTATCTTACCTATACACATACCCAATACTAATCACTATAGAACAACTTTACTTGATATACCCCTTACCTAGCATACCCTAGTTAACATCAATCATAATCTCCACACTCGAGTATCTTGCAAAACTGGATAACCAATATCCATAATATCTAACCAACATCATTCCCTAACACACTCACCTATTCCACTATAACTATCTAACTAACTGTTCTAACAAAACTCACTCATGGATATTAACACTCTCACACTCATATAAATACTAGGATACCTGCACTGTGTACTGATACCTATCCTGAGGTACACAAACTAATCATCAGACCTCACAGATCTCTCCTGATACTTTTAGACAATAGGCCTATACTCAATACTAACCTTCCTAATATAAACAAACTAATTTTAAAATTCATTAATTATTATTATGGAAAGTTTTTATTATTTATAGTTAATTATAATAAATGTTCTTTATGGATTTATATTTTTGTATTAAATTAATTATTAAAATATTACAAAAAAAATTATATTTTTGAGTGTATAATTAATTATAGGATATTGTGTAATTTTTTTGGAATTTATTGGGATCAAAAACTATTTTTTTATGACCTATTTATAATAAACCAACTTAAACCAACCCAAACCAAACTGAACCAAACTGAACCAAACCGAACCATCCTAGACCAACCCAACTCTAATCGAATCCGGATCCTAACCGAACCCACAATCCGCGACCCGACCCGACCCGACCAACAAACCCCTTAAACATCAGAAACTGCTACCCGACTCTACACTTTCCTTCCCCCAAAACCATTATAGACCGCCATTTCCCCTACCTGTAACCGTCCACTCCGACCCCTATATGAACCCCCAGACCCACCCATTCATCCACCATCAAACCCTCTTTCATTTTCGATAAGCCACCGCCGACGACGACACTGGACCGCCGTGCACCACCGTAGCAAAGTCGCCGTCGCAAGTCGCCTGAATTCCCGAGCAGCAACAAGCAGTGAGGTATCCTTCTTTCCACTCTCGTATCTCTGTGCACAGTTATCCAAATGTTGACTAGTCAAATCCTATGCAAAGACCACATGACCCTCTCAAACCCTGTATAATTAGTTCGGGGGTATCGTGTCCTGTGTCGGTCACAAATTGCGACGCAAAACAGAAAAAAATGACCCAAATTGAAGTTCAGAAAACTGTCCCAAACATCCATGTTCATGTCCGTTTTTCTTCCAACCTATTTAATATTTTTAAATTCCACTTGAACAGTAATTTAGACAACATAACCAAGATTAAACTCCTTTAATTAGTTTATTTTAATTTATTATATGTTGTATTTTATTCGTGGTTGAAGTTGACAAAAAACTTGGTTTTCTAAAACCAAAATTTTCTGAAATTGGGTGTCTCCCGCTAAGCGAGGCGACTTCGTCGTGTGCAAATTGCATCAAAAGGCACGTATCACCAATGCAGATGATGAAATTTTACGAAAGTTGATTTGGATGTGATTCCATACCGGAATCGACGCGTATCCGTCAAAAAGCCCCGTATTGGCCTGTTCTGACACTCATCATAATTTTGTGTGTACTTGTTATTTCGTAACAAAACTTGTGCCATCAGATTTGTAGCGTTACGCTGGTCTTGTGACCCAAGTTTTATTCCATTTTGAGAACGTTGACAAAATCCCGTTTTATAGGCCTTACGGTTCTACATGACGGGCGATTTTGTGATCCGCTCATCGGAATCTAGTTATGGATATTTTATTGGGTTCGTATCATTGTTCTGAACTCATAGACACTAAGTTTGATAAATTTAGAGAACTTATCTCTGGCACATTTTTCGGTATGAAGTGGGCCACATGTGGATCCTACTTTGACCAAAAACTGTCAATTATGCCCCTGTGTCCAAATTGGACTTATGGATAGTCAATCATAGTTATTTCATATATTCTGAGAGCGATGGTAATTTTTGTTTCAGCATCCGGAGGCGTACCTAGAGATTTCACTGTTACAGGAGCAACTGAAGGAGTTCAGAACCCAGACAAGTATACCTTGCCAAACTTGCAGTAGTTTCTTTAATATTATTTACTTGAGTTATTTCTGTGATGTACCTGCTCAACCTAGGACCGTGAGATATTGTTTAGCGTCCGAACAAGATTCGGGTGTCGACGCCGTACGCGGAGTCGTGTAACGTCAATTAGAGAGTTGATACCACGATCCTATATTTTTTATGCTTGCTTTACCAAGTACGTCATACCTTAGGACACATGATACCATTACGTGATATTACTTCTACCGGATCTCCGACACAGAGCTTGTAGTAGTTTCAGCCTGAGCACTAGTGATGCTCTCAACTTTTATTTCATATAGCTGGTTACATAGCTTGCCCTGTAGATCAATATTTTATATACTATATTTTATTTGTCTTGAGTTATTCTTGTACCTTGCTATGTCCCCTGAGGACCTAGATCCGGATTATATCCCAGGTATAGCAGAAGAGGAATACCCCGAGGTTTACGTGACAGAAGCTGACGCTAGAGCAGTACTGGCACCAGAGGACGAGATTATGCCAGATGATTTCTCCTGAGTATTCTGTTATATACTCAGTTATTTCTGCTTCTAGTTATTCTATATCATGACTATTTGATTATTGTATTAACTTATTATCGAGTTGTTCCCCGAGACACTTTTTATTGGGATTTTGTTGATAGACTATATTTCTTTATATTGATTAGTCTATCATATTGAATTATGATTACTTTATGTGGATGATATTAGAATTAGAATACGACATATATCTTAGACCATTGTATTTGTTTTACAGCTTAAGTATACTCTAACGGATCTATTAAATTGGGTTTGCCTATTGGAGTTGTGCTGCTGGCCATTGCTACATGTCTAGTTCCTCGTATTTTGGGATTCGGCGTAACATGGTTTTTGTGGTGGCCCATGTAGGTCTACGACTATATTGCTTCAGTTTCAACTAAGGAATCGTGTAAGCCTGCAATTAGGATAAATTATAGGATCTCATCTACTTGTTGATCTGTTCTTGACCGCTATATCGACTTTAAAATAATTTTTTAATTTGTATCCTGCCTTGATTCCTCTGTACGCCTCTCATAGTTTACTTTGGATGCAGAGTAATGGATCCACGAGCTAGCAACGAGACTCCCGCAGGCACACCACAAGGTGTTGTGGTCATCTACGACGATGGAGTGACATTATTGGATGGAGATCCATATGTTCAACAAAGCAATCAAATATATCAGCACGCCTTGAGGTTCTAGCGAGACAATATTCCACCATCACCGTAGTTTACTCCACCGATGCTCGTTTTCCCACCAGAATAGCCTATGGACGGACAACATATGTTCCAAATATTTTATGCAGTGATGCAAGCTCAACAGCAGGTTAATCAAGAGGCCCAGCAAAGCCGTGCGGAAAAGTTCTTTGACGGACTTAGCTCTGAGCTACAGAAATTAATCAGCTCCATTGCAACTACTTCTTATACGGACGTCATTGCTGCAGCCCGACGCATGGAGCGCATTATGAAGAGAGAGTCTAGCCAGAAGCGGCCGCATGCACTAGCACCAGACCGAGCACAACAAGGAGGAGCTGCAAAGCGACCACAGATGAATCCACCACATAGAGCATTTATACCACTAGCACTAGTCCTTCCTACTTGTCACTACTGTGGCAAGGTAGGCCATATTGAAAAGGAGTGTAGACTCAAATTAGGATTATGTGTAGCTTGTAGATCCAGTCAGTATTCAGTAAGGGTTTGCCCTGAGCGTCGAGAGGGTGCACTGATGATTCATCGACCAGCCCTACCAACACCAGCACCAGGACTCCCTACTTGTCATTATTGTGGCATGGTAGGCCATCTCGCCAAGGAATGCCGATGAAGATTAGGATTGTGCTTGGTTTGTCGAGCGAATCCGTGTATTTCATTTTCATGGTCCTTCTTCTCCTCTGCTTTTGCTCTGGCCTAGGAGTAGGCTCCGGTCTAGAGCAAACAAAGGGCTAGCCACTTGACAGAGAAGACAGAGCGAAACTAAACCAAGTGAGTAATGAGAGGACGAGCCATCTACGATTCACTAAAGAGAAAGTCAGGTCATTTTAATCGACTTAGATAAAGACTACAAAATCTCAGATGGTCTTAAATCGATCTAGAATCAATTTAATCCCCCTTTCATGTACTTTGACTCATTGGGATTAAAAACTGAGCTTGTAGCTCATTTTTTAATATAACTTTATGGTCTAACGCATCTTTCTCATCCACTTGATCAGGGGAATTCGCTTTCGCATCCCCTGAATAAACAGAAACAGGGGTAACATTCAGCCAGAAATTGTTCGGAGCCTCGAGGAGAAACACCGATGGTTCACCGACGAGCACCGATGGTAACCGACAAGCTTTACCAGCACCGGAAGGATATCAGCTGAGGCCACCCTTGGCACCATAGGTAGCACTCTTCCCTCAAGCCCAGCAATAACAGAGGATACTACCATAAGGACGTGGACAGGCTTTTGCGATGACAGTGGAGGAGGCACCGACTCGAGGAGTAGCAAATATGAGTAAGATTTAGTCTTATCATAGCTAGCTATAATAGCGAATAAGCCTAGTAATACTTTAGAATGTGCCAATTAGTTCCATTTCCTAGCCTAAACCTAGTATTATGTTAGCATGAACTTGTTAGTCTAAATTAGTAATATGTCTGTGGTATCCAAGTTTTCATAAGCTGTAGTTGTTCCTTGCTCTAATCAGACTCCTTTACTTTTGAGTTACTTATCTCTTATTGCCTAGAAAAAAGTTTTTATTTCTTTTCAACGTGTTCTGCTTGAACAAAACCCTCACCCTTCCTCTCAATTTCTTCTTGTTCATGGTTCCTTATCCTTTGTGTCATGCTTCAACAAACATGTCTTGCAACCACATCATCTCTTCTGGAGCAAACCTTTTCTTGACCGATTATGTTTCGTTTTCTTAATTGTGAAGACGTAATTCTTTTAACGTAGGTAGATTGTAAACACTTGATTTTTAAAAATTAATTTTAAAATTCATTAATTATTATTATGGAGAATTATAATTATTTATAGTTAATTATATTAAAAAAATTTCATGGATTTTTTTTGTGTATTAAATTAATTACAAAAATATTGCAAAAAAATATTTTTTTGAGTGTATAATTAATAATAGGATATTGCTTAATTTTTCTGGAATTTATTAGGCTCATAAACTATTTTTTATGACCTATTTATAATAAACCAACTTAAACCAACCCAAACCAAACCAAACTGAATCAAACCGAACCATCCTAGACCAACCCAACCCTAATCGGATCTGGATCCTACTCGAACCCATAACCCGCGACCTAACCCGACCCATAAAGCACTTAAACTTCAGAAACTACTACCCGACTGTACACTTCCCTTCCCCTAAAACTGCCGCCTACCCCCCTTTTCCCTCCCTGTAACCGCCCACTCCGACCCCTATATAAACCCCCAGACCCACCCCATCAACCACCAACAAAACCTCTTCCATTCCCGATAATCCACCGACGACGACGACGCTAGACAACCGCGCACTACCGTCGCAAAGTCGCCGCCGCAAGTCGCTTGAATTCCCGAGCAACAACAAGCAGTGAGGTACCCTTCTTTCCACTCTCGTATCACCGTGCACAGTTATCCAAATATTAACCTGTCGAATCCTATGGAAAGACCACATGACCCTCTCGAACCCTGTATAATTAGTTCGGGATATCGTGTCCTGTATCGAACGCAAATCGTGACACAAAACAGAAAAAAATGACCCAAATTGAAGTTCAGAAAACTGTCCCAAACACCCATGTTCAGGGACATTTTTCTTCCAACCTAGTTAATATTATTTAAATTCCACTTGAACAGTAATTTAGACAACATAACCGATATTAAACCCCTTTAATTAGTTTATTTTAATATGTTGTATGCTGTGTTTTATTTTTGGTTGAAGTTGACCAAAAATTTGGTTTTCTAAAACCAAAATTTTCCAAAATAGAGTGCGTCCCGCTAAGTGAGGTGACTTTGTCGTATGCAAATTGCATTAAAAGGTGCGTATCGCCAACGCAGACATATAAAATTTTGTGAAAGTTGATATGGATGTGCGTGTACATCGAAATTAACGCGTATCCGTCGAAAAGCCCAATATCGACCTGTTCTGACACTCGTTATAATTTTTTGTGTGCTTATCATTTCTCAACAAACCTTATGCCATCAGATTTATAGCGTTCGTTGGTCTTATGACCCAAGTTTTGTTCGATTCTGAGAACGTTGACGAAACACACATTTTCGTGGACCCCAGGGTTCCACTTCACGGATAATTTTGTGATCGGCTAATCGAAATCCAGTTATGGATATTCTGTTGTATTTGTATCATCATTCTAGACTCTTAGATACTAAGTTTCATAAATTTGGAGAACTTTCTCTCTAGCATATTTTTTGGTGCGAAGTGGGCCATATGTGGACCCCGCTTTGACTAAAAACTGTCAATTTTGCCGCTGTGTCCAAATTAGACTTATGGACAGTCAATCCTAGCTATTTCATATATTCTGAGAGCGATGGTAATATTTGTTTCAGCATCCGGAGTCATACCTGGAGATTTAACTGTTACAGGAGCAACTGAAGGAGTTCAGAACCCAAACAAGTGTACCTTGCCAAACTTGTAGTAGTTTCTGTAATATTATTTGCTTGAGTTATTTCTGTGTTGTACCTGCTTAACCTAGGACCGTGAGACATTTCATAGCGTCCGAACAAGATTCGGGTGTCGACGTCGTACGTGGAGTCGTGTAACGTCAATTAGAGAGTTGATACCACGATCATATATTTTTGTGCTTGCTTTATCAAGTACGTCATACCAAAGGACACTTGATACTATTTACGAGACAGAATCTTTCCTGAGTTATTCATGGTGATTCTATATGGGATTATAGGATTCGCGACTTAAGACTTGCTTATACATAAATATCATTATAACTCGCTGTACTAGCTAGAGGTCATGATCTTGCGTGTTATGTACATGAGACATGTGATTAAATTGGGTGGGGGGAGACACAAAGGCTACAGGCTGATTACATACATATATATTTATTATTGCGATACTTTAGTCTATGTTCCAGAGCTTGGTCCATTACGTGATATTACTGCTACCGGCTCCCCGATACAGAGCTTGTAGTGGTTTTAGCCTGAGTACTAGTGATGCTCTCAACTTGTATTTCACATAGCTAGTTACATAGCTTGCCCTATAGATCTATATTTTATATACTGCATTTTATTTGGCTTGAGTTATTCTTGACCTTGCTATGTCTCCTGAGGACCTGGATCCGGATTATGTCCCCAGGTATAGCAGAAGAGGAATACCTCAAGGTTTACGAGATAAGAGCTGACGCTGGAGCAGTACTGGCACTAGAGGACGAGGTTGTGCCAGATGATTTCTCCTAAGTATTCTGTTATATACTCAGTTATTTCTGCTTCCAGTTATTCTTTATATTGACTCTTGGATTATTGTATTAACTTATTATCGGGTTGTTCCCGAGACACTTTTTATTGGGATTTTTTGATAGACTATATTTCTTTATATTGATTAGTCTATAGTATTTAATTGTGTTTACTTTCTATAGATGAGATTAGAATTAGACTGCGACATGCATCTTAGACTATTGTATTTATTTTACAGCTTAAGTACACTATATCGGGTCCATTAAATTGGGTTTGCCCATTGGAGTTGTGCTGCTGGCCATTTTCACGTGGCTAGTCCCTCGATATTTTGGGACTGGGGCATGACACCTAAAGCTAACACTCACTAACACACACTAATTCACAGTATACTCCAGTCCTATACCTACATCCAGACACACCTTAATCTACACTTCACTACTGTTCACAAAGTTATACAGACCAAATGACGCTCACTCACTTACACCCCTATCTCATAACTTAGTAATTAAATACACTCTCATATTGTTGGCTTGTATCCCAGTGCCCCTTATTACTGATACCTACATCCTGAACTCAGGTTTCCTCCCTTACTTCCTGTACACTATACCCATGTCCCCTCTATCACTCACTAGTTATACCTTGCCCTTATCTCACTTGCATATACTCTAAATAACTAGTATACCTCTTATACACCCCTATTTGACACACACACACACACCAGTCCATGACACAATTAAACTAATGCACTTAAGGGCACACTCACTACTCGACACATATGCCATGCCCCGATTTATATCAAATCGATAATGGTCCCCCGGGTGTGATGTCGTACGACCGTAAGGCGCGCCCACACAAGGCGTATGCATAATGACATACTTTAAAACATATACAATAGAGTACGTAAATAGAATATTACACATTGAAAAAAAAAAGTTCTCTTTATTGATAATGAACATCTTTGTTACAAACTCTTGAATTAAAAGTAAAGGGATACCGCGCGGGCTTACAAGATGGATGCAAAATGAGTAGCCGATCCATATATTACATTCCTTACTAAAATTCAAAAGGGCAAACCATCTTGGGTGCGTGTTTGCACCATCGTCTAGGAGCTTCCAAAGTGTATGTGCGAGCTCCTTGAGAATATGTACTTGCGCTCCAAAAAATCACGAACATAAACACGTCAGACCAGAGAATTATTTGGGGAAAGCTTTAGCTCCTTGCCGCGTCCCCTTCGCTCAGGGAACCTGCTGCAACGAGGATCAGTAATTTAAAAAGTACCAGTGAGGGCAAGCTAACCCAATACACTAAATTGACATAATATTCTTGTAAACATGCAATATTATCATTATGTGGTCTTTCTATCTTACCCTCGATCAAGTTACAAGCAATTCATCAAAGTAAATGACATAACAAAATGTGCCACCGTTCGGTGGCTTTTACCTGCGCCGTCTGAACCACCTGTACAAAACTTACCATGACCTTTCCTGCCATAAAGACATAGTTAGTTTGCATAATTTAAATATACATAGCATACAACTGGTAGGACTAGGGATGGTCAGCTATCTTTTCGCTTAGGGTAGCTAGCGCTTAGCCGACGTCCCGATTCATCCCATGCTAGGACTTCAGCTAGCAAATATTCTACCCAGGCTGAAGGGGTCCCAGTGGCCTAACGATCATTCGTAGAACTCTACCCTTGTGCACTAGTTATCCTTGACCATGCATTATCTAAAAACTAAGTTCTCAAATAAAGCACTTCAAGCAATATAAGGAAATAAACTTCAGGCATATTCCATAGTATAGGCTACCTTGCTCAATTATCACATTACAATTGGCACTACTCATTGAACAGTTATAGATAAATAAGTTCTAGCTACAAATAAAACATAAATAAGCATTTGCATAGTAGACAAGCACGCAACAAAGTGATCGTACGGTAAGTTTGTACATGTGGCAAGCATTAAGTATTTTAAGTCTACTTCTTCATCTTTTTGTCTTAACTCAAATTTTGTTATTATGGTATCATTGAATGGAACGCACAAACGAGTTAGATTATTAAGAAGGAAGACTTTGAAGAAGGGCGCTAATCGAAAGTAAAGTCACTCACAAGTTGAATAATCGGGGAAGAGAAATGGGACATCTTCAAGACTCCAATTTTGTGTCGCCTATACGATCACCTGAACGCACCAACAGATGATCAATATCTTCTGCCTCTGTCTCCCAAAGTTTGATACAAAATACGAAGTTAAAAGAACGAAGAAAATAAAATCCATCGAAACCGTTTAAGAAAACGCAAGTCACAAAATCAACAAGAAAGCAACCAAGCGGCATCAAAAATGTCCAAAGAAACCAGCGCAACAGAAATGCCCCTCTCGACTATGTCGCCGAGTCCTTCCTTGAGGCACGAGGAAATGATCTTAATTTAATCTGTCCTGATTGAACGATACCAAGTATTTCTTAGCCGCGCTCCCCGAAAAGGGGGAATGGGGCACTACAACATACTCCTACAACAATCATAACCCTTGATATCTGTTAGGGTATCACAACCACATGCATACCTGAGACACACACTACACTCTCTTACTACCATGCTCGAGCTTCACCCTATATCATAACACCATATTAGGCCTACAAATACAAGTACCTAGGTCTTTACCATACTTAAAATACACTAAAATCTGGAAACAGGTCCTACCAGAGCCCCAACTAATATCCATATGGAAACACATCCCCCTACAAATTCACACCTACAGGTAACTTGCAACTACCTACAATTTCTTGTGCAAGCATGTAATGAGCACACCAACTACACCAGGCTTACCGTTTTTGCACAGATGTGCTTCTACAGATCATACCCTACACTCTTACAATACATACACTCTTAACCCACATGCATACCAGCTATATACCCCACCTGTGTTCTCAGGTCTGCACTGCATACCCCATGTTCAACTCCATACAATCTTAGAGTTCAAAATAATGCACACTCTTTAATTGTCTGATACCCTCGAGTATAACATTCCCCACTCAAACTGCAAATCACTCGAGCCTGACACCGAGGCACACAACACTGTGGCAACCTCCATATGGCTATGGACTGTTGCAACTGCAACTACCAGTTTTTCAGAAAGTGGTATTTTTGTAATTATTAATGTTGTTAATTTTTTTTATACATTATTATATATTAGTAATTGCCTAGAATTATATTAGTATTAGTGGTTAGTCTATTGGTTAGATTTAGTGCTCTTGAACCTAAGTGGACCCAACTAGAATTGACATGACCATTGGTTTAATTAATTTATTAGTTTTTGTTGACTCATTAATTAGGGAGAATGAATTAATAATCCCTTTCTATCAAATTAGAACATTCCTTTAGTTAAACCCTATTTATTAAATATTCTTTATGACTAATT
The DNA here is from genome assembly GCA_036927795.1 of Iris macrosiphon. Classification (NCBI taxonomy): domain Eukaryota; kingdom Viridiplantae; phylum Streptophyta; class Magnoliopsida; order Asparagales; family Iridaceae; genus Iris; species Iris macrosiphon. The sequence goes on from JAYESA010000014.1 coordinate 21,625,744, forward strand.
AGGAAGGCCAAACTTGTAAATAGACCCAATCCATCATGACAAAACCCTTTCCTCTAGCCTCCTTTATTCATTTTATTTCATTTTTTTACTACTTCTTCTTCTTCCCCACTTCATCTTTTCCATCATCTTAAGAGTGGGGAAACCCTAATTTTCCAACCCACTCTAAATCCAAAATTTCATCATTACCACACCATTCCACCTTCAAAACTTTTTCACATGGAGAGCTAGTGCCTGGAGCTTAAGGAGGAAGCTAAGAAGAAGCATTAACAAGAGGATTGGTGTCACTTCTTCTTCCATTCTTTTTCAAATTTATGGAGATTTATTGGCATCCAACTCACAATTGGTAAATTCCGATTTTCCTCTAAAATTTATGGTAGGAATCCAAATGGAGCCAATAGGAACCCTCTTATAGGTGGGAATGACCTTCTAATGGTAGATTTAGGTGTTAGAAGACTTGAATCCACTAGATCTAGGCTTTTGAATATTGTATTGGTGTTTATAGGGTTCATTTGGTATAATTATGAATTTGGCATACCAAGTGTTTAATGGAATGCCTAGTGTTTCATTTCCTATTAATTTGTATTGTATTTGGTATATTAGAAGTGTTCCATAAGTTTTGGGTTGTTGTATCTTTAGTTGGAGGGTGTTCATGAGAGTATCATGTGGTTGTTGTGTATCTTGGTGGGATGCACTCAAGGTGTTTAATGCTTGGTCTTATTAGAGTTTGGTGTATTGAGTGTGTATGTCTATATATATATATATATATATATATATATATATATATATATATCACTATAAATGTGTGCTTGTATTGTGGGTTTAATGTGAGAGGGGAACATGAGATGCAAGCAACCAAGGGGGGTTTGGGGGTGTTGTCAGACTCGGGTATTAGATGGGTGAAGGGGGACTGTACCAAGGCAATCCAGTTATAGCATTAGGTAGTAGTAGTAATTTTAGACCTGTGTGTGTCTGACACTACAAAGTGTGAAGGGGGTCGAGTTTCGAGTTATTGTAGTGCAATGCACTGTTTATTTTAATGAGGCAGATAGTAGTAATAGTAGTAGTAGTCGTAGTAGTAAGAAAGAGACTGTGAGTAAGCACAAGTGTTAAGACGAGATGAAGAGGGGGGGAGTTCCTGTGATTAGATATGCTTGAGTAGAGGATACCAGGATTGTTTCAGACATGGGTAAGAGCAACAACTGGCAACAGTATCATGAAGAGAGGGGGGTTGTGTTCAGTTTAGAGTTGAGGGTGTTCATCAGTATGATGGTGTTCGTATGTCTGTTCAGCTATTGGTTTTGTGTGGGTAAAGTTGATGAGTGTATCAGTGGGTTGAGGTGCTTTGGTGCAGGCTTGTAGAACTCTTAGGCTCTGGTATAGGGTATGTTGTGGGTGATACATGGGTAGAGAAATAGATATAGACATCTGAACACTTAGTATGAGGAATGATACCAAGTCAGTGTATGAAGTAGGACTATGGGAGTGAGGGTATTACTAGTATGTTCTTGTGTCTTATACATGTGTAAAGGTGTTTGTATGTGTCTGGGAGGGGAGCTAGAGTGCACAAGTGAATGAATGTGGTGTATGAGGTATCATATCGGATATTAGATAAGAGTGTGTTTTAGTATGATTGGTGTATTGACAGTGAGTGAGTGTTGGTATCGGGTTGAGGCACTGTTGGGGTAAACTAAAGTGGGGCTTGGTACAGAGATGAGAGGGGACTTGGGTAGCAACTAGTTATGGTTGCTCTTGTTTGTGTGCGGGTAAATTGGTGAGAATTTAGGCATGCATTAATGATACAACTGGTATCATAAGATGTGTGTTTATCTATATTAAATGGGAACTGATACTTGATATCAGTCAGGTAACTATGATTTGGAAACACTTTTTTACAGTAAGCATGGATAGGTGCCAAGCAGTAACAACTCCAAGTTGTATCTGATACCCTAAGGGGGTGCTCGGGTTGACATTCAAAGTAGGGCACCTGTAACAAATAGAAGCAGCAACATGGAGTGGAAGATAGGGGGTGTAGTTCAGTAGGCCTGTATGGGGAGTGCTTTATTGTGCACCTACAAATGCAGGCACTACTGCAGGCCTTAGAGGCTTGGGTGGAGCCAGATTCAAGCACAGTAGAGCATTGTATTAGTGACTGCAGATGTTAGTGCTGGTATTTTATTGCTGGGTACTGATACCTGGTATCAAATGAGGGTATTTAGTCTGAGCTAGATATGATTTGAAGGAAGAATTGAAGGCTTAGTAAGGGTACCTGTGGGTAGGTGTTATGGATGTCAAGTGTGTTGAGGTATGTGCAATGGTGCACAGACTCTAGGTCAGAATTGTGGTTGATCTCTGATACTAAGTATCGGTGTTAAGATATTAACAAGCAGAGGATGGAGGCTGTATAGGTTGTGTTGTAATATGTTATATTAAGTAAGGTTCAGTTGGTTAAGTTCCTTGAAGAAAAGCATTTAGGTATTGGAAGTGTAGGTGTATCTAAGACTGAGATGACATGTTGGTGTTGGCTTTGAATCGAGTTCAAGGTATTAGAGGCATGAGATGCAGGCAACAACTGATTGTGGGTTGCTGTGTACCTGCAATAGGTAGAGGTTTGAGATAAGTGTTACAGAACCAAATCAAGCATCTGTGCAAATAAGTTTTGCAACAAGTGAAGAACGCTTCCGTAGCAACAACCGAAGAGAGGAGTTGGGTTTGAAATGGGGTATAAGGATTACAAGTTTGAGGGTACTAGTATTAAGTTCCAGGTTTAGTAAGGGAGAGAAGGTGTGGAATGAAGTAAGTTTAGGAATTGGGGGTTCAGGTATTAAATAAGTACCAATGTATATGAGGTATATATGTTAGTCGAACCTAATGTTGCTAATAACAACTTGGTATTAGTTTAACTAAGTATTATATCACAATCAAAGTAGTGGGTATAGTATCACCAAGGTTGTATAGAGCTAAGGTAAGTTTATATAGCTAAGATATTAACTAATACTTAGTACTAACTAGTATTAGCTAGGTAATAACTAGTATTGGCTAGTATTATCTAGATTGACCTTAATATGACCTGACAAACCTAGATTAGCAAAGGTTTCTCCAGAATAACCTAGTTTTGACCTAGTTTGACTAATACGACATAGAAATGGCCTAAAAATTATATTTTAGTCTATTTAAACATGTGTATTCTCCAATATACCAAATGAAATAGAAATTCATATATAGGTCATTCGGACTATAGTACACGAACTGTTTGATATGCATTGCTCTGGACCACAGTCAAGTACATTCTTTGACAGTTTCCATTATTTTGACAATTACTATGATTTCAGCTCTGTAGTGTTATATACTTGATTCCTGACATGTGGATACATGGATTAGTATATCCTAGATTCCGGCTTGAGATGTTATCTCCTAGAGGATCTTGTACATGTTCGGCGGTTCTTGTACATGTATAGACACCAATTCAGGAGTAGGTTGGCCACCTGCTCCATGATTTCCGTGTCATAACGTGTCATGGTTGGATCCACTATACTAGTCAGAGGATAGGGTTATTATTAGCAAGTTATGTGATTATATTCCACCTTTACATGCATCATAGCTAACCCTGCACCATACATATGATTAGCCTGACTATATTGCATGTCTCATAGCTTGCTAGATATGATTAGACTGACCCTTCCTGCATCATAGCTAACATTTTGTCCTACGTATGGTTAGCCTGACCTTACATATATTATAGCTAATCATATATAGCAAGCCTGTTCTAGTCACAAGGCGATCATATAGTAAACTAATATTTCAAACACTTAGCTAGTTTATTTCATTCTCTATTCCAGTATACCAGCTTTAATTTTTACTACCTACTTATTCACTGATTACCATTACCTACTTACTCATTGCTGGTTATTTCCATGTGATATGATTATATGCCCTTCTAGCTTCCTTACATTGCTAGTTTTTTATTTCCATCTTGTGTATTCACTACTAACTATTTTATAGCCTTTATCAATACAATTGGAACAACTGTTAGTGCTTGTACTTCGCTCCAACATAATATTTTTTTAGGATTCACTTTTGTTCTACGTATTTCAAACCTTATGTTGCTACTAATAGAATGAGAGCTCTGAGAAATGACGATAAACATCAAAATTCTAATGATGCAATAATGAATATATTCAATGTGTCAGGAAAGCCTTCAGAAAAAATGAAAAAGAGATATTTGAATGACGATGAGCTAATGGTTGTTCAGTTGTATATATTACTCAATTGCGACAAGGATGAAGTGGAGAAGCTAAAGGGGTAAGTAATTAATACGTCCACGTTATCTCAATGTAATAGTATAAGCTAATATTATGCTACTAATTGGTGATTGCTTCATTATTTTTAAGCACATATAATGATGAGCTGAGGTCGGTTAGACCCTACATAATAGAAGATAAAGTATAATAAGAAATAAGACATTATTTTCCTTTTTGGTTGAGCGCATATGTAAGGAACTCAGTAATTACTTTTTCTGTATGCACTTGCACAATAAAAAACTTACTATCGATCATCTAATAACACTCGAGACTGAATCTATTAAAACTCTAGCCAAGGAAGCAATTACTGTCATTAAATTATTGCCAAGTTATTGTGTAAATGGGTTTAGGTTCAAGTCAACAAATATTTTGATCAAAGATAGCTTCCTGGATCTTGATTCCACTATAAATAGTTGTTTGTGTATCAAATCTTTGAACTACAAAGACGTCGATTCAGGCAATGATTTCTTTGGCATCTTATGAGAGATTATAGAGTTGACATATAATTATTTCACAGAACCTGCTAAGATCATGTTATTCAAGTGTGAATGGTTCGATCCGATTCAAATCAAGTTTGGAAAATTGACAAGCATGATCTTGTGGATATAAACTACAAGCTTAGATATCAAGGCTACGAACTATTTATCCTATCAAGTCAAGCTCAGCTCGTGTACTTGATAATTTATCCTAGAAGGGGAACAACGAGGTCAGACTGGTGGGCAGCATACAAGACTTTAGATAGAAATATCTTTGACGTTGACAAAATAGCTTATCAGGAGGACGAGTTACCTCTTGTAACAAATATTGTAGATGTGGACTCAATGAAAGATACCCATTAAACGACTAATAATATAGAAAATATAGAATTATTCGAAGATGAAGATGAAGGGAAAGTAGATAAAAGTGAAGATCAGGAGGAAGAGGAAGAGGAGGACGAGGACGAGGAAGACGAGGATGACGAAGAAGATAAATTTTCTGAAGATGATTAAAATAAAAATAAATCCATTTGGACTTGTGACATGTATTATATTTTGACTATAGAATGTACTACCCATTTAGACTTGTGATACTATTAGTTATTTACTGTGCAATTCTATTAATACTGTGAGATATGACACAAACACAGACACAGGACACACTTACATAGACATGACAAACACATGCTGACATGATACACCGACACTGACACACTTTTCTTCCAAAATAGTGTTGTATGTGTGTATTTGTGTAGATGTATTGTATTTGGTTATATATGTATGACGGGCCATATGTGTCATATTTAGTTATATGTATATTTGTGTTGCAAAATAGTTTAGGGTGTCAAGTTCTGACTATGATCGTGCCTATGTTTCATCATCATATATTACTATCAGGTATGACAGGACGACGCGGATCATTCGGAGGTAGATCCTCTTAACGGAGTGCTCCTCCAGTACCGACTACTTATTCTGGATCCTCGTCGCAGAGTACTCTTCTGTACAGACCAGTCACATCTTCGACTCCATCGACGGTACGTGGTAGTATTCCTGGGAGGAGCAATTCTCGGCCTGATACTACTGCCCCGTCCAGCCTTCCTCCTGCTGACAGCACCATGGAGACAGAGGAGCAGATGGAGGAGGTTGAGCTGACTCCATCTGCGCATGATCAGAGTGATCATCCATGCATGCCTATGAACGAGACGATGATGGAGATTTGCAGGGACGGGACTAGCAAGTAAGTTAAATAGTTAACATTTTAAAAATAATTATATCTATATATTCATAAATTTAATTATCGTTGTATAGATTCCGTCCAACGATGGTATAGAGAGCACTGGGATATTTTCTGAGGCAAAACTATGGTGGGTCTTGTATTAACTACTCAGATGCTCCTGAATATAGGAAGGCATTCTAGTTTGCCCACTTCAAGGTAAAAATATATTTAATTTTAATATCAATAATCATGTATGAATATTATGTAACTCTCTATTTTACTTCTTTTAGAAAACTAATTTCTATCCACCACGCTGAGCAGAGAAGATCGAGGTGTAGTTTCCTGCCATCGTCGTCAAACTGATCTGTGATGCGATAAATGACCAGGAAGCTCGTGATCGCTCCGGATAACCAATCCAGGGTTGGATCATGCCTGAACATTGGATTATGATGAAGGCAAGATTTGACGAACCCAGGTATAAGGAAAGGGTCGAAGAAGGCAAAGGCGGCTAAGTCGAAGGCAGAAAAGTGGTGTGGTGGCTCGATTCCTATGTCGAAACATTTCCTTTGCCTACCATGTATTCTATTAAATATATATTATTTTAATGAAAGTAAGATAAGATATTTAATTTTAAATATAAATAATTTAATTTTTAACAGGTACATAGGGGTGAGGACGCCAACATGGTGACTGTTTTCCTGGCCACCCATCGAAAAGACAAAAATCTCATCGATGAGAAGGCCACACAGACCTATATACGTTTTACTACTCTGTGTTAGTTTTGATATAACTTAAAAAATATGCAAATAGATATCTATATATAGTTAGTAATAAGTAACTTAGACGTTAGCAACCACTTTTCTAGGACGAGTATCTTAACCTACGTGAGCAGACGACTGCTAGTGAACCTGCAGAGGGTGGGGCTGGTACTTTCTCGCAGCTATCTACAGCTCCATCGGTAGACGAGCTCTGGATGACCGTCGTTGGTGGTCTTCAGAGGGGATCCTACGGTGCCTTTGTTATGACGCAGTCCTCCAAGGCCCCCTCTGTCTGTGTGCATTTATCGTAACCTTCGCAAGCGTCGGTACAAGCCCAGGAGAGCGTTGACAATCAGATTGCTGACTTGCGTGAAGATTTGTTACAGAGGAATACGGAGCAGCCAGAGTCTGTATTGCAGACGGAAGATGCGACAATCACCGCATATTTTAATTCTCTCTAGTATAGCCTTATAGAGCTCAGGACTCTGAGCCAGACGACAGATCACTGCCTTATGGAGCTCAGTACTATGAGCCAGACGACAGAGCACAGCTTGGCAACTCTGGCCTCATCTATGGAGACAGACAGACGGAGCTGGATGGGTCGCATATGGACATTAACGACTCACTTGCGAGGATATATGCGACGCAGGATTAGTTGAGTCGATCGGTGGCGGAGAACAATTAGAGGGTGGTATTTGCCATGGATTCATACAATATAGAGTAGGTACATCCTCCTTGTCCGCCGGCATCGATACTAACTCCATCACTTCCTCATCCATTGGCATCAGTGACGCTTTAACTGGAGCAGTATAAGTTTCTTCTATCCCATATGCGCGACGGTGCTCCTCCGGATTAGTAGTAGTCCTTGTTTGGACAAGTTTTAGTGTGACTTTGTGTATTGGCCCATTCTTGGGTCTTTGATGTATTTATTTTATACTTTTTATTACATTATGAGATGCATCTGATACTTATTATAAATTTATTTATCTACTTTTTGAGACATATTTAGTGTAATATAACTTAGTAGATTTCTTTCTATGTGAGTTTAGTTTATTATATTAACTGTATGTCAATTTATCGGTGTTGAGTGTTCCACCGAAGGGGTCGACAAACCCAGAAAATTCAAAGGAGGGTTGCTCCGGGTCTATTTATATAAATTGTGATTTTATAACTGCAGGTAAAGTTTTATTAGGAAATACTTTACAAATTGAATCCTTTTTTTAAATTTTTAATTTAGCGACGTTTTGCGACGTTCAACGAAGTATATTTACGTCGCTAACAAGTATTGAAACATCGCTACCTAATACCATGGACGTCGCCAGTACGTCGCTATACGTCGTTAACATGCTAACATGGCAAAACTTGTCATGTCAGCATTGTTGTAGCAAATTGTCGCTCATAATGTCGTTAATATAGCGACATGTTACTAACAAAGCAAATGTCGCCAATTTAACAATGATATGTCGCTAATTATCGAATATTCTTTGATGTCTTCTCGTTGCAAATATACGTCGCTACAGCGAGGACTAGCGACGTTTTTGTTGTCAGCGATAATATAATACGCGTCAACGTAAAAATGTCGCTAATTAAGTCATCAAATTATTTTAGTGAGGTTAGTTTACATATTTATCAACGTGTTTTGACGTCGCTAATATGGGTTATTCCGGTAGTGTACCACCGTATCATGATGTATTATGATACACACTCCCTGTATCCAATTATGGACACGTACGTCCTTCCGAATCATGAATCTCATTCTAAAATCACCTAATAGGCATTCCATTAAACACCTAATGATCCAATATCAAATTTCTTCCAAATTAGTCCTAAAAGTTAATATAAATATCACAATAGGGATTATTAGAAGTCAAAACTTCTTACTATGGATAGTCCTAATATATTGGTTGGTTCCTAATGATTAAATAAAAAAATTAGAACATAATTAGATAGGTTATTTCATAATTTATCTATTGGAAGATGGATTCCCAATGTAAGCCAAAATAGACACAAGTGGACACAAGCTTATAGTCCAAAGTCTCCTCTACAAGTGCGCTTTCCAACCCCAAGCTTCTAGTCTCCTTAGATGGTGAGAATGAGTGAAATTAGAAAGGATTTGTGAAGGATTTGGTGGAGTAATGATCCAAATTGGGGAAAGACACTAATTGGGATTATGGGATGAATAAATAAAAGGAGAGAGAGTGCTCCCTTCTCACTAATAAGGCCGGCCATCCTTGCCCATCTTCCAAGCAATGTAAATGGTCTAGAATACCCCTTGAGGGTTGTCATAAAGAAATTAATTAGTGGGGAAGCTTCTCTTCCTAATGAAGGTTAAGTCTAGTCATTAAATGAAGAGAATGGTTAACTAAATGGATCTAAAGTGGACTAGTCTAACTAATTGGTTAAGTCTAATCAAGTTGGTTAGGTACACTAGGTTCATGTCTAATTAGCTAGTCCAATCCATAAACCAAAAATTATATTAGTCACAATATATAACGTGCACATTTATATAAATAAAAATATAACATAATATTTATAATAATACAAAAATAACAAAAATACCCATATTCTGGAAATGTGGTAGTTACACACGCATGGCTCTTTGTTGTGATGTTTATACTTGTTTTATTTTTCTTTTCTTTTTACTGTCTGTTTTGGTAGAGGTACGATAAGACCTTGAATATAGTTTGCGCTTAATTTCCTTCAAAAAATTAAAGCTTCTTTTTTTGTCGCACTGTGTACGAGTTTTACATATTGTACTAAAGGTAATATGGACGTAGCATAATAACGTAGTTGTTGAGGATATTCCACTGGGGATCTTTGGTGGACCTATTAACTTTTGTGCACTTGGATGCAAGTAATAGATTCGGGACAAGCCCTGCCAGAGGTACTATGGAAGTGACAGATTTTGTGGACTTAACACCGCTAGCATATTTAGAGTTAAGTACAAGTGAAAAGTTTAGATGATAACCAATATAAGAGGTAATATGGATATAATAATCGATAGTCAAGTAGAGAGGTTTGCTCACATGTAAGAAGGACATGGCAAACTCTACTGGGGAGGATGTAAGGATGATAGATCAGAGGTATTGTAGATGTGAGCTAAACGATAGTCATACAGAGAGGTTAGGTACGATCATAGTATTTTTATGGAAGAAAAAGAAAATGAGCCAGAGGTAATATGGACATGGCTATTTTCTTTCAATGGGGAACATGGGCAGCTCATAGTTCAGAAAAAATATGGACGTGAACTATTTGCTTTTGTTGATGACATCCCACTAGGGGATCTTTGGTAAGACATATTACATCTTGCGTATTGGAGTGCAAGTAATAAGTTCAAAAGGAAACCCTATCTGAGGTGATATGGACGTGATAAGTTTTGTGGCCCCATTACTTCTTGCGCACCTGAGTGTAAGTAATAAGTTTGAGATAAGCCCTGCCAACGGTGATATGGATATGGAAGGTTCTGTGGACTTAATACCGTTGGCATACTTAGATTTAAGTATGGGAGATAAGTTTAGATGACGATCGATGTCAGAGGTATTATGGATGTGATAATTAATAGTCATACAGAGAGGTGTGCTCATAGGTAATATTGATATGGCAAACCCTACTGGGGATAATCATTTAGGACAGTAGTTCAAAGGTGACGTGGACGTAAAATAATGCCCAAGGGAGCTAATTATGAGTGGTCAACCCGAAAGTGTAAATAAACTTAAAGGTGGCTCCATTGGAGAACTTTTTAGGATCCACTATCTGTTGCATATTTTGGATTCCTGATTACAGACAATGGCTATCATAAATCTTTTGTGGAAGAGAAGTGCATATTGTGCTTACACACTTGCTAGAAATGAATAACGGGGAACATACACTATACATTTTGGTTGTCCAGATGATAGTAAAAGGAGTACATGTCTAGATTAGACATAGTACTTTTTGAGGAACTTGTCGTTAATAGGCATCATGAATAAGTCGTCATTGGATTTTGTGAACTTGTAGACGCCATTGGAGAACACAGATTCCACAATGAACAGACCCTCCCATTTAGGTTGGACTTTACCTGCCATCTTGTGGGTCATAACCATCGGTATTCTTACTGTCAAGACGAGGTCATCCACTTGGTCAATCCTTTTCTTGACCCATTTGTTGAAGGCTCCTGAGAGGCGCACTTGGTACATCTCAATACGCTATTGAGCTAAGAGACGTTTCTCATCAAGCAATTTTAACTCTTTTAGCCGTCGGCGGTGATTATTGTCAATGGTCAATCGGTTGGATAGAGCCACTCGGAGTGAAAGAATTTGGATCTCGAGTGGGAGGAATGCTTCGCTTTTATAAACCAAGGAGAATGGCATACTACAAGTAGTTGTCCGGACCATTGTCCGGTAGGCCAAGGGACATTCATCCAGCTTCTCATTCCAGTCGCGCTTATTGGATGACACAAATTTCTTGAGTATATGGTTTTATTGAATGCTTATGCTAGACCATTTGCTGCTGGATTGTAGGCAGTCGAGGCTACATTATGGATTAGGTTTTTGTCACAAAATCGATAAAAAATATGAGTTGTAAACTATTGACCATTATCGTGGATGATCCTCTGTAGCAAGCCGAATTGGTACATGACGTGATGCTGGACAAAGCTGAAAACGTTTGAGGTCTTGACTTCAGCGAGTGGAACAGCTTCCGCCCATTTGGAGAAGTAGTCCGTGATAGACAAGATGAACTGATGTCCCTTTGAAAAGGTAGACTAATTATCCCGATAATGTCCATTTCCCATGCATTAAACGACCAAGATGCTACCGTTAGGTATAGAAATTCTGAGGGGTGGTGGATAAAGTCTGCGTAGATTTGGCACGCTTGGCACTTCTTCGCATAGTCAACAGCCTCTGCTACCATTATCTGTCAATAGTAACCCATTTTACGGAGACGGTCCTGTAGCTTGGGTTTGGGCTGATGGGCACCACAAACCCCTTCGTGAGCCTCGCGTAGAGCCTTTCTTGCTTCTTCATTCGATAGGCATCGTAGTAGAAGAACGTCGTAGGAACGACGATACAATATTTTGGTAGTCGTATCGTAACATCTTTTTATGGAAGTGGCTTCCTTTAGGTTCTCTAGAAGAATTCCATAGACTGCGTAGTCGATGAATGATAGCCTCCAATCTTGGATGCCGACATCTACTTCTACTGTGTAGATTAGGCACATGTAGAGGTTGTTTTTCAGGCATATCATCTCTTGACCGATCACCATGATCAGCTGATGTATTTTGACCGGGACTACTAGGGAGGCAGCAAGGTCGGCCAGGGCATCAGCCTCGATGTTTCGCAGTCGTGGGTCACACTCTATGAAGAACCCCTCGAAGGTAGAGATTATTCTAAGCACTGCTTGGTGGTAGGGAATCATATCTTCATGTTGGACCTTGTACTCGCCCCGGACCTGACTGACTATCACCTTGAAATTGCCGTAGTCCTCCAGGTAGTCTACTGCTACTTGTTTAGCGAGTTGGAGCCCAATGACGAGAGCATTATACTCTGCCACATTGTTGGAGCATGGCTCCGTGAGGGAGTAAACGGGTTGATAACCAGATCATTTGGGGAAATCAGTACTATCCTGATGCCAGCGACAATATCGCCTTTGCGCCCTGTTCATGAAGCACCATCGAAGAACATTCGCCAAACGACTTCTGTGTTGGTGGTCAAGCTTGAGTTCGTTACTTTATATGGAATCTCCTCGTAGAGCTTCGATATTTCTGGTATGGGGCCTTTGACCGCCTTTTGTGGGACAAATACCATGCTATACAGAGACAACAATATTGCCAATGTGGCTAGGCGAGAGTTGAGCGCTTCGGGTTTAGTCATAAGGATCCTGAGAGGATTAACTCGCGAGATCATAGGGATGGTTTATCCTGCCACATAATGCAGGGTCTTCTGAATGGCAAAGACCAGAGTGAGGCACTCCTTCTCAATGGGGTTGTATCTGTGTTCTACGTCGGCCATCATTCTGTTGGGATAGTACATGGCATGTTCATGGCCTGCATTATTTTTCTGGGCTAGGGGAGCTCCGAGGGAGTGATCAATTTCCCACATATATGCAAGAAGGGTCTTCCCACAATAAGGGCCACCAATACTGGGGGGTTTATGAGATACTCCTTGATGTCGTCGAAGGTCCGCTGGCATCATTCGTCCCAGGTAAAGAAGACACCCTTCTTCATGAGCAGAGTGAATGGCTGACAACATCCAGAGAGGATTGATATGAACCTCCTGATGTATGCAGTCTCTCTTGAAGACTACTAAGTTCTCTGAGGTTCTTCGGCGGGTGCATTTTAAGGATTGCTTTAGTCTTATCGAGGTCCACGTGGATACCCTTCGAAGTTATGACAAAACCCAAAAATTTGTCGTTGTAGACTCCTAGGTAAGATTTGGTTGGATTTATCTTGAGCTGGTGCGCACACATAAGGTCGGACACAGTCTTCAAGTCTCGCAGGTGATCATCTTTGGAGCGACTCTTGACAGCGATGTCATCAACGTAACACTCTATTATCTTACTTAGATGTTCACGGAAGATGGTGCTCATAGCTCACTAGTATATAGCACTTGCATTCCTCAGACCAAAGGGCATGACTGTGTAGTAGTACACTCCGATCGGTGTTCGGAACGATTTGTGCTTCTCGTCGTCAGAAAATATCTTGATTTGATTGTAGCCTGAGAATCTATACATGACGAACATGCACCGGAAGTCACAAGTGTTGTCAATAATTATATCTGTGATCGGAAGGAAAAACTCTTCCTTAGGGCATGCTACGTTCAGTTCTCTAAATTCAATGCAGATTCGAATCTTTTCGTTCTTTTTTAGGACGGGCACGATATTGGCTACCCAATCCGGAAGATGTTTCTCGCGGATAAATCTACTAGCTATCAATTTGTTGACTTCAGATTCGATGGCATTCATAATGTTCGGCCAGAACTGTCATTGCTTTTGCTTGATCGGCTTAGCGTTTAGCAAGATATTGAGTTTGTGGACAACAATTTGGGGGTCTAGTCCCGGCATGTCTTAGTAACTCTACGCAAAGACATCGATGTACTCCCTAACGTGCTGCAGTTGGGATTCTCGATCCTCATCGGACATGAATTTACTGATGAAGGTAGGTTTAGGGGAGGATTCGATGCCCAGATCAATTTTTATGACTTCGTCCTCAGTGTGTCACTACCACATTTTCTAGAAAAAGGTGTTTTGGTCATTTCATAATTAATTAAATTTTGTGCATGTTGAATAATTATTTATTGTATTATTTAATTATTATTAGATGTTAGTTTATTATTTTGGACTTGTGTTAGTGGACCTAACTAGTTTAGATTAGATCCATGGACAAACATTTATAATTAGTTAGAATTGAGCCCAATTAGAAGCACATTTATTAGGAGGATGATTAATTTAACTAAACCCATTAGAATAGAACCTTTCTTCCTTAATTATTTCTTCATGAGAGGCCCCAAGGGGTATATTGGTTATTGCATAGTAGCTTAAGGGAGGGGCTAAGGGGGCCGGCCATATAAAGAGGGGAGAAATTTCTCTCTCATCTTTTTTATTACAAATCTAGATCTAGAATTTCCCTCAACCAAATTCCTTCATTCCCACATCAACTCCCTACAATTTTTTTTCCTAATTCCTTCCCAAATTACCATTGGAGGCTAGTAGAGCAAGGATCCAGATGGTGGAAACAAGGATCTGCAAAGAGGAGCAAGGATCTATAAGTTGAAGGCCATTTTAACCAAATTTGGAGGTTACATTAGGAATCCATCTTTCAATAGGTATAATTTAGTTTTTCTCCTTTAATAAGGTTCTAAATCTGTGTTTTAATCATTAGAAACTATCACATATGATAAGGCTACCCATAGAAATTAGAATTAGGTTCATAGGAGGCCTATGGAGAAAGTTATGGTATATTTTGTTTCAATTTTGGGAAAATTCCGAGATTGACACATGTTGTGTTTGTCAATTGATCAATTAGACCAAATTGACATTTGTTTGATTGTTTGTGGCTAGTTTCATGTCCATAATTATATACGTATAGGCCGTATCCCAATAATTTAGAGATACGGGTTCATTTTGGAGTTTTTTCTGACACGGGATTTTGTGCATGTCACACTTTGACACGGAAACGTAAATGTGTAATTGACTCTTCGTATTATTCATATATACTATTTTAGACTTGCTCATGTCCTTCGGGGTACGTTTGGTTGTGTGGTAGACTCGTATCGTGTTACGCCCCAGTCCCAAAATACGTAGGACTAGGAATACGTAACATGCCTAGTCGTATGTATACGAACTCCAATATATGGAAAACGTACGCACACGTACGCTATTCATGAATATCCAATCCACCAGTGGTAATATACTGTCACAACAAGTCATACACAATCTATATCTCATCCACAGCACAATTAATCAATAGAAATAAAGGACTTCTTAATACTGAATATCCAAAAAAATGAGTATCAAGTCTGATAGTCAAGTGGAAACAAATCTACTACAAAATGACTATACTGAAGTAGCAACATATCTAAACAGCGGTAAGAAAATCATAAGTACTCTGAGGGTAAGGCCTCCTCAGTCAGGTACGTGGAGTCAGGTCTAGGTCCGTACTCCTGTGGGTACTCCTGCTCGTCCATATCTAGAAAGGGACCAGGTCCTCAGTGGGACGTAACAAGATACAGATAAACTTGCCAATAAGTACTGAAATATAAACATCCACTGGGTTACCTAACCGTCTATGTGAATGCAGTTTGAGAACAACTTTCCAACCTGTGGGCTATCTAGCCATAAATGGGATTGTCTTAATTTTCTCGGAGAATCAAAGGCCTATAAAGCATGTCATCTTTTGAACGACAGAGGCCTCCAGGTAGTATAGGGGTTATCTCGCGTATCTCCGGTAGAGCGTACGGGTTATATATAAGGAAAGTGCAAAGGAGCCCAAATGTCTTACTTGTTGTTCTCCCCATCCCATGCTCTAAGCATGCCACATCCATGACATGATAAAACCTCTAAATAACCGCCAGGTCTACTAGCATACAAAGTTTCTATCAACAGTTATTCCTAACGCACAGCTCATACGCACAGGAGGCCAGACCTGTCACGCAGTCCGTGATCTATATGAGACTCACAATCCGTAACAACTGTGTCCCGGCCAATGGACCAATTAATGCTTTATAATACTGGGGTAGTCTCATAAACAAGGTCCAATGCAAATAACTAAATAAAATAGGATCATGCTTTAATTAAAATATAAATAATAGTTCAGTGGCAAGGTATACTTGTTGAGCAAAAGTTTTGGGTATTGCACGTCCAAACAGTGTTTTTAGTTGAAGAAGTGAGGTTTTATGGCTTGGGTGCCTTGCATGGATATATATAGAGAATAAGAGGCGGTGGAGGAAACTTAGTGGTTAAGAAACTAAAACTACTGCTGCTGTTTTCTTGCTTTCCATTGGTTTTGGTTTCGGTTGAGGGTTATTTAGTAATAGTGTTAAGGAGTGGTGCAATGAGAGACTTACACGTGTAGGAAAGAAAAATGAAGCAAAGTTGAGTTTTGCTTCTGTTGCTGATATTTTCTAAAGGGTATGGTTTTACGCGTGGTGAAAGGAATTTAAGTGGTAAAGGATATTACACAGGAGTTGGTATTACGCGTAAAGAAAAGAATTAGGCGGGTTGGGTTTACGCACAGTGAAAGAAAGAGTTTACGCGTAGGTTTGCTACTGCTGCTATTATATTTACGCGCGAAGAAGAGAGGCAAAGTTTACGCGGCTGTTGCTGCTATTACGAATTTTACGCAAGGAAGTAGTATACGCGTGTTCGGGTTTTGGGTTAGCACCAATAGGAACTTATATTTTCTATTTCTCTCATTCCTTTTTTTTATTAATAATATTTATATATATATACATAGAAAATTCTAAAAAAATTAGGGGTGCACATGGTTTAAACTGGCAACTGTCCAAAGGGTCTCCTACATGAAATAATTTAGGAAAATTTATAATGGTTTAATAACCTCTAGATGTACAAATAATAGATATATTTTTAATAAATAAAAATAGGGTTTTCAGGATTAGGGATCTTATATTCTACCCAACTTATAAAAATTTTGTTCTCGAAATTAAAACTAAGTCACTGTAGAAAGTCAAAAATGGTGTAAGATATAATTAATCAAAGTAAATTTATACCTTGGTCTGTGAATAGGTTTGGAAAATGTTCATGCATGTCATCCTCGCGTTCCCAGGTAGATTCTCCTGGCGAGCCATGCTTCCATGCCACACGGACCAAAAAAATAGACTGGTTTCTCAATACTTTCTCTCGACGATCAAGGTTTCCTACGGGTTGCTCTTGATATGATAAGCTTGGCCCAATGGTGATTTCTGAATGGTCGAGAACATGACTGCTGTCTGCCACATATCGCCTGAGCTGCGATACATGGAATACGTTATGTACTCCCTCAAGTGAAGGTGGTAGCGCAAGTCGATATGCTACTTCTCCCACTCTCTCTAGTACGTCAAATGGTCCAATATACCTTGGACTTAACTTGCCGCGCCCTCCGATTCGAATAGTGCCTCTGGTAGGTGATATTCTTAAGAAAACATGATCGCCTTCTTTGAACTCCAAGGGTCGACGGTGAAGGTCTGCCCACTACTTTTGCCTGTCTTGCGCTGCTCGCAGGTGTCCTTGTATCTTTTTAACTGTCTCAACAGTGTTGACTACTAATTCTGGTCCCAGAATCTGACGTTCTCCCACGTCACTCCAACACACAGGAGATCTACACTTTCTTCCATACAATGCTTCAAATGGAGCATCTTGATGCTTGCCTGATAGCTATTGTTGTAAGAAAATTCCATAAGATGTAGATGGTCCTCCCAGGATCCTCCAAAGTCTAACATATAATCCCTTAATATATCCTCCAATGTCTGAATAGTACGCTCTGATTGCCCATCTGTTTGTGGGTGAGAAGATGTACTGAACTTTGGACGAGTTCCAAGGCTCTCTTGCATGCTCCTCCAAAAGTGTGATGTAATGCGTGAATCCCTGTCTGATACAATACTTACTGGTATGCCGTGCAATCTCACGATCTGTCTCATATATAAGTCAGCCAAAGTTTCTGTAGATTGGCCAACCCTAAAAGGCAAAAAATGGGCTGACTTGGTGAGTCGGTCCACTATTACCCATACTGCATCTCTTCCACTTGGACTTTTGGGAAGACCCGTCATAAAGTCCATAGTGATGTGCTCCCACTTCTATTCTGGAATCGGGAGTGGTTGCAATAATCCTACTATTCTTTGGTGCTCCACCTTTACTTGCTGACATACCAAACATTTAGCTACAAAGCGAGCTATCTCTCTTTTCATTCCATGCCACAAAAAGTACTATCGTAAATCCTGATACATCTTGGTTTCTCCAGGATGAATAGAATATATTGAACTATGAGCTTCTGTCATCAGCTCTTGTCGAATTTCTCTAATTGGAACATAAAGATGATTACCACATCGTAATGTCCCGTCATCATGAATGCGCAATCCGGTCTGCTCTTCGGCCTCTGTTCTTTCCTTTAATCTTCTAAATCTGGTGTCTGTAGGCAATGTTGCCTTGATTCTTTCTACTAGTGATGATTGTACTTATAAATTGGTTAGTATCCCGTCTGCTCCGGGTAATATCACTTCAATGTTAAGACTTTGTAAGTCCTTTAATAACTCCCTCTGTGTTGTTAGGAAATAAGTTGCTGGTTTTGGGCTTAATGCGTCTGCTACGATGTTAGTCTTGCCTGGATGATAATGTAGCTCTATCTCAAAATATTTTATTAACTCGAGCCATCGACGTTGCCTCATATTTAACTCCTTCTGTATGAAGCATATTTGAGGCTTTTGTGGTCGGTATATATTTCCACTCGTTCTCCATATAAGTAATGTCTCCATAACTTCAGAGCAAATACAATTGCTGCAAGTTTCAAGTCATGAGTTGGATAATTCTTCTCATGTACTCGTAACTGCCTAGATGCATATGCAATCACCTTGCCATGCTGTATCAATACGCATCCCAGGCCTTTCCCTGATGCGTCATTGTAGATCACATAGCCTCCTGATCCTGATGGAATAGTCAATACTGGTGCTGAAGTCAGTCGCTTCTTCAATTCCTCGAAAGCGGCTTGACATTCGTTGGTCCATATGAACTCTTGATCCTTGCAAGTCAACCGAGTCATAGGTGTTGCTATCTTTGAGAAATTTTCTACGAACCGTCGGTAATATCCCGCAAGTCCAAGGAAACTTCTCACCTCTGTTGCTAAGTTAGGAACAGGCCATGTCTCGACTGTCGATATCTTTTCTGGATCAACAGAAATACCATCTCCTGTAATAACATGCCCAAGAAATAAGACTTTGTCCAAGAAGAACTCATATTTAATGAGCTTTGCATATAACTGCTCTTTTCTCAAGGTCTCTAGAACAATCCGTAGGTTCTTCTCGTGTTCCTCGTGGATTTTTTAATAGACAAGTATATCATCTATAAAGACGACCATGAACTGGTCCAAATACTGATGGAATACTCGATTCATTAAGTCCATAAAAATGGCTGGAGCGTTGGTCAATCCAAAAGGCATGACCAGAAACTCATAATGCCCATATCTTGTCCGGAATGCGGTCTTCGAAATACGCTGCCTATAGAAATAAGTTTTTATGCTCAGGAAATGACAAAATCAAAATGCTAAGTCAAAAAGCTGTTTGTTGCACAGGGCTCGAGGCATATCTCTGCATTTAATGCATGAGATTTAGTTTTTCTTGGTCTTGGCTGGGAAAGCTAAGTATGTGATAAATACTCATTACCATCTATACACGTTATGTCTAATCAGGCTATTCTACACTGTTTTTAACTATTATTCAAATTTCTCAAGTTTACGTTGGGTGGGCTTTTTATGCCAACTAGGCGGTTTGTTTGGTATTTACGCCAACAATAGTCACCTTATTTGATCTCTAAAAAAATAGAGATCCCTGGTCACAGCGTAAAGGGCTTCTGGCATAAACTCAGGTTATCCAAAAAATAGGGTGTTTGGAAGAAGGAATGAGGTTTCAGTCTAGTATGAATGAGATCCTTATTTTCTATTCCTATACACAGGCTTGTTTGGTACAGTTACGTAACCAAGAAAATATATTCTGACCTGCATGGGCCACCACGAAAAACATGTCACGTTCCAGTCCCAAAATATGTAGGACTAGGAATACGTAACACGCCCAGTCATATGTATAAGAACTCCAATATATGGAAAACGTATGCACACGTACGCTGTTCATGAATATCCAATCCACCAGTGGTAATATACTGTCACAACAAGTCATACACAATCTATATCTCATCCACAGCATAATTAATCAATAGTAATAAAGGGCTTCTTAATACGAATATCCAAAAAAATGAGTATCAAGTCTGATAGTCAGGTGGAAACAAATCCACTACAAAATGACTATACTGAAGTAGCAACATATCTAAACAGCGATAATAAAATCACAAGTACTCTGAGGGTAAGGCCTCCTCAGTCAGGTACGTGGAGTCAGGTCTAGGTCCGTACTCCTATGGGTACTCCTGTTCGTCCATATCTGAAAAGGGACCAGGTCCTCAGTGGGACGTAACAAGATACATATAAACATGCCAATAAGTACTAAAATATAAACATCCACTGGGTCACCTAACCGTCTATGTGAATGCAGTTTGAGAACAACTTTCCAACCTGTGGGCTATCTGGCCATAAATGGGATTGATATGATTTTCTCGAAGAATCAGAGGCCTACAAAGCATGTTGTCTTTTGAAGGACAGAGGCCGCCAGGTAGTATAGGGGTTATCTCGCGTATCTCCGGTGGAGCGTACGGGTTACATATAAGGAAAGTACAAAGGAGCCCAAATGCCTTACTTGTTGTTCTCCCCATCCCATGCTCTAAGCATTCCACATCCA
This sequence comes from Iris macrosiphon, assembly GCA_036927795.1. Taxonomy (NCBI): domain Eukaryota; kingdom Viridiplantae; phylum Streptophyta; class Magnoliopsida; order Asparagales; family Iridaceae; genus Iris; species Iris macrosiphon. The sequence continues at coordinate 21,646,456 of JAYESA010000014.1, forward strand.
TGATACGATAAAATCTCTAAATAACCGCCAGGTCTACTAGCATACAAAGTTTCTATCAGCAGTTATTCCTAACGCACAACTCATACGGACAGGAGGCCAGACCTGTCACACAGCCCGTGATCTATATGAGACTCACAATTCGTGTAACAACTGTGTCCCGGCCAATGGACTAATTAATGCTTCATAATACTGGGGTAGTTTCATAAACAAGGTCCAATGCAAATAACTAAATAAAACAAGATCATGCTTTAATTGAAATGTAAATAATAGTACAGTGGCAAGGTATACTTGTCGAGCAAAAGTTCTGGGTATTGCATGTCCAAACAGTATTTTTAGTTGAAGAAGTGAGGTTTTATGGCTTGGGTGCATTGCATGGATATATATAGAGAATAAGAAGAGGTGGAGAAAACTTAGTGGTTAAGAAACTAAAACTACTGTTGCTGTTATTTTCTTGCTTTCCATTAGTTTTGGTTTCGGTTGAGGGTTATTTAGTAATAGTGTTAAGGAGTGGCGCAATGAGAGACTTACACATGTAGGAAAGGAAAATGAAACAAAGTTGAGTTTTTCTTCTGTTTCTGATATTTTTTAAAGGGTGTGGTTTTACGCGTGGTGAAAGGAATTTAAGTGATGAAGGATATTACGCAGGAGTTGGTATTACGCGTAAAGAAAAGAATTAGGCGGGTTGGGTTTATGTGCAGTAAAAGAAAGAGTTTACGCGTATGAGTTATACGTGTAGGTTTGCTACTGCTGCTATTATATTTATGCGCGGAGAAGAGAGGCAAAGTTTACGCGGCTGTTGCTGCTATTGCGAATTTTACGCAGGGAAGTAGTATACGCAGGTTCGGGTTTTGGGTTAGCACCAATAGGAACTTCTATTTTCTATTTCTCTCATTCCTTTTTCTTATTAATAATATATATATATATATATACATATTTATACATAGAAAATTCTGAAAAATTATAGGGTTGTACATGGTTTAAACTGGCATCTGTCCAAAGGGTCTCCTACATAAAATAATTTAGGAAAATTTGTAATGGTTCAATAACCTCTAGATGTACAAATAATAGATATATTTTTAATAAATAAAAATAGGGTTTTCAGGATTAGGGATCTTACATATCGCAAGTGTATCATAGATCTATAGTGATGCGGGTACGATGCACTCCACATGTTTGTTTGATTGCATTCCTAGATTCAAATTTCATTGTTCATAGCCATTGGTAATATATATATATATATATATATATATATATATATATATATATATATATATATATATATATATTCATGTGTATGTTTATATATGTACTTGTGTATATATATATATATATATATATATATATATATATATATATGTATCTATAATATATTATATAAATATGTATAAGTGGCTATAGGTATATGTAGATCTATATGTATATGTGTTTATATACCTATATGTAAGTGTGTATATATATATATATATATATATATATATATATATATATATATATATATATATATATATATATATAATCATGGAGAGTGTCTGAATATGTATATAGATATAAATATCTATATAGATGGTTATATATATGTACAGTTATGTGTAATCATAGTTATATTTTTGTGCATAAACGTATATTGATATATATACATAGGTGTTTGTGCTTGTGTGTGTGTGTTGAGAGACGGAGAGGGTTGGGCAACATCACAGCAGGGGGTCACTAAAAAAGCAAACAGTAGCATCCATGGCATGCACAACACCAACATGGCGCAGCATGTGCAGTCTAGCATGTTTCAAGCATTCACAGCAAACTGCTTTAGCAGCAAGGTACGAGCAGCAAAACTGCAGTGCACACAGCAACCTTCAGCAGGATTCAGAGCAAACCCAGCAACAGCAAAAGGTTACAACAGTGCAGTACAATTAGTTGCACGATCTAGTATCACCAGCTTCAACAAAAGTAGCAGTCAGCAAGTACTAGCAAGTATCAATCAGTATCAGCATTCTTTAGCAGCAGCAACACAACAATGAGCAAAGCACTGAAGCAGCTAATAGCAAAGTAAGGTGAGGATGTTAGTTTCAGTTAGTTGTTATGGTTAGCTAGCAGCTAGTTAAGGTTAGATTCTAGTTAGTTTCATTAATAGTGTAGTAGTTAAGGGCATATGTTAGGTAGTTATTAGTAGTTTAGATAGTTTGATTATTGGTAAATTAGTATAACACTTATGTACATAGATACATTGTTAGTCTAAAATAGCTAGTAGATATAGCTATTAATAGTTAGATAGACATGTATATACTTGTTAGATTAGTTAGTATATGTACTATATGTATCTATGTATATGAGTTGATGGTAAGTAGCTATATGTAGTATATGTATCCATGTATTGATATGTATTAGATGATAAGTAATTAGTAGTATGTAATAGTTTAGCTATAAGTTAGCATATGGTTTAGTGTTTGAGTGTTAGCTATAAATTAGGATTTGAATTACCTTAGTATACCAAGATAATGTCAAGGTATCGGTCGATACTCAAGGTATTGGATTTGTGTTTCGAGATGGGTGTGTAGGTAGTGTGATACGCATTGGTTCAAAGCCAAGATATCAGTTTACATTAGTTAGCTAAGCTACTATTGTTTGATAATAAATGAAAGAATGAAGCTAGGTTTATACGAAACCCTTTCTTTGGTTTACAAACAAGAAGTACAATTAATCCTATACGAGGATGTTAAGTACAAAATTAAATCTGGGTAAATATTGCTATAGGAGTCTGATCTGCGGTCGATCACTTTGTCCCTTGGACCACACGATGATGAAGAAGTGCTGTAGAAGAAGGAATAGCTTCAAAGATTGCATGAGGGAGTGGATGCTCGATGTCAAAATCGTCAATCACTACTCTTTTTCTGTGCTCTTCTCTCTTCGATTTTTCGACCTTGGACCTCCATGGACGGAGGTCTCTATTTATAGAGTTTAGTGACAGTAACCGTCCAGTCGGCGTAGAAGCCGAACAGTGGAGAGTGTGGCACTTTTTACGCGACAGTTATAATAACTGCCACCCACGTATAAATGATCTTCTGAATCCGCTTGTGACGCATGTCCCATTATGAGGTAACGCGTATAACTGCTGCGAAGATCATATCATGCAAGCCACGTAGGTAACTGCCTCTCGCATAGAAAAGGTTGGCGTAGAAGCCAATGACTGTCACCATGGCGTAGAAGCCAAATAGTTGTCAAGTTGGCGTAGAAGCCAAGTAAGCGTAGAAGCCTGATGCTGCATGGATAGGTAGTGTCATGCCCCAGTTCTAAAAGTACACGGGACCAGGCCACGTGGCAATAGCCAGCTGACACGTCTTCGAGGATATCCCAATTTAATGGATCCACGAAGAGTGCTACGCTGTCCTAAAATACTAACAGGTGCAATATCAGTTAATAACAGGTAATCTAATCTCATCCACAATATAAAGGGCAAGAGGTACTACATAAACTGCTGGAAGATAAACACCAGTCTGAAATTTCATAGTACAACTAATAAAGTTTGATGGGAACAAACCTACTACTATGACAAAATAAAGTACTAAAATGAGATATAAAAGATAATGACTAGGGCATCGGCTCTAGATAATGATACACCCAATCTAGGCTGAAGGCCTACCAACTGATCACGAAAACTCTGACGACTGCACCTTTAACTCCTCAGTTGTAGCGAATCTCGTCTCCTGTCCGGGGCCGTATACTGTCGGGTAGAAAGCCTCGTCTAAATCTGAAAGGAACCAGGTCCTCAGAGGGACGTAACAAGATACATAGAAGCATGCTATATAAAAATATTGAATAAGATAAAATGCAATAAAGGGTGTGCTAGCCAATCTAAGTGCATACAATGTGAGAACAACTGTGAGTATATGAGAAGGTGTAGGCTAGACATATGCTGACGTAATTCACCAGTCGTGACAACCGGCTAGTATATGCCACACATGCCCCCTATAATACGGGCACAAAAATACAGTAACGTCCAATATTCTATAGAGTGTGGTATCTGCAAAGTCATCAAGTAACGTCCCACACCCTACAGAACGTGGTATCAATAATATATAAATACGTCTGTATCACTCCGTCGAGTGCGATATCAGTGTAAAGGAGTGGGGTGTCCCATATGCCAACCAGTCGTCCTTCCCTCCCAATGTAGATATACCCGTCAAATAATCGACGCGCATATCCCTGATCTAAATGCCAAGTCTCTAAACTGAAGTAGTAGATTTCTTGCTAACCGTGATGCACGTCACACGCGGCGATAGCTAGTCGATCACGCGAACACGTATCCCAACATGAGATTTATCAATATGAATACGTGTAAAAGTGTCAGGTCTTGGAAGATAACAGGGTATCATCCAATGGGGTGAGTCTGCTAATGACTAAGTCAATATATACTAATCTTCGACGTACCCGTCGAATGCACCCGAGATAATCTTGGACGCGCACAGTTGTATAAAGCAAACAACAAGCATACAATACCATATTTGCATAATTTAAATTAGACAGTAAATATAGCAAGGTATCTTGCCTGAGTCTTCAAGAGGTGAATGCCAAAAGCCTGATCCTGTAGTGCCTCCTGGCTGATCCAAAGACCCTAGACATACAATATAACATAATAATACAGCATCAGATACTACGTATTATCTACATACTGTTAAGATGCTAATCTTGAATACTTTTCGTGAGTTCACTGTTGCCCGAGTACAGCATCACGTGCGCACTTAGCTAGGGTTTACACGGGTGTTGTCTTCGGTTAACAGGCATCTCGAGGCAATAATTATCCAGTTATGGTTATCCATGATTTATGTTCTATACGAACACCTGTCTTTGGTTTCTATGCTCATTGCATGTGGTTTATGTCCAGACGTTCAAATGACTAAGGTCCCTGACGACAGGTATCGTGGTTAAGGAATTTTCTATTTAATAATTTCTTAATCTGGTTAATCATTAAGCCATCATTTAATTAATTAGGGTTAGAAGGGTTGTGTTCCAACTATAATTCTCGATACTAAGACACAACAATCATGTATAGACACGATACGAGGGAATATGATTGGGACACAAAAAAAGAACTGCTGGAGGACGAGTACCTGATCAATAGGACGAGGGGGCGTCTCCTTCTTCGACGAGGGTAGCTCCGGCAGCGTGGGCGGATCCGTCCAGCGGTGAAGGGCAGTCGGGATCGACAGTACTCTGGTCGGGCTGTGGGGTGCACCGATCGGGGAGCGGCTGGGGTTGTGCAGCCGGTCGGGGAAACGGTTGGGGGCTGGAGCAGCCGGTCAGGAAAGGCTGGGTTGGGGTGAATAGCTGGTCAGGGAGCGACTGGGGTATAGCAGCCGGTCGGGGAAGCGAGAGCGGCTGGAGCAGTCGGCGTGGGTGGCTATACGGGGGGTCGGTCGGGTGAGGTGGTTGGGAGCGGGCTGTCCGGAGCAGTTGGCGAGGGGTAGTCGGGGTAGGGGGGGTCCGGCCGGCAGGGAGATTGGTTTGGATGGGGGTCGGCTATGGTTTGGAGAGGGTGGTGTTGGTTTAGGGTTTCGAGGGGAGGTACTTCATATATATATATATATATATATATATATATATATATATATATATATATATATATAAGGAAGTTGTGGGCTAGCCTCGGCTTGGCCTGTTTGGTCTCATTGAGATGGGCTGGTCTAATGAGAAGGAGTATAGGTGGGCTGGTTTAAGTGTTTGCTTGAGGTAAATTTAGCCTTAATTAAAATTAAACTAACAACTTAACTAGGTAATTCATAATGTATTTAAAACATTAGGAACTAGATTTTTAAGTGGTACACAGGAGTCGGGGTATAACAGGTTTGGGGTAGACTGATACCCTAATTTGGGTACTTGGGATTTGGGTTGTGGTTGTTTTCAAGTTAAAATAATCAATTAAATCCTACATTTAAGACGAGGGAGTTTACAGGTAGCTAGCGTAAAGATAGCCGATTCTCCTTCCTTGACTGAGGTCTTGAGCGTATTCTGGACAAAATAGCCTTATCGCACACAAATGCAAATATAGCCTGAGTTGGCGTATTCCGAGGAGATAGCATATGGCGTACTCCTATAGTTGAAAATAGCCAGGTCGGCGTATTTCAAGGAGATAGCGTACAGCATACGGCGTACTCCTATAGCATATTTCAAGGAGATAGCGTATTTCAAGCCATCATTTAATTAATATAGTCTGGTTTTGTGTTTCTGAGGATTTCTCCGACACGAGGCACGATTCATTTCGGTGGAGGCGGAAAGCTTAGTCCCTGATTCATCGGACCTTTCACTAATCTATAGAGGGTCGGTGGAGTTGCTTATAGACTAGACTTGCCACCTGCATTAGAGGAATTGCACAACGTGTTCCATATGTCAAAGTTGAGACAATATATGGCGGATTCTAGTCAAGTGTTGGACCACTCAGAGATAAAGGTGGGCCCTACTCTTAGCTATCAAGAGCAGCAAGATGAGATTCTGGATAGGAGAGAGAAGGTGCTGAGGAATCAGACTATTCCTTCGATACGCGTTGGATGGAGGCATCACCCTCCGGGGGAGTCTACTTGGGAGAGAGAGGATGAAATACGAGCGTTACCCATATTTGTTTGTGCCTTGAGGTATATTTTTTTCTAGTTCTGTTCTGTTCTGTTCTGTTCTTTTTGTTCTGTTCTGTTCTGTTATTTTCTTGGGGTAGTTTTGTCTTTGAATTTCGAGTACAAAATTATTTTAAGCGGGGTAGACTTGTCACTACCACATTTTTTAGAAAAGGGTATTTTGGTCATTTTATAATTAATTAAATTTTGTACATGTTGAATATTTATTTATTGTATTATTTAATTATTGTTAGATATTATTTTATTATTTTGGACTTGTGTTAGTGGACCTAGCTAGTTTAGATTAGATCCATGGACCAACATTTATAATTAGTTAGAGCCTAATTAGAAGCCCATTCATTAGGAGAATGATTAATTTAATTAAACCCATTACACTAGAACCTTCCCTCCTTAATTATTTTTTCATGAGAGGCCTCAAGGGGCATATTGGTCATTGTATAGTATCTTGAGGGAGGGGCTAACGGGGCCGGCCATATAAAGAGAGGGGGAAAAAAAATTTCTCATCTTTTTCATTACAAATCTAGATATTGAATTTCTCTCAACCAAATTCTTTCATTCCCACATCAAATACCTACCATATTTCTTCCTAATTCATTCTCAAATCACCATTGGAGGCTAGTAGAGTAAGGATCTAGAAGGAGGAAGCAAGGATCTACAAATAGAAGCAAGGATCTACAAGTTGAAGGCCATTTTAACCAAATTTGGAGGTTGCATTAGGAATCCATCTTTCAATAGGTATAATTTAGTTTTTCCCTTTAATTAGGTTCTTAATCTATGTTTTAGTCATTAGGAACCATCCCATATGATGAGGCTACCCATAAAAATTAGAATTAGGTTCATAGGAGGCCTATGAAAAAAGTTATGGTGTATTTTGTGTCAATTTTGGGGAAATTCTGAGATTAATACATGTTGTGTTTGTCAATTGGTCAATTAGACCAAATTTATATGTGTTTGATTGTTTGTGGCTAGTTTCGAATCCATAATTGGATATGTGTAGGCCGTATCCCAATAATTTAGAGATACGGATTTATTTGGTGGTTTTTTCTCCGACACGGGGCTTTGTGCATGTCACTTTTTGACATAGACACATAGATGTGTAATTGACTCTTCGTATTGTTCATATATACTATTTTAGATTTTCTTGTGTTCTTAGGGGTTGTAGAAGCATGAAAAAAATACACTGGATAGCTCTACGCAACATGGTGATGCAGGACAGTATAAGCAGGGGACCTCAAGTCCTTCAAGAGTGCAACGGAGCTTTTCCACAGAGCACGGCATAAAATATGATGGGACCGTCTGCGTAAATGCAGTATGTCCAGGCCGCTTCAGCGTAGACAGTGTGCTTCATTGCCTCCATGGCGTAAAACTCATCCGCTTTCAAAGCAGCGTTAAAGCGTACGAGGAACACTTCATCTTCCCCGAAATGAACCTGTCAAGTCACACAGTGAAACTGACATCTGACTCCTGACAAAAAGTGCTGCATGGCTACCCAGACGACGGCTGGAAAGATGGCAGACCACTCGGGACTCGCCCCACAGTATGATGGCGGATCTCTGCATTTAATGCAGAGGATTTGATTAAATATCACCGAACCGTCGTTTACTGACATCCCCTCAACGGAGACTGCTTTACGCATACAAGGGGATACGCTGCCTTATTTTAAACAGGCAAACGCGAACTATTTACGCTCTGCGGAAGACAAACAGACTGCCACGTCAAAAGTTGCCCTTTGAACAGGGCTCGAGGTACGTCTCTGCACCTAATGCTCAGAACGGTGGCAGGCCCTCGGAACACGTCTCTGCAATTAATGATGATGGCGGATCTCTGCATTTAATGCGAGAGATTTGATTATATCTCCAAGAGCCGTGATTTCGGCTAAAGACGTCCACATCAACTCGACTTCTACGCCCATTCAGTTTTAATGACTACTCGGCCTCTACGACCACTCTGGCACATTACGCAGCGGCTTCAATGCCCATTCAGCTTCTGTGCCCGCTCGGCTTCTACGCCTCCTCAGCTTCTATGCTCATTCGGCCTTCTGTGCTTATTCGAATTCTATGCCATCAGGCTTCTACGCCTACTCGGCTTCTATGTCTACTTGGCTTCTACACCATGGTGACAGACATTTGGCTTCTATGCCAACCTCTTCTACACGATGGATACCTACCTACGTGGCTTCTATGTCGTGATCTTCGTAGCAATTATACGCATTTTGTCCCTTAATTGGACCAGCGTCACACGCTCATTCAAAAGATCATCTATACGCAGGCTTTGGTTATTTTAACCGTTGTATAAAAGGGTGCTGTACTTTCCATTACTCGGTTTCTACACCAATTGAGTGGTCACTGTCACCAAAACTCTATAAATAGAGACCTCTATCAACAGAGAAACAGGTCAAAAAAATCGAACACGGTCGAAAAAATCGAACAAGGTCGAGACTTTAAAAATAGAGCAAGGTCGAAGCTTTGAAAGAAGATCGAACCACGAGTCGAAACATTAGAGATTGTGGAGAGATCGGAGAGTCTTTGAGAGAGAGAGAGAGAAGCATCCAGAGCTCAGGCGAAGAGTAGCGATCGACGACGTTGGCATCGTGCATCCATCCTCTTTCGCCACCTACGGAGCTGCTTTCCGTCTTCTACGGCACTTCTTCACCATCGTGTAGTCCAAGGGCTAAAGTGATCGACTGCAGATCAGACACCTATAGCAATCATCTACCCAGATTAAATAAATTGTACTCCTACATCCTCGTATAGGATTAAATTGTACAAGTTTGTTTGTAAACCAAAGAAGGCGGGTTTCATGCAAACCACGCATTATATACATTTCGTTCTTTCGTTTAATACCACAAATAAGATGGCGACTCTGCTGGGGACATCTTTCTCTTCTGATGAGAAAGCGATTGCTCAACACGATGCGGTATCCTTGGGATCCGTGAAGAAGACACTGGTCGTCCAGTTCGACCAGTCTGCCTACGAAGACATACTTCAGACGGGGGGTAGCTGTCACTCTCTCTCTGTACAAAACAACAGAAAGCTGCGCAAGGTCTGGATGCCCAAGGCATCCTCTACCATTCCTGTGGACTCTCCGATCTCTCAGACCCATGAGGTTGTAGCATTGCTCCCTCCGTGCCCTGTACGTAAAATTCAGTCTCCCGCTACGCGCGGTACAGACAAAACTTCGGGCAAAGCCTCAGCGCTAACCAAGAGGTATCTACTGCGCTCTACGCGTAGAAACCAGTCTCCCGCTACGCGCGGTACAGACAAAACTTTGGGCAAAGCCTCAACGCTAACCCAGAACTATCCACTGCGCTCTACGCGTAGAAACCAGTCTCCCGCTACGTGCGGTACAGACAAAACTTCGGACAAAGCCTCAGCGCTAACCTAGAAGTATCTACTGTGCTCTATGCGTAGAAACCAGTCTCCCGTCCTTGGCGGAATAGACAAAACTTCTGATGATGCCTCAGCGCCAAATCGAAAGTATAAAGCACGCTCCGTGCGTAAGGCAACATCTGACCTCGATGGGGAACCAGATGACCCCTGTGATCTCCGTAAGGGAAAGCAAGCGGCAAGCTACTTAACTTCTCGGCATTTATGCCAGCAAGGGAACAATCTACCCGCCCGCAGTAATCAGCATTCAATAGTCTTCGGCCGCACGTGCAACGAATCGACTATACAAGAAGATTCCTTCGATGATGATGCTGGTGAAATACAAGTTCACAGGTACAGCCCGCAAGCATTAAATATTATGCAAAGCATGGGTTATGATTTGAACCTGAAACAAGGCCTCAACTATGGAAAAGGTAGACGAACACCGTTGCGTGATAATTCTCACCATCAACAAGCTCGTTTCGGGCTGGGGTATACTGCATCTCTTGCAAACTCACAACCTCGAGAGTTTGATCCCGTACAACCAGAAGCACAACCTTTTAAAGCAACTTCTGTTGACGAATGCAACGACAAGTCTGGGGGTAGTCTCCCTCGACAAAACCAGACAACATCCAAAGCTGGGGGTAGAATCCTCTCTAAGTCTGAAGATGATGCAACGATGACGATCTTCCCGAAAGATCGTAAAACTCAGGTATCGGGAGCCCGAAGGCCGAAGGGGACTTTCTCCTTCAATAAAGATGACATCAGTGAAATCTTCAATACGTTAATGAAGGAAAACAAACTTCAGCTACCCAACATCAGATATCCTGAGAGGGCTGGCAAAGACGATGACCCAGATTATTGTCTCTTTCATCAGTACATTCATCATCCTACAAAGGCGTGCTATGTACTAAAAAGAAGAATTCAGGAGTTGATCAATACCAAGGTCATCACTTTGCATCTATAAACGAGGGGACGATCACTGCAAATTGGTTTCACTTTAACGTGACAATCTGCTCCCTCAAGAAAATACCAGATGATGAATCTCTAAAAAGTTTCACCAGTAGATTCTTCAGGTCCGCCCAGCTGAGTTTGTTATGTTCATATTACCTCTGAACAAACCATTCTGGTCCGGCTATCGATTATCATGTTCATATTACCTCTGATATCGATGGTCATCTCAACTTAGCGCCCGTACTTAACTCTAAGTATGCCAGTGGTGTTGAGTCCACAAAAACTGCCATGTCCATATTATCTCTGAGCAGATGTATGCCTCTATCCCCGATAGAGTCACAACCCTGGGAGTTTGTCATGTTCATACTACCTCTGAACAAACCTTCCTAAATTCGGCTGTCGATTATCATGTTCATATTACCTTTGATATCGATTGTCATCTCAACTTAGCACCCGTACTTAACTCTAAGTACACCAGTGGTGTTGAGTCCACAAAAATTGCCATATCCATATTACCTCTGAGCACATGTATGCCTCTATCCCTGATAGAGTCACAACCCAGGGAGTTTGTCATGTTCATATTACCTATGAACAAACCTTCCTAAATTCGGCTATCGATTATCATGTTCATATTACCTCTGATATCGATTGTAATCTAAACTTAGCGCCCGTTATTAACTCTAAGTATGCCAGTGGTGTTGAGTCCACAAAAACTGCCATGTCCATATTACCTCTGAGCAGATGTATGCCTCTATCCCCGATAGAGTCACAACCCAGGGAGTTTGTCATGTTCATATTACCTCTGAACAAACCTTCCTAAATTTGGCTATCGATTATCATGTTCATATTATCTGTGATATCGATTGTCATCTCAACTTAGCACCCGTACTTAACTCTAAGTACGCCAGTGGTATTGAGTCCACAAAAACTGCCATGTCCATATTACCTCTGAGCAGATGTATGCCTCTATCCCCGATAGAGTCACAACCCAGGGAGTTTGTCATATTCATACTACCTCTGAACAAACCTTCCTAAATTCGGCTATCGATTATCATGTTCATATTACCTCTGATATCGATTGTCATCTCAACTTAGCACCCGTACTTAACCCTAAGTACGCCAGTGGTGTTGAGTCCACAAAAACTGCCATGTCCATATTACCTCTGAGCAGATGTATGCCTCTATCCCGGATAGAGTCATAACCCAGGGAGTTTGTCATGTTCATACTACCTCTGAACAAACCTTCCTAAATTCGGCTATCGATTATCATGTTCATATTACCTCTGATATCGATTGTCATCTCAACTTAGCACCCGTACTTAACTCTAAGTACGCCAGTGGTGTTGAGTCCATAAAAACTGCCATGTCCATATTACCTCTGAGCAGATGTATGCCTCTATCCCCGATAGAGTCACAACCCAGGGAGTTTGTCATGTTCATATTACCTCTGAACAAACCTTCCTAAATTTGGCTATCGATTATCATGTTCATATTACCTCTGATATCGATTCTCATCTCAACTTAGCACCCGTACTTAACTCTAAGTACGCCAGTGGTGTTGAGTCCACAAAAATTGCCATGTCCATATTACCTCTGAGCAGATGTATGCCTCTATCCCCGATAGAGTCACAACCCAGGAAGTTTGTCATATTCATATTATCTCTGAATAAACCTTCCTAAATTCGGCTATCGATTATCATGTTCATATTACCTCTAATATCGATTGTCATCTCAACTTAGCACCCGTACTTAACTCTAAGTACGCCAGTGGTGTTGAGTCCACAAAAACTGCCATGTCCATATTACCTCTGAGCAGATGTATGCCTCTATCCCCGATAGAGTCACAACCCAGGGAGTTTGTCATATTCATACTACCTCTGAACAAACCTTACTAAATTCGGCTGTCGATTATCATGTTCATATTACCTCTGATATCGATTGTCATCTCAACTTAGCACCCGTACTTAACTCTAAGTACGCCAGTGGTGTTGAGTACACAAAAACTGCCATGTCCATATTACCTCTGAGCAGATGTATGCCTCTATCCCCGATAGAGTCACAACCCAGGGAGTTTGTTATGTTCATATTACCTCTAAACAAACCTTCCTAAATTTGGCTATCGATTATCATGTTCATATTACCTCTGATATCGATTGTCATCTCAACTTAGCACCCGTACTTAACTCTAAGTACGCCAGTGGTATTGAGTCCACAAAAACTACCATGTCCATATTACCTCTGAGCAGATGTATGCCTCTATCCCCGATAGAGTCACAACCCAGGGAGTTTGTCATGTTCATATTACCTCTGAACAAACCTTCCTAAATTCGGCTATCGATTATCATGTTCATATTACCTCTGATATCGATTGTTATCTCAACTTAGCACCCGTACTTAACTCTAAGTACGCCAATGGTGTTGAGTCCACAAAAACTGCCATGTCTATATTATCTCTGGCAGGGCTTGTCCCCAAACCTATTATTTGCACTCTCGTGCGCAACAAATGATAGGTCCACAAAAAATTCCCCTGTGGAATGCCCGCAATGGAAAGTAGTAAATGGAAACTGTTCTTCGACAGCACCTCCAGGACTGGTCCCAAGGGAAACGTGGTTTCAGGGGTAGGAATCGTCCTGGTTACTCCCGATAAACTCGTCATCTATCGAGCATACTCTCTAAACGAGCCCTGTTCTAACAATGTGGCGGAGTAAAATGCTCTACTAATCGGGCTCCTAGTCGCTAAAGAGCTGGGGGTCGAATCTCTGGAAGCTTTTGGTGATTCTCTCCTTATCGTCAATCAAGTCAGGGGAATATATGAAGTCCAGAATCCAGACCTCATCCCCTATCACCAAGCAACAGTCGAGATAGCCGTGACATTCAAGGGGTTCTTCCTAGAGCATGTACCTCGATCTCAGAATCTGGAAGCCGATGCCCTAGCCAGTCTAGCTGCAGATTTAGCTACTCCTATAAGAAGGCAGAATTCGGTAATCCTTCTTAACAGAGATCTATTTTGTGTGAAGAACAACTCTCACATCGAACACAGTTACGCTGTGAACATTGATCCTCCTACGAGAGATTGGAGAAGTCCCTTTGTAGATTTTGTGGCATACGGAATCTTGCCGGAGGACCCTAAAGAAGCAGCATCCGTCAAAAGGCGATCATTACGCTTCTACTTCAATGCATCTTCACAAAACCTATATCGCCGGACCTACGACGGACTTCTATTGAGATGTCTCTCTAACGACGAAGCACTGCAGATTATCCGCGAAGCTCACGACGGCGTATGCGGGGCGCATCAACCCGGTCCTAAGCTACAGGATCGTATCAGGAGAATGGGCTATTACTGGCCCACTATGATCGCAAACACAATCAAGTATGCCAAACGATGCAGGGCCTATCAGGTCCATGCAGACTTCATACATCAGTCGTCTGAACATCTACATCCTACGGTTGCATCCTGGCCTTTCGAAGCATGGGGTATGGATATCATTGGTCCTATTCACCCGTCTTCTTCCAGAGGTCACCAGTTCATACTGGCCATTACTGATTACTTCTCCAAATTGGCAGAGGTGATCCCTCTCATCGGCGGGCTGCTCAGCTCAAAATGGGGTTCGCCCTCTCCAACCGGAGGCACCCCTGCTTGGGCAGAAGAACGAGAAGAGGAATTAATCTTCTTTCCCTTAGAGGAGGAGGATTGCTTAGAGGCCATTACTGGAAACTTTGAAGACTCAGAGAAGACTCGGAGAAGAGCTCGAACAGTCGGAGGCTTTCTTTCGCAGAAGACGGATGAAAAGTTTTTCTCTAGAAAACTTGGGATATATATAGAGTTCGGATGGACTCCTCGGACCCCGAACCAAATCTCCTAATTAATATTCGGTTATGATTGGGTCCTACGTCAGCCTATTATTCAGAGAAGGCGGACAGTCAGCAAATTCGAAAAGTTTTTTGCACAAAGCATGTCAGCAGTTCTTACGCTAAGGAGCTTTCTACGCTCGACAGCAACAGATCTACGGTTTCACGCTCGCAAGCTATAAGTCTATGATTTTACGCCCGGATGCCTTTGTGCTCAGTAGCTTTTATGCTCGAGAGGCCAAAATCTTACGACTTTATGCCAGCAGATAACGAATCGATGATCTCACGCTCGGTGGAGCTTAGTTTACGCTCAGAAGCAACAGATCCGCGACTTCACGCTCGAAATTTTTTCTTTTCAGAAGCTACAAATCTATAATTCTACGCTAAGGAGCTTTCTACGCTCGACGGCTATGAATCTACGACTTTATCTTCGACGGCTATAAGTTGGGTTTTACGCCGAGATTCCTTTGTGCTCAGTAGCTTTTATGCTCGAGAGGCTACAAATCTACGACTTCACGCTCAGGAACTACAAGTCTATGATTTCATGCTCGATGGCATTTTATGCTCAAAAGCTGCAGACTAATGATTTCACGCTCCACGACTTCCCGTACATCTAAAGGATACGCCGGCCAGATCACGCGTACATTTGAACGGTCCTCAAAAGCGGTCAATTGCAAAGAGTTCACACAGAAGATACTCGTTCTTGACCTCAAGATATCCCAAGTACCCGAAGCATACAGAGTTCAACATTGAAAAACTACTCTTCTTCATGGGTCGATTCGAAGTTCATCCAGACTCCAGTCTGAATATTTCATCTATCAAGATGGCAACTCAGTTTGACGGCCATTTCTCGAACCCTGTTCAAAGGGATTTTTTGAGAAATCATTCTTGAAGATGATGTCTGAACAAAGAAATTCTGTTCATCAGAAGCAGCAGTTCAGAATTCTACGCGGTTCCGCACTCCTAAAACAGCAGGACGGTTCGAACACTCGAATGCTACAACGGCTTTCTACGCATCTTTAGTTATGCATAAAAGACAGGACAAGACCTAGCACTCTTTCTAAACAGAGTCGGCATAAAGAATCAGACGTGTCGAAGCTACACATATTCAGACTTCACAACAACGTATGGCAAGATGATCATATGAAGAAGCAAGACGATTTTATTAAAAGATTAAAGTCATAATTACATATGAGGGAAATCCAATCTACAAGGGTTTTTCTTCATTTTCATGATTACATCTGAGGGAAACCCCGTCTACAAAGGGCTTCCTCATCATCGTCAGAAGATCACACCGAGAAGCTGTTCTGACAGGTTCTCACGTTGGTGATGGTCTTCCTCTTCTTCCAAGAAGATGATCAGTGGCGGGAGGATACAAAAATGGGCATAGACCCATCCTCCAACAGAAGGAAAGCAGGGTAAATCTGCTGTCCTACAGACCACCGCCACTCAAGCCGGGACAGAGCTAGTCTGTCTGACTCTCGTCACCGGAGGTAGCGGGAGAAGGCGCCACTTGTAAGCGCCATGGTCTAAAACGACCCTTCCTCTCTCCCGGAGAACCGCCATACAAAGTTGCTGATTATCCCGAGCAAGGGAGGCTATGATATCCTTCCACGATCCATCATTGCAGATGAGACTTGCTTGAAGACGCCGTCGTTTTTGGGTCCCTACATGCTGGAAGAACATAGTCTTCTTCTTCCTCAGATCGACCCGACAGACTCCGGCGATCATCCTTGTGTGGCGAAAGGAATACGGGAAGAACAGGTTAAACTCTTCGGCCTTTTATAGGCGAGAGAGGTCACACCGGTCCCCAATAAATCCGCCATAAAGTCAGCATCGACCGTTTCAATGCTCCATTCAGAAACGTTTTGAGTTACGTGGAGCGGTTCATGCTTCATTCAAAGCATTCCAAATTCCGAAGAAATTTGAATGCTTTGAAGGGGGTCTTGTAGAAGCATAAAAAATATGCTGGATAGCTCTACGCAATATGGTGATGCAGGGGACCTCAAGGCCATTAAGAGTACAACAGAGCTTTTTCACTGAGCACGGCATAAAATATGATGGGACCGTCTGCGTAAATGCAGTATGTCCAGGCCGCTTCAGCGTAGACGGGGTGCTTCATCGCCTCCATGGCGTAAAACTCATCCGCTTTCAAAGCAGCGTTAAAGCGTACGAGGAGCGCTTCGTCTTCCCCGAAATGAACCTGTCAAGTCACGCAGTGAACCTGACATCTGACTCCTAACAAAAAGTGCTGTACGGCTACCGATACGACAGTTGGAAAGATGGCAGACCACTCAGGACGTGCCCCATAATATGATGGCGGATCTCTGCATTTAATGCAGAGGATTTGATTAAATATCACCGAACCATCGTTTACTGACATCCCCTCAGCGGAGACTGCTTTTACGCATACAAGGGGATACGCTGCCTTATTTTACACAGGCAAACGCGAACTATTTACGCTCTGCGGAAGACAAACAGACTGCCACGTCAAAAGCCGCCCTTTGAACAGGGCTCGAGACATGTCTCTGCACCTAATGCTTAGAACGATGGCAGGCCCTCAGAATACGTCTCTGCAATTAATGATGATGGCGGATCTCTGTATTTAATGCGAGAGATTTGATTATATCTCCAAGAGCCATGATTTCGGCTAAAGACGTCCACATCACCTCAGTTTCTACGCCCATTCAGCTTTTGTGACTGCTCGGCCTCTATGACCACTCTGGCACGTTACGCAGCGGCTTCTACGCCCATTCAGCTTCTGTGCCCGCTCGACTTCTACGCCTCCTCAGCTTCTATGCTCGTTCGACTTCTATGCTCATTCGGCCTTCTGTGCTTATTAGGCTTCTATGCCATCAGGCTTCTACGCCTACTCGGCTTCTATGCCTACTTGGCTTCTACGCCATGGTGACAGACATTTGGCATCTATGCCAACCTCTTCTACACGATGGTTACCTACCTACGTGGCATCTACGCCGTAATCTTCGTAGTGATTATACGTGTTTTATCCCTTAGTTGGACCCGCGTCACACGCTCATTCAAAAGATCATCTATACGCAGGCTTTGGGTATTTTAACCGTTGTGTAAAAGGGTGCTGTACTTTCTACTACTCGGTTTGCACACCGATTGAGTGGTCACTGTCACCAAAACTCTATAAATAGAGACCTCTATCAACAGAGGAACAGGTCGAAAAAATCGAACAAGGTCGAGACTTTAAAAATCGAGCAAGGTCGAAGCTTTGAAAGAAGTTCGAACCACTGGTCGAAACATTGGAGATTGAGGAGAGATCGGAGAGTCTTTGAGAGAGAGAGAGAGAGAAGCATCCAGAGCTCAGGCGAAGAGTAGCGATCGACGATGTTGGCATAGTGCATCCATCCTCTTTCGCCACCTACGAAGCTGCTTTCCGTCTTCCATGGCACTTCTTCACCATCGTGTAGTCCAAGGGCTAAAGTGATCGACTGCAGATCAGACACCTATAGCAATCATCTACCCAGATTAAATAAATTATACTCCTACATCCTCGTATAGGATCAAATTGTACAAGTTTGTTTGTAAACCAAAGAAGGCGGATTTCGTGCAAACCTCGCATTATATACATTTCGTTCTTTCGTTTAATACCACAAATAGGGGTACGTTTGGTTGTGGGATGGACTCGTATCGCAAGCGTATCATAAATCTAGTTTGATACGGGAGCGATGCACTCCACATGTTTGTTTGATTGTATTCCTAGATTCAATTTACATTGTTCATAGCTATTGGTAATATATATATATATATATATATATATATATATATATATATATATATATTGATGTGTATGGTTATATATGTACTTGTGTATATATATATGTATCTATAATATATTGTATAGATATGTATAAGTGGCTATAGGTATATGTAGATCTATATGTATATATTTATATATATATATATATATATATATATATATATATATATATGTGTGTGTGTGTGTGTGTGTGTGTGTGTGTGTGTGGTTGTATATATATATATATATATATATATATATATATATATATATATATATATATATAATCATAGAGAGTGTATGAATATGTATATAGATATAAATATCTATATAGATGGGTATATATATGTGTATATATAATATGTATATATAGTTATGTGTAATCATAGTTATATTTTTGTGCATAGATGTATATTGATATATATACATAGGTGTTTGTGCTTGTGTGTGTTTGTTGAGAGAAGGAGAGGGTCGGGCACAACAGGGGGTCACTGAAAAAGCAAGCAGTAGCATCCATGGCTTGCACAACAGCAACATGGCGCAGCATGTGCACTCCAGTATGTTTCAAGCATTCACAGCAAGCTGCTTTAGAATCAAGGTGCGAGTAGCAAAACTGCAGTGCATACAGCAAACTTCAGCAAGATTCAGAGCAAACCCAGCAAAAGCAGCGGGTTGCAACAATGCAGTGTAAGAAGTTGCACGAGCTAGCAGCAGCAGCTTCAGCACAAGTTACAGTCAGCAAGTATCAGCATTCTTTAGTAGCAGCAACAGAGCAATGAGCAGAGCACAGTAGCAACTAACAATAACAGTAAGGTGAGGATGTTAGTTTCAGTTAGACGTTATAGTTAGCTAGCAGCTAGTTAAGGTTAGAGTCTAGTTAATTTCATTAATAGTATGGTAGTTAAGTGCATATGTTAGGTAGTTATTAGTAGTTTAATTAGTTTGATTATTGGTAAATTAGTATAATAGTTATGTACATAGATACGTTGTTAGTCTAAAATAGCTAGTAGATATAGCTATTAATAGTTAGATAGATATGTATATACTTGTTAGATTAGTTAGTATATGTACTATATGTATCTATGTATATAAGTTGATGGTAAGTAGCTATATGTAGTATATGTATTATGTATTGATATGTATTAGATGATAAGTAATTAGTAGTATGTAATAGTTTAGCTATAATGTAGCATATGGTTTAGTGTTTGGGTGTTAGCTATAAATTAGGATTTGAATTACCTTGGGATACCAAGGTAATGTCTAGGTATCAGTCGATACTCAAGGTATTGGATTTGAGCATCGAGATGGGTGTGTAGGTAGTGTGATACGCATTGGTTCAAAGCCAAGGTAGCAGTTTGCATTAGTTAGCTAAGCTACTATATGTATTGTCTTGTGTATATATATAAATTAATATTTTTATCTAAAGCTTGTGTATCCTGAGATACGGTGTCTTAGTGATTTCTTAGTATCCTCGTTTAGCTAGTGTGGCCTAGTTTCATAGTGTATGAACCCAATATCCTGGAGTTAGACTCATACAACCTAGAAATAGGTAGTTTGACTGTTTTGACTTAGAAATGGCTTTTTGACCTCAATGTTGACCAATTTAACATAATTTTCATTCCAAAACCTTGTATTCATGTTATATTCCCTATTTAGGTCTTCGAGGTACCGTACCGGACATCTTTGATATTGTACACCGAGTTTCAAGCGAGTACATTCTCTGATAGTTTCACATTTATGATATCCCCTATTTTCCTTGTATCTAGTGTAGATATCCTTGATTTCTTGACACGAGGGTTACATGGATTGGTATATCCGTATCTCGTCATGAGATATTATTCCTTTATATGTATGGTATATCTTGTACAAGCCTTGTTTTCTTGTTCTTCTTGTAGATGTACATATATTGATTCTTGGAAAGATTAGCTACCTACCCAGTGAATTATGTGCCATAACGTACCATGGTTGGATCCACTATACCAGTCAGGGTTGGAGAGTATGCAGTATAGATATGTAATCATACCCTTCTTGTATCAAGCCTTATTCATTGAATAGTGTTAATCATACACCGCACGTATAATTACCCAGGCCATTAATCTTGTATCAAGTTTCCAAGACGATCACATGTTAAAGCTGGTACTCACTCACTTAGTCATTGGTATTCTTGTTCATTGCCATATTATTCATTCTTGTATTTATTTCAATATTCTTTTATTGTATATCTCTTGTATCTATTATTGCATCTTGTATATTCACATCTATTTACTATTACATAGTTTATATCATTTATTAGAACTGTTGTTAGAGATGTGCTCTACTCCTTTCCTGATTGGATATATTTTTCCTAGATGATACTGAGGAGTGGTATCCCACTCATTAAGGACTTCAGGATGTTGTGGGTTAGAGCCAGAATCCTTGGCTCAGGAGGGTCTCATTCCGACTGAGACAGATGACCCGGGACTTGTAGCACCTTAGTGATTCTTTTTTTATGGATTTGTCTCCAGCTTATTTTTAGTATCTCTCAGACTCATTTGATATTATTTTTGTCTCATGAGTTGTATTGTGACTATTCTATTCTTTTATCACATTCGTACTTATTTCCATCTTAGATCTGTGATTGAGTATATTTATATTGTTGGTCGCATATTATATTGATTAGATAGATTACCCAAACAGCTTTCTACCGCCGATGCTGCGACGTAGGTTGGGCATTGTTTTCGATTTGCATCCCTATACCGGGTACGGGTCGTGGCACAGTGGCAGGTTCTCGTTGCTCGAAGCGCATCTACCATTGTGAGTCTAGGCATTGGGCCCAAGGTTCGACTTCAAAGAGTTCAGGTGGGTTCTCTTCGTCTTCCTCAAGGTCAGCTGACACCATGTTGGCAGACTATGTTTGTTTGAGCATCTTTCCAATACTAATATCGAAGTCCCAATCGGAAGATTCTGAAGGGTAAGAGTGTAACTTATCTTCTTCATTCGAGCCTCAGGAATTATGGGAGGCGTGACGTACCCTAATCCATACTTGGTCTTATGGTAGTAATCCTCGGTCTTGCCTGCGGGAGCATGTAGATGCAGAGGCAGCGGCAGCCATCGACCTTTGTCGTAGTTTAAGCCTCTATTGCCTTTCAGGTCGTATCCTATCTTCTGGATAAGGTGCTTGGTTTGAGACCTGTATCGGTAAAGTGGTATTTTGTCGGTGTCGAGTTCTGGCTCCAGTTTCTCTGGGACGGAGGAACGAGGACTTTACACTCTTTCGAAGATGATGAGTTTGTCTTCCATCTTTCTTGCTGGAACTATGAACTAGAATTTTTGATTGGGGAGAATTCGGTTCACTGTATAGGTGGTAGTCACCTGTGTATGCAGGTGCAAGCCTAGACCGTACTTAATAGAATATAATATGCTGAGATGTGCAACATCCGAGTAATTCAAATATAGCCCTTCATTGATAAAATAAGGTATCTTATCCTCAAGAATAATACCGTCAAGAGAAGGGACGTTAGCATGAGCGGCTATGTACTCCTCCATTTCGTCCTTATTAAGGTCTACCCCTAGTTCGGGCGACGGCTTCAGAGGTCTCCTGTGCAGCTTTACCACTAGAGGTTCGAAAGTCATAGTAGGTGCCGATCTTCCTTCAGCGGTCGACTCAGTCTACGAAGGCGAACGACCAGAGGTTAACGTGCTTTCTTGTTCAGTTTCACCATGAGGGTCTGGGCCTTGTCGGGAGCACGTGCTTTAAGATAGACTCTCAAGGGCTCGCCCGATGTTGTCCCATTCTCTGCCTCACCGTCGGCATACTTGCTACCTTCATCTTGGTGGACTTGCTTTTAATAGATCGAGTCAGAGTAATAGGACTCAATCTCTTTCAATGGATCAATGTTAAAAAAATTTGTCTTGACGATGCCCTGATCGTCCACGTACTTCAAGAATTGGTGCATGGTTGACAGTACGATCATATACTGATGTATCCACGGACGTCCCAATAAGACGTTGAAGGATACGTCTACGTCAATTACATAGAGGTGACCTCTGTTTTTAAATCGTCGATATGACATTTAAAGCGAATCTTGCCCAGAGGGTAGCTCATTCCTGTGTTAAATCTACTGATGGTAGTATTGGTTGCTACCAGGCGATGCAATGGGATACCCATGGTCTGAAGCAGACTCTGCAGGATGATGCTGATTGACGAACCGGGGTCAATCTATGTCACGCCCCATTTCTAAAATACGTAGGACTAGGAATACGTGAGCATGCCAGTCTTATGTATATAGAAACTAAAATCTACGGAAATCATAACACATACGTACGCTGTATTATGAATAATAATTCAAGTCACATGCAATACTAATCTAATCCATAAAACCAAATAGAAATAAATAACCAAATATGGTAATGAACCAAATATGAAATAGTCGAAAAGAACAATGGTTGGGTGGAGACAAATCCACTACCAAACTAGAATATGAAAGAAAATATAATAAGTACATCATCTAGTGATCAGAGAGGCTTGAAGGAATGACCTCCTCGAAAGAGAATGAAGTAGCAGGTACTGGTCTGTGCTCCTGCAAATAATCATGATCGTATACAACTGGAAAGGGACTAGGTCCTCATACGAAAGTAACAACATACATAGAATCATGTTGAATGTATAGTAAATAAATAGTATCATAGAAACTAAGAAAGATGGTATCATACAAAGATTGAAACTATCATAAATATGATACGTATATCAGAACAACTACGTATGTGTGAACTGCCAAAAGGGAACTAGGTCAAACCACCATAGCCCTCAGCGAACTATGGCTAGAGGAGTCAAACTATAGACCTTCGTGGCCACTAGGATAACAACATAATCCTATCCTTCGGGGACACTAGGTTAAAATGAGAACGAGATAATGAAAAGCAGTTTATACACGTATAATCGTTCTTGGGCGCGTATCTCACACTCACGTGGTTCTATACAATCTATTCATATCTAAACTAATACATAGTCTATGACAAGTGTCTCTAACCAAGTAATAACAAAAATAATATCTTTGACTAGAATCATATGAATCTACGAAAAAATATAGATCATAAAGTAAGTGCATCAATTTAAACATGCTATATGAAATTAAAAACTTGGCAAGGTATATTTGCAAAAGAGAAATAGAGACATGTACACATAAAAATAATGGAAATAATGCATGTAAATAAACTGTACAAAGATGGAAAGACATCTTGCCTGCTCCAATAAAAGATGAAGTCGCAACTCTAGACATCGTCCAATCTATCATGTCACATAAATTAAAACAAGTTAGATCTACAAAAGTTGTTGAATCAATTTTAAATTCTAATCAATTTTAATTTTGAAAAAATAACTTAAATACTAATTTAATTTAATTATATTCTAATTTTAAGGCTAAACCTAGATTTGGTTTTAAAGAAAATTAATTTTATGAATTCGGGATCCGTGGCACGCAAATCGAGGCATCCGTTGACTAAAAAGTCAACAGACATAAACTTAACTTTCATGAATGAATTCCTGTAGATTTTAGAATCACAAGTACGCTGGAATTTATGGCTCGTCCAGATTCGAAATCGTTTGGAAATTATTGCATACACAAAATTGTATTGCGCAATCGGGGTTGATTGCTAACCTAGAAGTTCCCTGGAATTAACAGCACATAAGTAATTCAAAGTAATTCGGGGAAAAACATATGTTGAGGGTCTCGGTATTAGCCTTCCAAAATTTTAAGCTGTTCATGATTCGGATTCCTGGTTCTCCCGAAATCGCGAAAACACCCAGACACATCTATTTTTGGACATGTTGTACTCTATGAATGTTCCTGAATTTAATATTAAGAATTTTGTAAAAAAATTACATATTCAAAATTCTTACCCCGATACAGTCCAATCCAAGAAACGGAGACACGTTTCGAGTCCGAAACTAGGAGTTATGGCCTCACGAAGTTGGAAAACCCTAAATGAAATCTCCTCAAAGTCTCTCTCTCTCTCTCTCCTCTAAATTCGGCATAATTAATGAAACCCTACATATACACACATATATATAGGCAGTAGCCGAAGGGTGGGCCCAGGCGATAGGTTAGGGCTGACTGTGTATTCTGACTGGGTATTTAAATAGATTTTAATATCAAAAAATATATTTATTAATCAGTTTTGACCTAATTAACTCCAATTAAATATGTAAAAATATCAAAAAATACAATAAAAAATATATAAAATATAAAATATAATTATAAACCCTAAAACAATACTTGGGGCTATTTTATGGTCATAGTCTTCTACAGTAAATTCCAAAAGTTCTAGAAAATTAGTTATTTGCCTATTTTAAAACCAAATAAATCCAAATAAATTGTAAAAAATTCTAAATAAATTACATAAAATATATGTAATTATTTTAACCATAAAATAATTTTTTGGTAGAAAAAACATGCAAGTATGGTCTTACAATAAATCATGGAAGCCATAAAAAATTACGTTTCATAGGTTTTAATTACACAAAAATTCTAAAAAAATCCAAGGAAAATCCAAGAAATTCTAAAATAGCTTAAAAATGATTCTAAATCACACATATATATAGGCAGTAGCCGAAGGGTGGGCCCAGGCGATATGTTAGGGCTGACTGTGCATTTTGACTCGGTATTTAAATAGATTTTATTATCAAAAAATATATTTATCAATCAGTTTTGACCTAATTAACTCCAAATAAATATGTAAAAATATCAAAAAAATCCATAAAAAATATAAAAAATAAAAAATATAATTTTAAACCCTAAAACAATACTTGGGGCTATTTTATGGTTATAGTCTTCTACAGTAAATTCCAAAAGTTCTAGAAAATTAGTTATTTGCCTATTTTAAAACCAAATATATCCAAATAAATTGTAAAAAATTCTAAATAAATTACATAAAATATATGTAATTATTTTAACCCTAAAATAAATTTTTGGTAGAAAAAACATGCAAGTATGGTCTTACAGTAAATCATGGAAGTCGTAGAAAATTATGTTTCATAGGTTTTAATTATAAAAAAATTCTAAAAAATCCAAGGAAAATCCAAGAAATTCTAAAATAGCTTAAAAATGATTCTAAATAAGTATTTATATAATTAATTAAATCAAAAAAGTTATTTTCTAATTAACCAATAAAATAGCCCAAAGAAATCTAATAATTGAATAAAAATACTAAAATTAAAAATTAGGGAGTTTACAATGTGCATCCGGTCCACCTTGATGGCGTCGATGTACCATATATAATACAGAGGGCGATCATGCCTATTATTCTTTAGCAACATGTCTTGTTCCGAGAACATGATGTTGGGTATCGCCTCCATCATATTATTGCAGTGGGGGCATGTGACATGATTTTCAGCTGAAGGCTTGACCTGCGCCAGGTAGTTGTCGGCATTCTGTAATATCTCACTCAGAGTAACCCGAGTGTATTTGGAGAGTTGGAGGATCTTGAATAGTGACAAATTCATTGGAGTATTTGTCAATTATGCTAAGATGTCAAAGTTGAAGGGCTTCTCTATCCCCTGAACTGTATCTTTGCGCACCGGTTTGTCAAAGCGAGTTTCTTTCTACTTGGACATGTCCGCTGTCGGAGGCAGGGATAGACTAGATAGGATAGTGTAGTTGCGACGATTGGGAGCACACCATCGCAAGTATGTCATACTCTCATTTGTACGGAAGTCCTGACCTTATTGTTTCAGCTATAGCTTCTTCGGAAGTGAGAGAAACTATGTAGCAGGACTTTGACTTCTTACCGTTGGACTTGGAGGCAGCAGGTGTTGCCTGCTGTGTCAAGTCTAGAGAAAGATCTGGATGAACCCACATGACCTACCCCCATGATGTGGTAAGAGGTATCAGTCCGGCTGTTTAGTCACGAGCTGGAGTAAGATTGACAACCTCCATTGTTGACCTGGGGATCGGGATCACTCCGTCTTGGCCTTCCAGTTTTGGCATATTACCGAACTGGAGAGGTACTATTTTTAGCGGCCACTGTTTTGTCATCAAAGTCGAAGGTGAGGGCCTAGGTGTCGAGCAGACACTGGATGTACCACTTCAGTGTGTATTAATCTCGTATTGCATGGTGGATGTATCAATGGTAGTGGCAGTACTTCAGATTATTCACATCGACTGCCTCAATAGGGCACTTGATATCGGGAAGCCAAAGCTTGTTTTCTTTTATTAGTACGTCAAAGATTGCCACGACATCATCATGTTTCAAAGAACATGTTTTTTTTGGTTTTGGGACCTCTACAGGCTTTTTCTCGGGCTTCTTGGTTATATTGGCGACAAGAGCCTACTTTTTCTTGCAATTCTAGGCACTATTGTCGCCTTGTCTTCAGCATTGTTTGGGTCAAGGCCTGCATTGACGTGCTCATGGTTTGCATTATTGCCTCGAGGGTTTTGAGGCACTGTCGATCGTTTGTGCCCTCGTGATCGTCCCCTGTCATGTATGATGTTCTCACATAGGGAGAAATGGATGGGATGGTGGACGTCATACTTTTTGCCTCAGACTCTTGCTATGAATAGTCATCTGGAAAAGTTGGTAGTGCCGCATCCTCTTCGAACTCGGAGGGAACACTATCCCAGCGTAGGAAGCAGCATCCTCTTGACGAGGGTAGCTACCCTCAGGGATCTCAATATATGTTCTTTGGGAATCACCGTCTTCTCGAAACATCGAATTATTATAAAGGTCCGGGGGATTATAACCCCAAGCTTGTGTAGCTATCTGAGGTACTGAGAAAAAACTACCCCCAGTGGCTAACAGCTTCTTCTTCGAGCGGGTGCCTAAGAAAATAACTTCTGAAGGTTCCGTTGCCTGTCCTCCTTGAACCCGTTTTCTTGACCTGCTAGCCAAATGCAATGGAATGGAGGTGCAAGATTTTTGATCCCCCCTTATGGAGGGGCCCTTACGAGTAGAATAACATAAGGCGAAGGGCAGCTCATCTTCCTCTGGTTCTTGCACCTGTTCTCCGGGTTACAACCGGATGGGTACATTGGGTTGCGGCCGCTGGAATGTTGATTGTCTATTTGTAGATACTGCTACTTTGTTACAACAACATTTGATGATAATGCTGGCATAGTGAAATCTTGGGGAGGATACTTTATATGTCATAGTTGATTCACTCGCTTGGCACTTGTGATTGATCACATTGCTCCAATCAAGCGAGGGATGATTCACCTTTGCAGGGAATAATCTTTAGAATGACCCTATCCAATTGCCACTGTGGGCTAGACACATGGGTCAGTTTTGTACAACTTTTTATCAGGGGCACACATTATAGTTAGGGGCACCAACTGATGGTCAGTCGAATGAGCAATTGCTTGAGCTTGGCTAGTTTGCATTGCCCTAGACTTCTTTTTCCTAGCACGTGTCGGTGCGTAGTATGAAGAGTCCAAGTCTACATCTTCGCCTTTTTTACCTCGATGCATGGAGTCAGCGTTGTGCGAGAATCGATCGAAGATGGAACTTCTGTTGATGTCCTAGCCGCATGCGGCCATCTTCCTGCGGCTGCCGACCGGTGTCGTATAGTCCTCCTTTTGCAGCCTTTGACGTGTGTCACGCCCCAGTCCCAAAATACCGAGGGACTAGTCACATGACAATGGCCAGCAGTATAACTCCAATGGACAAACCCAATTTAATGGACCCGTTAGAGTGCACTTAAGCTATAATAAATATCAATGCAGTCTACACCATCTATCATAGAATAATTCTAAACTCATCCACAAAAAGAAACATAACTAAGTATGATAGACTAATCAAAATAATAATATTTAAAAATAAATATAGTCTATCACCAAGTCCAAATAAAAAGTGTCTCGGGGAACAATCCGATAAAATAAGAAAATAGAATAAGTCAATACATAAGTCCATGAGTCAAGATATGAAATAACTGGAAGCATAAATAAATGAGTATGTAACAGAATACTCAGAAGAAATCCTCTGGCACAACCTCATCCTCTGGTGCCAATACTACTCCAACGTCAGCTCTTGTCCCGTATAACTTGGGGTATTCCTCCTCTGCTATACCTGGGGACATAATCCGGATCCAGGTCCTCAGGGGACATATCAAGGTACAAGAATAACTCAAGCCAAATAAAATGCAGTATATAAAAATAGATCCACAGGGCAAGCTATATAACCAGCTATATGAAATGCAATTTAAGAGCATCACTAGTACTCAGGTTTAAACTACTACAAGCTCTATGTCGGAGAGCCGGTAACAGTAATATCACGAAGGACCAAATACATGTGCCAAAGCTCTGGTACAGAGACTAAGGCACTCTCCAATAACATAAGTATATATATATAACCAGCCTGTAGCTTGTGTGTATCTCCCCACCCAATGTAATCACACATCTTATGTCCATGATGTCTCATTTCCATAACACGCAAGATCATGACCTCTAGCTAGTACAACGAGTCATAATAATATCTATGTATATGCAAGTCTTATGTCACACATCCTGTAAACCTATAAAGAATCACCATGAACAACTCAAAAACGATTCTGTCACATGAATAATATTAAGTGTCCTATGGTATGGCATAATTGGTATGGCAAGCACGTAAAAATATATAGGATCGTGGGATCAACGTTTTAAGTGACGTTACACGACTCCGCGTACGACGTCGACACCCGAATCTTGTTCGGACGCTAAGCAACATCTCACGGTCCTAGGTTGAGCAGGCATATCACAGAAAATAACTCAAGCTAATAATAATAAAGGAACTACTGTAAATTTGGCAAGGTACACTTGCCTGGGTTCTGAGCTCCGATAGTTACTCCGATATAAGTGGAATCTCCAGGTACGTCTTTAGATGCTGAAACAAACATTATCATTGCTCTCAGAATATTTAAAATAGCTAGGATTGACTACCCATAAGTCCAATTTTGGACACAGGGGCAGAATTGACAGTTTCTGGTCAAAGCGGGGTCCATATGTGGCCCACTTCGCACCGAAAAATGTATCAGAGAATAAGTTCTCCATATTTGTCAAACTTAGTGTCTACGAGTCCAAAACGATGATACAAACCCAACGGAATATCCAGAACTGGATTCCGATGAGCCGGTTACGAAATCGCCGGTCAAATAGAACCGTGGGGCCCACAAAACGGTATTTTGTCAACGTTCTCATAATCGAACCAAACTTGGGTCACAGGACCAGTGTAACGCTGCGAATCTGATGGCACAAGTTTCATTACGAAACGACAAGCACACTAAACAAGTTTGGTTTAATTATAAGAATACATATGTGGCCATTTAAAAATAGTTTTGGAGCCCAATAAATTCTAAAAAAATTATACAATATTATATTATTAATTATACACCCAAAAATATAATTTTTACACTATTTTAAGTAATTATTTTAATACACAAAAATATAAATCCATGAAGAACATATATTATAATTAACTAAAAATAATGATAATTTTTGTACAATAATAATTAATGAAATTTTAAATTAAAATCTAAAAAAATCAGGGTATTTATAATCTAGTCACCTTAAAAGAATTGCGTCCTCACAATTAAGAAAACGAAACATAACCGGTCAAGAAAAGGTTTGCTCTAGAAGAAATGATGTGGTTGCAAGACATGTTTGTTGAAGCATGACACAAAGAATAAGGAACTATGAACAAGGAGAAATCGAGAGAAAGGGTGAGGCTTTTGTTCAAGCAGAACAAGTAGGGAAGGAATGAAAACTTTTTTCTGGGACATGAGAGATAAGTAACTCAAGGGTAAAGGAGCCTGATTAGAGCGAAGATCAACTACAGCTTATGAAAAATTGGGTACCACTGACATATTACTAATCTAGACTAACAAGTTTATGCTAACATAATACTAGGTATAGGCTAGGAAATGGAACTAACAGGCACATGCTAAAGTATTACTAGGAATATAACTAGCTATGATAATACTAAAATTCACTACTCCTCGAGTCTATACCTCCTCTAATGTCATCGCAAAAGCCTGTCCTCGTCCCTGTGGTAGTGCTCTCTGCTATTGCTGGGCCAGCTAAAAGAGTGCTGCCTGTGATGCCAATGGTGGCCTCGGCTGATATCCTCCCGGTGCTGCTAAAGCTTGTCGGTTTACCATCGGTGCTCCTTCTTGATTCTCAGGGCAATTCCTTACTGAATGCTGACAGGATTCGCAAGCTAAATATAATCCCCATTTGAGTCTACATTCGCTCTCAATATGGTCTACCTTGCCATAGTAGTAACAAGTAGGAAGGGCTTAGGATCTTGATACTGCTCTCTGTGATGGTTTCATCTGTTGTCGCTTTGTAGCTCCTCTCTGCTGCACTCGGTCTGGTGCTAGTGCACGCGGTCGCTTCTTGCTGAACTCTCTCCTGATAATGTTCCCCATGCATCGGGCTACAGCAAGGACGCCCCATGCATCGGGCTCAAAGCTAAGTCCGTAAAAAAACTTCTCCTCCCGACATTGCTGAGCCTCATGATGAACCTGCTGTTGTGCTTGCATTATTTTATAGAATATTTGGAACATCTACTGTCCGTCCATAGGCTGTCCTGGTGGAAAACGGGCATCGATGGACTAAACTACGATGGTGGTGGAATGTAGTCTTATCAGAACCTCGAGGCATGCTGATATGATTAATTGCATTGTTTAGTAGATGGATCTCCACTTAATGGCGTTACTCCATCGTCGTAGGTGACCATAACACCTTGTGGTATTCCCGTAGAAGTCTCATCGCTGGCTCGTGGATCCATTACTCTTCATAAAAAGTAAACTATGAGAGGCGCACAGAGGAATTATGGCAGGATACGAGTCAAGAAATTATTTTAAAGTCGATATAGAGGTCTAGAACAGATCAACAAGTAGATGAGATCCTATAACTTAAGCTGTAATAAACTGAGGCTTGCTCGGTTTCTTAGTTGAAACTGAAGCAACATAGTCGTAGACCTGCATGGGCCACTACTAAAACTATATCACGCCCCAGTCCCAAAATACCGAGGGACTAGTCACGTGACATGGCCAGCAGCACAACTCCAATGGAAAAACCTAATTTAATGGACCCGTTAGAGTCTACTTAAGCTGTAATAAATATCAATGCAGTCTATTAACAAGTCCAATTAAAATGTGTCTCGGGTAACAACTCGATAAAATAAGAAAAGAGAATAAGTCAATACATAAGTCCATGAGTCAAGATATGAAATACCAGGAAGCATAAATAAATGAGTATGTAACAGAATACTCAGAAGAAATCCTCTGGCACAACCTCATCCTCTGAAGCTAGTACTGCTCCAGCATCAGCTCCTATCCCGTATAACTCGGGGTATTCCTCCTCTGTTGTACCTGGGGACATAATACGGATCCAGGTCCTCAGGTGACATAACAAGGTACAAGAATAACTCAAGCCAAATAAAATGTAGTATATAAAAATAGATCCACAGGATGAGCTATGTTACCAGCTATGTGAAATACAATTTGAGAGTATCACTAGTACTCAGGCTGAAACCACTACAAGCTCTGTGTCGGGGAGCTAGTAGCAGTAATATCACGAAGAGCCAAATACATGTGCCAAAGCTCTGGTACAGAGACTAAGGCACTCTCTAGTGTCTTAAGTATATATATATATATATATATATAGTCGGCCTGTAGCCTGTGTGTCTATCCCCACCCAATGTAATCATACGTCTCATGTCCATGACCTCTCATGTCCATAACAAGCAAGATCATGACCTCTAGTTAGTACAATGAGTCATAATAATATCTATGTATGTGCAAGTCTTATGTCACACATCCTATAAACCTACACAGAATCACCTTGAACAACTCAAGAAAGATTCAGTCACATAAATAGTGTCAAGTGTCCTATGGTATGACGTACTTGGTAAGGCAAGCACGTAAAATATATAGGATCGTGGGATCAACTTTCTAAGTGACGCTACACAACTCCACGTATAATCGACACCCGAATCTTGTTCGGACGATAAGCAACATCTCACGGTCCTAGGTTGAGAAGGCACATCACAGAAAATAACTCAAGCAAATAATATCAAAGGAACTACTGGAGGTTTGGCAAGGTACACTTATCTGGGTTCTGAGCTCCGACAGTTATTCCGATATAAGTGGAATCTCCAAGTACGCTTCGGATGCTGAAACAAATATTATTATTGCTCTTAGAATACTTTATATAGCTAGGATTGACTACCCATGTCACGACCCGCACCCGGAAGTTCGGGCACGAGTACGTGGGTACGTCCAGCCTACGCCGCAGAGTCGGCGGTAGTACGCTGTCTAGGTCAATCCATCTAACTAATCTAACTCATTCACCATTTAACATAGGCAAGATAATAATGAGAATAGAAACTTAAATTTTGCAACTGAAATGAATGAGACAACAATTCAAATATTTAGTACAGGAATTCCAAAATAAAATCGGGGACAAACCCGATTAAATAAGATAAGAACAGAAATAAAAGATAGCTACTAAAAGCTACTCAGCAGCAGGGGTCTCCTGGGTAGGGTCTGGCTCCTCATAGGTATCGTCTGTACCCTCATATGGACCATAATAGGTAGGGGCAAGGTCCTCATCATCGCCTAAATCAACAGATCCAGTCAGGAAAGGAGCAGAGTACACAGTGCACAACAAGGTTAAACTAAATAATTATGACAATTAATTATTGAATATCATGTTAAGGAAAATTGCATAAAGAATGTCAAAATCTCAGAGTCACAACTATAAACAGGAATATGAGAAAACAGAAGTAAATGAGCAGAGTGAACTATCACAGTCAGCAAGAAAGATAACATGACTAGAAAATATCTGTATGAAACTTGTGTTTGTTTTTAGAATACTTAGTTGGCATGTAGGGGTTTATAAGGCTAATCCGGCCGTCATGAACGGCTATTAGTCACGAATAATCGAGATCCGGCTGAAGGACAGTCGTGTACCAACAGCTATTATTTACGGCAAGGGGAAGGGTAAACTACACGCCTTTCAGTATTCTCCCACCCGACATGAGAAACAAGACATGAATTCCAAATATTCAAGACATGAAATATAGTATTCTAACACTACATGTAATCAGCAAGAGTAATAGTAGAGCAGGGAATTTAATTATCACAATATAAAGATTAACTTGAAGTGCAGGTACTTGCCTGTTGTTTGGATCTGTTTAATTTGGGTCTTGGGAGAAATTTCCACAGATGAGTCCAAAAGCTGAAACAGACATTACCATCATGCTCAGAAGATGTCAAATAGCTAGAAACGCCTGTCCTTGGGTCCAATTTGGAGACAAGGGCAAAAATGGCAGTTTCGGGTCAAAACGGGGTCCGCCGTTGGGCCCGCTTTGCACCGAAAAACGTGTCCGGGTCAAAAGTCTCCAAATTCACCAAACTTAGTGTCAACAGGTCAGAACGCTGATACGAACCCAACGGAACTTCCAGATTTGGATTCCGATGAGCCGAACACAAAATCGCCCGTCGAGCGGGGCCTATGGGGCCCACGACACGCGATTTCGTCAACGTTCTCAGAATCGAACCAAACTTGACCCACAGGACCAGCGTATCGCTACGAGTCCGATGGCGCAAGTTTCGTCTCGATCCGACGAGTGTACCCGAAATTAGGGTGAATTGCCGAAAAGGCGGATACGGGGCGATGTCCGCGGATACGCGTTGATTCCGGTGTGCACGCACACCCGAATCAGCTTCCACGAAGACTCACACGTCCGTATCGACGGTGCGTACGTATCTGCGAAGACCGCACGCGACCAAGTCGTCCCGTTTGGCGGGACGTACTCGGTTCCTGGGTGAAACAGGGTCTGGTTTTTCCTGTTTTTGGATCGCGGTGTGCGATCACCACAGGACTCGATGTCCCGAACAGTTTGTCCGGACACCGAGAGGGTCATACAGGCTTCACAACGCAATTTGCAGAATTGAAAACGGAGCTACGAGGCGAAAGTTACACATACCTGAAGGGGACTCGAAAACAGGGTCGAAATCGTGTCCGAGTCGTGTCGGACACTGTGTCCTGTGTCCGACACAGGAACAGAGATTTAGTGTTAGGGTTTGTCGGAAAACGGCCGAGGACGGCGGAGACGGCTGCTGGACAGCCGGCGAGGGCGGGAGAACGGTTCGCCGGAGTGAGGCGGTGCTTCTGGCGGCTCGGCGGTGGCGAGCGGCGGCCGGCAGCGGCGGTGGGGGCTGCTCGTGCTGCTGCTGCGGTTGCTGGCGGGGCTCCGGAGGGCGGAGACGGGAGGAGGAGGCGCTGGCGGTGCGGGGGAGGAGCTGGGCCGGTCGGGGGTTTAAATAGGGGAGTGAGGCGGTTGCAGGTGGCCGGGGTAGGCGGAGGTGAGGGGGACGTGGGCGCGGGGAGCGGGGCGCGGGACGCGCGGCGCTGCGCGCGGCGGCCGGCGAAGGATTCGGCGTCGTGGGGGGAGACGGGGTCGCGCGGCGGGTCGGGCTGCGCGGGTCGGGTTCGGTTGAACCCGACCCGACCCGAAAGGGGCTGGGCTGGGCTGGTTAGCGGGCTGGGCTGCGGCCCACGGGCCGCGGGCCGGAAAAAAGGAAAATAAAATAAAAATAAAATAAATAAATAATAATAAATAATTAATTAATAATTGATTAATTAGAAAAATTGTTTTTAGGCATTAAAAAATAGTTCTGAGGCCCAGAAAAATCCAGAAAAATTATCCTAAGTCCAGTTTTTCATTTTACACCCAAAAATATTATTTTCATGATATTTTAATATTATTTATTGCTAATTAAAAATCATTTATTAATTGAAAAGCTTGATTTTAATTACAGAAAATTCCCAGAAAATTCCAGAAAATTAA
Source organism: Iris macrosiphon (assembly GCA_036927795.1). Taxonomy (NCBI): domain Eukaryota; kingdom Viridiplantae; phylum Streptophyta; class Magnoliopsida; order Asparagales; family Iridaceae; genus Iris; species Iris macrosiphon. The sequence goes on from JAYESA010000014.1 coordinate 21,681,816, forward strand.
GAAAAATCCAAGATTGAATAATTTGAGAAATTAGGGGGTTTACAACCCATAAGTCCAATTTGGACACAGGGGCAGAATTGACAGTTTTTGGTCAAAGTGGGGTCCATATGTGGCCCACTTCGCACCAAAAAATGTGTCAGAGACAAACTTTTCCAAATTCCTCCAACTTAGTATTTATGAGCCCAGAACGAGGATACGAACCCAACGGACTATCCAGAACTGGATTTTGATGAGCCGGTCACGAAATCGCCCGTCAAATAGAACCGTGGGGCCTACAAAATGGTATTTCGTCAATGATCTCAGAATCGAACCAAACTTGGGTCATAGGACCAGCGTAAAGCTATGAATCCGATGGCATAAGTTTCGTTACGAAATGATAAGCACACACAAAATTATGATGAATGTCAAAATAGGCCAAAACGAGGTTTTTTTACGGATACGCGTTGATTCCTGTCTGCACGCACATCCAAATCAACTTTCACAAAATCCCACACTTACGAGTTGATGATACACGGTTTTTGATACAATTTGCACACGATAAAGTCACCTCATTTAGCGGGTCATAACCCGTTTCGAGAATATTCGCTTTAAAAAATCAAGTTTTTGGTCAATTTCAACCACGAATAAAATACTACATATAATAAATTATAATAAACTAATTAAAGAGATTAAATCTCAGTTATGTTGTCTAAATTACTGTTTAAGTAGAATTTTAAAATATTAACTAGGTTAGAAAAAAATAGCCATGAATATGGGTGTTTGGGAGAGTTTTCTGAACTATAAATTGGGTCATTTTTTTATTTGTGTTGTAAATTGCGACCGACACAGGATACGATACACTGAACTAATTATACAGGGTTCAAGAGGGTCATGTGGTCTTTGCATAGGATTTGACAGATCGAAATTTTGATTAATGTGTAGGGAGATACAAGAGTGGGAAGTGGCATACCTCACGTTACTACTACTGCTCGAATTGGTCGGCCTATCTTCGTGGCAGCGGCGCGTGGCGGTACAGCAGCTGACGGCGACGACGATGGTCGGGATTGATAGAGGAGTTGTTGGAGGTGAGGTTCGACTAGACTGGAGGTTTTATAGGGGTGAGGGTGGACGGTTACAAGGAGACGAAGAGGGAGGGTCGGGGCCAGGTTCGGTCGATTTTCGAATAAGAAAGGGGGACGTTGCTGGTACGAAGTTGTGGGTTTAAATAGGGTTTCGGGTTATCAGGTCTGCGAGTTCGGGTATGGGTTAGGTTCTGGGTCCAATTCGATTAGTTTGGGTTGGTTTAGGTTCGGTTTGGTTCAGTTTGGTTTAATTATAAGAATGCATATATGGACATTTTAAAATAGTTTTCGAGCCCAATAAATTCCAAAAAAATTATACACTATTCTATTATTAATTATACACCCAAAAATATAATTTTTGCACTATTTTAAATAATTAATTTAATACACAAAAATATAAATCCATGAATAACATTTATTATAATTAACTAAAAATAATAAAAAATTCTACAATAATAATTAATGAAATTTTAAATTAAAATCTACAAAAATTAGGGTGTTTATAACGTGGCCGCATGGAACATGTCTCAGCGCTCGAACTCCTGGCATCATAGTATTTTTCACTGCCAGAGCTCAAGTATTGAGTACTTTCCTTGTCAGAAGAGGTTGCCGCATGAGTGGGGTGTAAACCCCCTCAAATTTTATTTTAGGTAGACTATATATGGTAAGAATTTTGGTTTACTTTCGGCTTATTAAGGTTTAGAAATTTGGGTTGTGTAGGCTGATTCTTTAATTTATTCCCTTGGTGCACCTTACCGTTGCTACAATAATTGGAGCCCAACAATAGCCTTTAAATTCCAATAAATTGTTGCACTCTTGACCTGACAAGCCAACCTAGGCACTGGATATTTTGGTCACTCACAAACATACTCCCTTGTGCTCTAATTTAAGTGCATAAATTTCCAGTCACGAAAATTAATTATTTAATCCTATGTTGCGTACCTATATTGTTGCCATCGATTTGGGGACACAAACTCAACATGTTTCGCAAAACCAATTAAAGGTTACAAGACTGACACCAAGCCTATACCATTCTTGATCTTTGGGTCACTCATAATTGCGACCCCATGTACTCCCAATTAATTTAAGAGCAGATATGACACTTTATTTAATTAAATTGGGGACATCAACTTAAACTAATCCCATCCTAACCCCAACTTGACCTAATACCCATTCATGAGGCCCATACAAAACACACAATACCCCCTCACCTACAAAACACCAAACACCACTTCCCAAATCAAATCCTCACCATTTTTCCTTCATGTGCAAATATCCAAATGTTAAGGGGCTTAATGGCAAAAATGGTGCTAGGTGTCACCATCCTATTGGTGAAAGCCAATGAAGAAACCCTCCCCCAACCTCACATGACCGGTCACTTTATCCTCTCTCTCCCTTTTGCTATGTATAAATTTTTTATGTTAAATTATGACCCTTGATTCAAATTCCTACACCATCACAACCATACACCCACTATATATTAACTCACAGACAACCCCCCCCCCACATATGGTCGGCCCTAATCCCTAAAAAACTAGGAATCCTCCCCTCTCTCTCTCTCCTCCCTCTTGTAAAATCCCTCAATTATTATTATAGGTAGACTAGTTTTGGTCAGAAATTTTGGTTTAGCATTAGGTGTTTGAGGTTTAGAAGTTATGTTGCAGTTGTCTGATTATTTATTTTAACCCTTGGTGCACCCTACTATTTTTTCAATATTTGGAGCCCAATAATAGCCCATAATTTTTAACTTATTCTTGCACTCTTGACTTGACAAGTCAACCAAGGCGCTGGACTTTTGTGTTACTCACAAACACAATCCCTTGTGCTCTAATTTAATTGTACAACTTTCCGGTCCCGAAATTTATTCTTTAATCCTGTGTCGCGTACCTTTGTCATTATCATCCATTTTGGGACAAAAACTCAACCCGTTTAACCGACCCAATTAAAGGGTCCAAGACTGACACCAAGCCTACACCGTTCATGACCTTTGTGTCACTCCAAATTGCGATCCCATGTGCCCCCATTTAATTTAAGAGCACATAATATTTCATTTTAATTAAATTGGGGATACCAACTTTGACTAATCCCAACTTAACCCCAAATTAACCCAATACCCCATTCATTAAGCCCATACAAAACACACAATCCCCCCTCACCCTACATAACACCAAACACCACTTTCCATACCAAATCCCCATCATTTTTATGCATGTACAAATATCTAAAAGTTAAGGGACTTATTTGCAAATATGAAAATAGGTGTCACCACCCTATTGGCCAAGGCCAATGAAGAAACCCCCTCTCCCTCTCTTGACCGGTCAAATCAACCCCCTCTCTCTCCTCCTTTGGATGTATATTTCTTTCATGTGAAATCTGGGCCCTCCATTCAAAATTAAAACTCATCCTCACCACACACTCACCTATATAATCACTCCTTCACCCCCCTTTCCTAATGCCAGCCCTAATCCCTAGGAGCATAGAAAACCCCCCCCTCTCTCTCTCCTCCCTCTTCCTACTACACCAGCCGAACCCCTCCTTCATTTTTCTTCTACTTCTTCTTCTTCCTCTTCACTTCTTCTTCCCATTTACCACATCACCTGCTGCCACCCATCTCCATATTTACTTCGGCCACCATCGTCTACTCCTACCGCCTTCATCACCTCCTCTAGCAGACACCAACCCGACACCGCTCACTACGTCGAGCCACCATTACTGTCGGCCATGAACCCTGGATCGAGAACCTGCTTCCACCCACCTCGACCGGTCACCTCCACGAACTGCCCGTCCTCACCCCGCTCTTCTTCTCTGACGTGCCACCTTCCCCATGGGCCTCCTCCATCCCGGCAAAACACCACCGCCATGTCCATCATCTCCAACCTCTACTCTGGCCAGCACCTCCATCCCGTCTCTACGCCGCCATGTCCCCCTCGGCCAACTGCCACCCCCGCGTCATCTTCATCATCATTATCATCATCATCATTATCATCACCAGTGGCCTCCCCGAGTACAACTACATCTCCACCACCCTCGGCCACCTGCTGTCGTCCCCCCCCCTCCCACACGACCACTCTCATCCCGATGTGCCACCACTATGATCCACCACCACATCCAGCAACCTTTCTCCCCGGCCATCCACCTATCAGCCCCCTCACTGCCGGAGCACCCTGACTCCACCCGCCATCAACTCATGTCGGGAACCCGCAACAGTCCTCTTCTCAGAGCAACTACCTTCGACACCTCATCTTCTCCGGTCGGCCACCGCCTCTACTTCCAGCAACCTCTACGATCGTCGATCACCAAGCGCCGCCACCGAGGTAACCTCTCCCCCATCTCCTTTTGTAGTGTATTATTATTATTTTTTATATAGAACTTATTTAGGGTTAGGGATATAAAATATTAATATGAGATTTTAGGGTTTCATTCAATTGTTATATGCATTGTTGATAGGTTGATTGAGTATGCATTGTGATATCAAAATATTGGTCATTTATTAAGAGATGATAAATAATAATAAAATGATAGAGGAGTAGCTATGTATATGTGAAAGGATGTTCAAATAATTAAATGATAATTTTTATAATCGAGGGTTTAAATAATTAATAATTATTTTATTCGACGATGATATATTTAAACGTGCATGATAACGTCTGTGAATATCAGGGTGAAATCTGAAGATGATCATAACTTGAACTACTGAAAAATACCATAATGAATATAGGGGATTGAGGATTTGGTCTGATGATATTATACAGGTAATTGATCGTATTAGATGTAATGTACCTCTAGTCAATCGTGGTCAACCCTCTAGCCTAGTGAAAATGTGAGCTTGTAACAAAGATTGAAGCATATGCTAGACGTGTGTCACCTCTTATTTTAGCATCGTGATAGTTTATTGATTGAACTTGTATCTCCTCTCTAGGTACTACGGGACCCGTGGACTTGGACGTTGTACCGGAGACCCACCTTCAGCATCCGAATCCAGACAAGTATACCTTGCCACCCTATATTTCAGTTAGCAGATTTCTATTTATTTATTACATGCATTGTGCGCGCTTTGGATCAGAATGGTTACTTCGCGTCCGGGTCATAACCGGGTGCAGACATTCGTCAGTAACGTCTGGTAACGATTGATAGATATTCGCAACACCTTGATGTACACACCTGGTTACATCATAACCCTAGGACACATCCAGATACTGTCATCGTGCCAGATTTCTTTTATCCTGATACTGTTAGCGTGGCCAGAAACTGGGACGACTTTAGGGTCGTGATCATTGATAGTTACTTCAGTATGACGAGACCGTTAGATAGAGATTAAGGTCAGTGAGCACTCGTTGACCGCTTGGAAAGGAAAAGATAGTTACTAGACGTTTGGGCTCCTCTGTACGTGCTATATTTATGTATATGTCCTGTTTATGTAGTATTCATGTATCCGGAGTAGTAGTATCACCCGTGTGACTCGGTGCTTGGAGTTACGGTACGCCCCATGTGTCTCTGTGTTCGGAGCTACGGTTTTATTTTGGACAGCCCACGCGTCGAACATTGTCTTCAAAATTATGTCTCACTTAGGTGGTTATGCTAGATTGCACCGGCGTTGCACTTATTTCTTTCTGTTATACTATGGCATATTTTTGTGGTGGCCCATGCAGGTCTAAGAGCATATCATTTTAGTTACATTACTGTACCAAACGAGCCTGTAGTTTAGGATTTATTGTTGAATAGGATTTTAATCCATAATCAATTTCTAAAACTCCCTTTGTAATTGATTATCGCCCTTGGACTTCCAAATTGTATTCATTCATTTTACAACAATATCGTTATCATTGTTTCTCATCTCCTTTTTCGAAAAGACGAATTCTTGTGCCTGATGGTTTTCTCTAGAAGAAGATCGTAGTCCAGATGACGGAAGACATGATTTGTGTAATATTCTCTGAGAAGATTATTACCCTCGATAGGGTAGGTTGACAGGTTCTTTTTAGATTCTAGAACTAGTATAGAATGTTAGCAAGACAATTGGACCTAGAAGTATGTTCCTAGAACTGGTAAAACCCTACCCTTACTTGAGATAGCAGTAATTTGGAAAGTACTGGGAGCTAGAAAGATCGTTGATCCTAACCCTCTAGAATAATTTATGGAAATGCATAGCCAGATGCTAGAAATTAGTTGTAGTATATGATAGCGATACCAAGAACGATATTATGAATTGGAGAAGATGAAATTTTAGGCTCTCACCTGGAAGATGATGATCTGATACCAGGAATTCTAGCATGTTCTTAGGTGATACCATTATTATAATTGCACTATGTGACTCGGAGCAATATATAATGGAAAGAAGGAATTTGAGGAATACAATTGTAGGAAGAAAATTGAGGAGAAGATTAATTATACACTAGGGAAGGAAGTAATTTTTTTTGGAGGATTAGTTTGTAAATAGAACGGAAGAATTTATTATGAGGTTAAGTCTTGACTGTGACATTGTCTTAGGCATGGATTGGTTGAGCCAATACCACGCGACGCTAGATTGTCGACGTGGTTGCATTATTTTTAGGCTACCAGATCACCCTGAGTTTTAGTTTCTTCGGGGAGCCTCGAGAGCATGGTGTCCAGCCTACCTTAGTGACACACAATACAGAAGGTGAACCAGTGTACCCTCACTTTATATCAGAGCTTGAGGACGTGTTTCCAAAGGATCTTCCAAGCCTGCCACGTGACAGAGAGATAGAGTTCACTATAGAGTTGACTCTCGGAGCTGAGTCAGTTACTTCCCCCGTCTGCATACTAGCACCAAAGGAGTTGGTTGAGTTGAAGGTCCAAGTAGATGATCTCTTAGACAAGGGTTTCATTCGGGCTAGTGTCATCTTATTTTTTTCGAAAAAGGATGGGACAGTAAGTTTTTGTATCGATTACAGGGCATTAAATACTGTAATGATAAAGAACAGGTACCCTTTGCCGCGCATCGATGATTTATTTGATCAGCTGAGTAGTGCATGAAAATTCTCGAAGATTGATCTCGGATCCGGCTATCATCAGATCAAGGTATGAAGAAAGAAAATTCCGAAGTCGGCTTTTCGGACTAAGTACTGGCACACTGAGTTTTTAGTCTTGCCATTTGGTTTAACCAATGCGACAGCAGTATTTATGAGCCTGATGAACAATATTTTCCACCAGTACTTGGATAAGTTCATGGTGGTATTTAACGATGACATCTTGGTATATTCTAAGAGCCAGGAGGAGCACGAGAGACATCTCAGGATCGTGTTAGAGACGCTGAGACAAGAGAGGCTGTATGCCAAGCTCAGCAAATATGAGTTCTTCATGGATAGAGTACCATTCCTGGGATACATAATCACCGGAGATGGACTATCAGTTGACCCAGAGAAGATCAATATAGTAGAGACGTGGCCTACCCTTACATCAGTTACAAAGATAAGGAGTTTTCTCGGACTTGTCGGATATTATCGGAGGTTCGTGGAAAACTTCTCGAGGATCGTTGTGCCTATAACGCGACTGACGCGTAATGGCAAGGAGTTTATCTGGACTAAGGAGTGTCAGACGGCTTTCGATGAGTTGAAGTAGCGTCTGACATCAGCACCAATTTTGACCCTTCCTTCAGGATCGGGAGGATTTGTAGTGCATAGTGATGCGTCTGGGAGCGGATTAGGATATGTACTGATGCAATACGGCAAGGTGATAGCCTACACATCGAGACAGCTGAGAGTTCATGAGAAAAACTATCCGACGCATGATCTAGAGCTAGCTGCAGTAATATTTGCAGTAAAGCTATGGCGGTACTACCTTTATGGAGAGCATGTTAATATTTACACAGATCATAAAAAATCTGAAGTATGTCTACACTCAGAAGTAGCTTAACATAAGACAAAGGCGAGGGCTAGAGTTGATTGCAGACTATGATATAGAGTTGCAGTACCACCCTGGAAAAGCGAATATAGTAGCAGATCCTTTAAGCAAGAAGCCTATGGCATACTTTTGACGACTCAGCAGCAATTGTTAGAGGATGTTCAGGAGCTCGGGATAGAGGTTGTATTACCAAGCATGGATGGACAGATGTCTAGTCTACAGGTTCAATCTATATTGGTTGAGAGGATCAAGGTCGCCCTGCCTACAGATGCAAGATTTCGACGACTGCGGGAGAGGATAGAGGCCGGCATGCAGACGGGACTCAGGATTCATGAAGACGAAATATTGAGATATGGAGATCGCCTATATGTTCCGAGTGGCGAGCTACGCCAGGAGTTGATGACCGAGGCTCATAGCTTGATTTATTCTATTCATCCTGGGGGTACGAAGATGTAACGAGATCTGAGACAACATTACTGGTGGCATGGGATGAAGAGGGAGATTGCGAGATTCATGGCGAGATGTTTGATCTGTCAGAAAGTCAAGACTGAACATCAGAGGACTACAGGACTATTGCAGCCGCTTCCTATTTGTAAGTGGAAGTGGGAACACATTACCACGGGCTTTGTCATAGGGTTCCCGAGGAGCCCTAGCGAAAAGGATGCAGTCTTGGTTATCGTAGAACGACTCACCAAGTATGCATATTTCTTGCCCTTCAGAGTTGGGCAGTCCATGGAGATATTAGTTGACATGTATATGAGGCAGATAGTACGACTACGTGGAGTGCCTGTCAGCATTGTATCGGATCGTGATTCCAGATTCACGTTACATTTTTGGCGAACTATGTAGGAGAGTCTAGAAACTCGTCTCAAGTTCAGCATTGCATATCATCCACAGACTGATGGTCAGTCAGAGCGTATGATTCAGATACTAGAGGATATGTTGAGAGCGTGCATGATCGACTTTAGAGGATCTTAGGAGGACCATCTATACTTGGTGGAAATTCTCCTACAATAATAGTTATCAAACTAGGATACAGATGGCACCTTATGAGGTACTGTATGGTAGAAAGTGTAGGTCACCGGTATGTTGGAGTAACATGGTAGAGTGTATAATACTTGGTCCAGAGTTGGTAACACAGACAGTAAAAAATATAAAGCAGATTCAGAGCTAGCTGTGTGCAGCACAGGACAGACAGAAGCATTGGGCAGATGCACACCGCAGACCTTTGGAGTTCAAGGAAGGTGACTATGTATGTTTGAAGATATCGCCCACTCATGGTACCATCAGATTCGGGGACAGAGGCAAGCTGATTCCGAGGTACATCGGACCTCTTGACATCTTGGAACGAGTTGGCAAAGTGGCTTATCGTCTTGCATTGCCTCCATCATTAGAAGGAGTGCACGACGTATTTTACGTATCATAGTTGAGAAGATACTTGGCAGATCCTAGCCACATGCTTGATCATTCAGAGATTACAGTCGGGCCCAGTTTACCATATGCAGAGCAGCCAGTGGGGATACTCGATCATAGTAAGAAGATTTTGAGGGGTCGGACTATTCGACTAGTCAGGGTACATTGAAGCATCATTCACCAGGCGAGTCTACCTGGGAGCACGAGGATTCCATTCAACAGTGTTTCTGTATTTATTTGAGGACCAAGTTACGAATTTATATACTACATTCGATTACCTATTTATTTTTAAATTCTCGTAGCTATTATTCGTGTTATACTTTTAATTTTGGGGACAAAATTTTTCTAAGTTGGAAATGATGTAAACCCCCTAAATTATTTTTATAGGTAGACTAGTTTTGGTTAAAAAATTTTGGTTTAGCATTAGGTGTTTGAGGTTTAGAAGTTATGTTGCAGTTGTCTGATTATTTATTTTAACTCTTGGTGCACCCTACCGTTGTGGCAATATTCGGAGCCCAACAATAGCCCATAATTTCTAACTTATTATTGCACTCTTGACTTGACAAGCCAACCTAATTTAATTGCACAACTTTCTGGTCTCGAAATCCATTCTTTAATCCTGTGTCGTGTACCTTTGTCATTGCCATCCATTTTGTGACACAAACTCAACACGTTTAGCCGACCCAATTAAAGGGTCCAAGACTGACACCAAGCCTATACCGTTCATGATATTTGTGTCACTCCTAATTGAGACCCTATGTGCCCCCATTTAATTTAAGAGCACATGATATTTTATTTTAATTAAATTGGGGATACCAACTTTGACTAATCCTAACTTAACCCTAAATTAACCCAATACCCTATTCATTAAGCCCATGCAAAACACACAACACCTCCTCACCCTACATAACACCAAACACCACTTCCCACACCAAATTCCCATCATTTTTTATGCTTGTGTAAATACCCAAAAAGTTAATGGGCTTATTTGCAAATATAAAAATTGGTGTGACCACCCTATTGGCCAACACCAATGAAGAAACCCCCTCTCCCTCTCTTGAACGGTCAAATCAACCCCCTCTCTCTCCTCCTTTGGATGTACATTTCTTTCACGTGAAATCTGGGCTCCTCTGCATGCGCTATATTTATATATATGTCCTATTTATGTAGTGTTCCTGTATCCGAAGTAGTAGTATCACCCGTGTGACTCTGTGCTCGGAGCTACGTATGCCCCTTATGTCTCTGTGTACGGAGCTACAATTTTATTTTGGACAGCCCACGCGTCGAACATTATCTTCAAAATTGTGTCTCACTTAGGTAGTTATGCTAGATTACACCGGCGTTGCACTTGTTTCTTTCTGTTATACTACACTACCAGAAAAAGTCAAATTAGCAACGTAAAGAAACATCGCAAAATGACCAATAAACGTTGCTAATTACTTTTAGCAACATAATTAGCGACGTTTTACAGAAGTTGACTTTTAGCTAGTCGCTGAAAGAAAAAATGTCGCTATACCGACGTTTTTTAGCGACGTAAATGTGTCGCTAGATTAGCAACGTTTAGCGACGCAACGTCGCTAATTAGCGACGTGCTCATCTGTCACTTAACGTCGCTAATTAGCGACTTATATAGCAATGTTACAGCGACGTCTTTAATGACCTGACAATACTACCATGTCAGCAAGTTGCGACGTACAACGATTTTTTTAGCGATATTTTTAGCGATGTTATTAGCGACGTGTAGTAACGTCGCAACATAGCGACCTATTTAGCGACGTGTAGTAATATCGCTAAACGTTGCTAAACGTCACTTAAAACATTGCTAATTGTGCAGTAAAAAAATAAAAAAATAAATACTGAATTATTTCCATACTATTATTCCTACAGTTTATTAATTCACAATCTGTACTAATAGACCCGGAGCAACCCTTCGTTGAATTTCCTGGGTTTGCTGGCCCCCTTGGGTTGAACGCACAACACCGATAAATTAACATATATTTAATATAAATAATACAATAAAATTTGAAGAAAATAAAATATCCAACAAATATCGTCGTAAAGAATACAACAAATATATATCCAAACATTGAGTCTCATCCTAAATAATACAAAGAATACAAATATCTATCAAATATCCATTAAAATATCTATACTACTGCGGATCTGCAGGAGGATGACAACCGGCGCGCATGAAGGATAAGAACAGATCATACTGCTCCCGTGAAATCGACACCGATGTCGATGAAGAAGGCAGTGATGTCGGTGGAGTTTGTGTCGATGTAGGCACACCAGGAGGACGTATCCGCTCCAACTCTGTGAGTCGCTGGTTGTAAAAATCCATGGTAGATAACAGCCTCATACTGCTATGAACCATTGAATCCTGCATAATCGTCAGCCTCTCGCCCATAGATAGCTATGATGCCTGCAGCTCCGTCACGCTGTGCTCTGTCGAGGCTCTAAGATCATTTGTCAAATCCCCGAGCTTCAGGATGCTGCGATCGAGCATATCGAATAGTGCGATGAGCGTCGGATTATCTGCCTGCATCTAGGACCGGGACTGCTCCTCCATCCTTCGCAGCAACTCGTCATGGAGAGATACAATCTGACGGTCAACGGCCTCCTAGACTCTGGCCGATGACTGCCAGGTCTATAGGGATTGCGCACTTATCGGGGAGGCCCTAAATGACCGCGTTGCAACCAGGGCGCCATAGGATCCTGTACCGTAGTACGTACCCCTCTGAAGACTACCAGCGGTGGTCACCCATAGGTCGTCCACCGAGGGAGCTGGAGCGAGCTGCGAGGAAGTACCAGCCTCTCCAGCTGTAGGTGCACTAGCAGTCGCCCGCTCACGCAGCCTAAGATACTCGGCCTAAAAAAGTTTGGATACTCGATAATTGCCTAAGTTATATTAAAATTAACACAAAGTAAAGTAATACTTACATAGGTCTGCGAGGCCCTCTCATCAATAAGATTTCCATCCTTGCGATGGGTGGGCAAGGAGACGGTCACCATGTTTGCATCCTCACCCCTCTGTACCTGTTAAAAGTATATTATTTAGTAATAAAATTAAATATTTTTTTTACTACAATTTTATTGTACATACATTTAATATATATTAAGTAAAAAACATACCAAACGACGAAAAAGTTCCGTCATCAGAATCGAGCCACCACACCACTTTGCACAATTCCTTCTAGCCGCCTTGGCCTTCTTAGACCTTTCCTTGTAGCTCGGATCATCGAATCTAGCCCTCATCACAGTCCACTGCTCAGACGTGATCCAATCTTGTATCAGTTTTCCAGCACGATCACGAGCCTTCTGGTCATCCAGAGCATTACGTATAAGCTTGGCGACAACGGTAGGAAACATCCGCTCGATCAACTCGGCCCGGTGCGGAGGATAGAAATATGTTTGCTACAATAAATAATTTAGTAAGTGAGCATCATGGATAAGTTATATAATATGCATAAATTAGAGGACTTATATAATATACTTTTACCTTGAAGTGCGCAAACCAGAATGCCTTTCTCTCCTCTGAAGCTTCAGAGTAGTTGATCCAAGGGCCACATAGTTGTTTCTCAGAAATAGGCCCAGGCGTCTCTGAACCGACGATGGACGATATCTATACAGAGATAATTATTTAGATCGAAAAATTCAATATATGATGAATAAAGAAATACACGATATATATGATGCTAAACCATCTAATTGACTTACTTTGTACCGTCGGCCCAAATCTCTGTCCTCGTCTCCTCCGGAGTTGCGCATAGAGGATCTAGCTGTTGCTGGGACAACGTCCGCACGACCTCCTCTACATGCTCATCTGTCTCCATGGTTCCGTCAGCAGGAGGAACGTTGGACGAGGGAGTACTATCACGCTTGGAACTACTCGTCCCAGTAGTGATGCCACGTAATGTCATCGTAGTCGGAGATGTGACTGATCGATATACTGGAGTACTGGGCGATGACGATCCGGAACCAACAGTAGGCAGTACCGAAGGAGTACTATGTCTACCTCGGGACCTGCATAACCCTCCGCGTCGTCCTGTCATAACTGATAACAACATATAATGAATAAAGAAATACACAAATATATAGTACATTCTACTGTCAAAATATTATGCATATCTCACAGCATTCATAGAATTGTATAGTAAATAAATAGTGGTGTCACAAGTCTAAATGTATAGTACATTCTACAGTCAAAATATAATACATATATTCGTCAAAATAGTACATTCTACAGTCAAAATATAGTTATATTCTAAAGGTAAAATATTTTATTTTCAATCATCTTCAGAAAATTCATCTTGTTTGCCTTCCTCGTCCTACTCTTACTCTTCCTTCTCCTCGTTTTCACTTTTATCTACTTCGTCTTTGTCTTCTTCTTCGTCTTCCTCTTCGAATAATTCTACATCTTCTACATTATTACTCGTATAATGAGTAACTTCTGTTGAGTTCACGTCTACAATATTTGTTACAAGAGGTAGCTCGTCCTCCTGATAAGCTATTTTGTCAATATCAAAGGTATTTCTAGCTTTAGTCTTGCATATTGCCCACCAATCCGACCTCGCTATACCCCGTCTAAGATAAATTGTGAAGTACCCGAGCTGAGCCTGACTTGATAGGACAAATGGTTCGTAGCCTTGATATTTACGCTTGTAGTTTATATCCACATGGCCATGCTTGTCAATTTTCCATCCTTGATCTTGAATAGGATCGAACCATTCATATTTGAATAGCACGATATTAGCAGGTTCTGTGCCATAATTATATATCAACTCCACAATCTCTCGTAAGATGCCAAAGAAATTATTGCCTGGATCGACGTCTTTGTAGTTCGAAAATTTGATACACAAACAACTATTTTTCGTGGAATCAAGATTCAGAAAGCTGTCTCTGATAGGAGCATTTGTTGACTTAAACTTAAACCCATTTACACAGAAACTTGGCCATATTTTAATGGCAGTAATTGGTCCCTTGGCTAGAGTTCTAATAGAATCAGTCTCGGGTGTTATTAGACGATCGACCTAAATACCAAAGTAGCAATAGTAAATTATTTGTTTTGTAAGTGAAGAAATAAAAAGTAATTACCAAGCACCATACATATGCGCTCAACCAAGAAGGAAAATAATATCTTATTTCTTGTTCTACTTCTTCGTCTATTATGTAGGGTCTAACCGACCTCAACTCATCATTATATGTGCTGAAAATAATGAAGCAACTGCTGATTAGTAGCATAATAGTAGCTTATACTATTAGATTGAGATGATATAAACATGGACGTATTAATTACTTACCCCTCTAGCTTCTCCACTTCATCCTCGTCGCAATTGAGTAATATATACAACTGAGCAGCCCTTAGCTCATCGTCATTCAAATATCTCTTCTTCATTTTCCCCGAAGGCTTTCCGGACAATCAGTCGATTATAGTATTCTTGCGATATGTTAAAATTGGACTTGATGCTCAATAATCTTGTAACCACCTCCAACTGTGAATGATCCTCACAACTAGGATATAGTGGAGTCCTTGCATTCTCCAGCAACTCCATAAACTTTGCAGCATCGACATTCGGTGCCTCCTCAGCTGTATCATAATTGTCGGAATTGAAACTAGGCCCCGCCGCATCAAAAACCAAGTTCACCCACCCGTCTTCATAAGCAGCGTGGTCGTGGACATCCATATACAGCTCCACATAAGACTTCGACTCCGATGCTAGAGGCATAAGTTCTCCGTGCGCGGTCCATTGATAGTAATTCGGCGTGAAGCCCTTCGAGTACAAATGATATGTGACTTCTACTTCTGGATGATATTTCAACTTGCGACATCTCATACACGGACACTTAATTTTGGTACCGTCCATGTACTGAGGGAACGCCTTGGCGAACTGCAAGAACTGCTATACACCCTCAATAAATTTATCCCGTATACCGCATATATCATCAGAATGATGGTTGTACATCCACGAAAGATAACGCAGATAGTAATTCATATCCATTTCTAGATACTTCCATAAAAATGACAGTATGTATCCTATAAATCATTATATACAGTATAATTCTATGGAGGAAGGTAAGAACTGCTCTAACTTGATACAAAATGCCCTATGTGTGCGTGTGTGTGTACATATGGTTTGAATAAAAACCTTAGTTCTTTCCTAATTTAGTTCTTTGTTTCTTTATAATTTATTCAATTTTCTTGGCTAAGTGTGATTGTTCTCCTCCAATTCCTGACCAAATGGGAAGAGGACCCTTCAATTTGGTATCAATTGGTATCAGAGCCTTTGGGTCATGCTCTAGAAGCTAGTGGAGAGCACGACTCGAGCAGCCATGGCTCCAGAGATGGATCTCTCCAAAGAATCAATACCTACCTGATGCAAATGGGAGGATACTTGCGTTGAAAGGTACAATTCATCACTTGAACCATAAAAATTTGATAGGTTGATAGCGGAATTGGCTATGTCAAGAAGAGGGTTTGAGTTTCCACCATATGCTCCATCTATGGCAATACCTCAATCCCCTCTAAACATACCAAATATACCATAATTTGGTATAAATCCAGCTGGAATGGCACCAAATCTACCATAATTTTGTATGATCCCTACTGGAGTAGCTTAATCCATTCCTCAAACAAATTAAACAACCCCACTAAAATAATTTTTTATCAAAACCCTTGCCAAACTACAACATATTACCAATTTCCTCATAACCAGAGAACAACTCCAGGATTTCAAGCAACTCGTGCTCAATCCAAATGTCACTGCAACAAACCCTAGTTTTCCTACATCACTTATGATATCTTCCCCATGTATAAGTGCATAGTATGCACAGGTTGTGCACTGCAGTATTGGAGTATTGGGCTGGCCAGGATTTCAGTGTGAGATGTGGGAGTGTTGTACAGGCCAAGAGGGAGTCGCAGTACACTCTTGTGCACTGCAGTGAAGAGAAAAAGCAACAAGTGGATGCACAGCAGCATCAAGGGGAGCAACTGTAGCAGTAAGAAGAGCAACTACAACAGCAATGCACAGCAAGCAGGGTTAGGGTTAGGGTTAGTGTATGTTCGCGTGTGTGTTTGTGTGTGTGTGTGTGTGTGTGTGTGTGTGTGTGTATTCGAGTTAGGGTTAGGGTTAGTGTGTGTCATGTCATGTCGTGTCATATCATGTTGTGTTATGTCATGTCGTGTTAGAGAGAAAGAGAGAGACAGAGAAAGGAGACAAAGAGAGGAGCTCACCGAGGAAGGGAGCCGGAGGAAGGAGGAGCTGACGACGGAGGGGGAGGACGCGGCCGGAGGGGAGTCGTCGGGAGGGAGGAGGGGACGCTGGAGGGAGGAGGGGAGCCAGAGTGGGAGGACACGACCGGAGGGGGGTCGCCGGAGGTAGGAAAGGAGCCGGAGGAAGGAGGAGCCCGAGGGGGGTTTCAAATTTGGGAGAGGGAGAGGGAGAGATTGAAGGAAATTAGGGAAATCAACCCTAAATGAAACAAATTTAGCGACATTTTAGTGACGCCAATAATGACGTTGCTAAGTTAGCGACGTCTTTAACGTCACTAATGACGTCGCTAAATGTCTAAAAGATATACTTCACTAAATACGTCGCTAAACGTCGCTAAATAAAACATATTAGCGACGTTTAGCTACCTTAATTAAACTTATAGCGACTAATATTTTAAAACTGAATAAAAGTAGCTAAACGTCACTAAATATCGCCAATTAGGATGTCTTACGATGTTTTTACACGGAGTCGCTAATTTATATTATATTAGCGACATTTTTCGTTGACGTCACTAAAAAATGTCGCTAATCTCGCTTATTCTAGTAGTGTTATGGCATGCTGTATTTTTGTACCTTGTTACGTCCCTCTGAGGACCTGGTCCACTGCCAGTTTTGCAGCATAGACTATTACGGAGCCTTGGAGTCGCTGATGGTGTTGCTTGTCTTGCAGGCATTGGTGCCAGGTACTTATATCATTTCTACCGAAGTTATGGTTACTTTATTCATATTATTTATTCATCTGCTATTGTAGCCTAATTTTTATAGACTCATATCTCTTCTCGAGTCTATTCGAGTTTGTGTGTTTACTTGGCGGCCGATTGTAGCGCATGTAGCTCATTCTTGTGTATTTCTGTTCATTATGGATTGAGACATAGATGTTTATATTTATTGGATTATTTAGATAGTGACCATTTTTATACAGCTTATACGTATTCGAGTCGGACCAGAGTATGGTCGAATGCGTAGCTGGCATGTTGTGTATTCCTGGTCCTATATATTTTGGGACCGGGGCATGACACCTCTACATACTTACACAGCCGACATCTTCATTCTTCATCCTTCTTCTTCTTCTTCTTCATTCTTCTTCTTCTTCTTTATTTCTTCAACAGCCCTAGAACCACCGGAGCAACCCAACCCGCTGCCTCCTACACCCTTGCCTCCACCATAGACCACCAATCCAACCGCCGCTGCCAACTCTCCTCCATGAACCACCCGCTGCAGCCACCTTCACCGCCTCCACCTTTATTGCCTTCATAACCTCGACCACTAACTCCGCTACCTCGTCGGAGCAAGCCGCCACTGCCTCCACTGTGTTTGATGATAAACAAAAGAATAAAACTAGGTTTATACGGAACCCTTTCTTTGTTTATGAAAAAAAAGAGTACAATTAATCCTATACGAGGATGTTAAGTACAATAAAAATAATTCTAGGGAAAATTGTTATAGGATTCTGATCTGCGGTCGATCACTTTGTCCCTTGGACCATACGATGATGAAGAAGTGCTGTAGAAGAAGAAGAAGCTTCAAATATTGCAGGAGGGATTGAATTCTTGTTGCCAAAGTCGCCAATCACTACTCTTTGTCTGTGCTCTCTCTCTCTCTCTGATCTCTTGATCTCTACCCTTTTTTCGAACCCGATCTCCTGTGACCGGAGGTCTCTATTTATAGAGCTCAGTCACAGTAACTGTCCAGTCGGTGTAGAAGCCAAACTGTGAAGAGAGTTGTACTCTTTACGTGGCGGTTATAATAACTGCTACCCACGTCTGAATGATCTCCTGAATCCGTGTATGTCGTGTGTCCCATTATGAGGTAATGCGTATAACTGCTTCTCGAAGATCACGGCATGCAAGACACGTAGGTAACTGCCCCTCGCGAAAAGATGGTTGGCATCCCCGCCACTGCTTTAAGTATACGTAGCTAGCCTTGTCATCCCCGCCCTCTAGTACTATCATTCTGGAGCATGACACAGTTTTAGTGGTGGCCCATGCAGGTCTATTTGAGAGGATTATATCTGTCGGAGTAGGTTTTATCTTGTTTTTAAAGATATGTCGGGGTTGTTGCTGTTGCTAGATGTCTCAATCCTAAAACTGTTCTACATGATCCCTAGTCATTTATCTCCATCCATAATTCATATCTGATATCTGCTTATTCGTTGATTTAACCTGTTCTTCGATTGACTATTGTGTCTTAACTTTTAGGGAAACTATTCCTGTTACTATTGGCCAGATGGATCAAGCGCAGCTTAAGGAGGGTCAGCATTTGGGAGCCCAGCTTATTTATGGAGATAGACCTCATCATTCAGGGGCAGAGTCTAGAGCAGACCCAGAGGCAGATCGACCGGCAGTACCGGACCAGCAGGCAGCACCAGTGTACCCAGTTCAGCCTGAGCAGCCAGAGAGTGTTGTCCAAGCAATAATGGATGTTCTTTGAGGTTTTATGATGACCCAGCAGCACCAGAGTGATGTACTCACTCAGTCGGTCCAGACAACGTTGGAGCGAGGTGGTTCTCAGATCCATAATTCTACGACCAGCTTCAGGCGTCTCTGTCCTCCGTACATCAATGATACAGAAGATGCAATTTCATCCGATGCTTAGCTGTAGGACACTGAGGCCATCTTGGAGGCAACATGGACTCTGAATACAGAGCATATAGCAGTGGTAAGGCTACAGTTGTTGGACTTGGCTAGTAATTGGTGGGCAGCGCAGGAGGGTTCTCTCGCACATCAATTTTATGGGCAATACTTTTACTAAGAGGTTCCAGGCGAGGTATTTTGACGTGGTGGCATGTTACGAGCTTCAGCAAAGGTTTAACAACCACGGGTAGGAGGGCAGGACCGTCGACGGTTATACGGTGGAGTTTGAAGGGCTTAGTCAATTTGCTCCCACTTTGGTAGCGACCGAGTTGGAGAGAGCGAGGAGGTTCTAGCAGGGACTCTATTTAGATATTATCTTAGCGGTAGAGAAGCATGAGTTTCAGACCTTCAATGCAGTGATACGGGCAACTAGGAGGTATGAGTACACATCACAGAGGATTACAGATCGAGTTGGAAGCCAGAAGAGGCCCAACGTTTCAGGAGGATCAGCATCCCAATCATCAGCACCAGCTTCAGCAGTTCGAGCCCTAATGATTGGATCCTCAAGAAGAAAATCATCATCTCTGTAGTCTTCTCAGTCATGCTCTCAGCAGAGGCAGTTATCTTCTTCTTCTTCCCGTAGTTGTTTCCATTGCAGGAAACCTAGGCATATAATATCAGAGTATCGTAGGGCATAGGGATTGTGCTTGGTGTATGGGGGTATCAGACCATATGGTCGAAGCATGTCCAAGGAGGAACCTGACTAGATCATCATCAGCCCAAAGAGTAGTTCGGCTAGCAGTGCTACAATACAGGGCACCAGCACCAGTGGAGCAAAAGCAGATTAAGAGATCTTTGTCTCCACAGGCTCAGGCATTCAAGCAGAGGCTATAGGCAAGACCTAGAGGTCAGAAGCAGAGGGTACCACCACCCAGAGAAGAGGGTTGAGCCTTCTTGCTAGCGGTGGAGGAGGCTTTGTTGGCAGAAGAGGTGGTAGCAGGTACCATTCTCGTCCACTTTTATTCAGCTTCAGCTTTATTTGATTCTGGTGCATCGCATTCATTTATATATGCACGCTTTGCAACACGATTTGGATTGGAGTCCGAGTTCTTTCTTGTAAAGTTGAATATACTTAATAATAATGGTCTCGTGGGAGTAGATTGAGTATACCCCTCATGTTAAGTTATAATATGCGGGAGAGAGTTTCTCACGAGGTTGATAGAGTATCCTATGGGCGATTATGATGTCGTTCTTGGGATGGATTGGTTCAATACGAGACACAGGATGATAGGTTGCCATTGTGGCAAGATTATCTTTCGTGTACCTGGTGGGGAGGAATTCCCATTCTTGAGAGGAATAGTAGAGTCACCGGAGGTTACATTGATGATGGCGGAGGCCGAGGAGGCACAGTTTCCCAGGATAGTTTGTGAGTTTCTTGACGTATTTCTCGATGAGCTACTAGGTGTACCACCAGTTAGATATACGGAGTTCTATAATGATTTGATCCCGGTAGCAGAGCCAGTTTCGAAAAGAGTTTACAGGATGTCAACTTCTGAGCTGGAGATCTTGTACCGGATGATTGAGGATTTAAGATCCAAGGGATTAATTAGAACTAGTGCATCGCCTTGGAGAGCCCCGTTACTTCTTGTTAAAAAGAAGGATGGTTCATCACGTTTAGTTATTGATTATAGAACTTTAAATGTGGCAACCATTAAGAACAAGTATCCCTTGCCCAGAAAAAATAACTTGTTTAATCAGCTCAGTGGGGCAGCTGTATTTTCTAATATTGATTTACGGTCTGGGTATCATCAGATCAGAGTCAGAGAGCAGGACATACCCTAGACGACATTTAGATCTAGATATGGTCATTGGCAGTTCCTAGTTGTGCCATTTGGAGCGGCCAATGCACTAGCTATATTCATGTCCTTCCTGAATAGCATCTTCATGCCCTACCTAGACCACTTTGTGATAGTATTTATTGATGATATCTTGGTCTATAGTCGGAGTGAGGAAGAGCATGAGCAGCATCTTCGTGTAGTTCTTTAGATTCTTTGAGAGTAGCAGCTATACGCGAAGTTCAGCAAGTGTGAGTTATGGCTTGATCGTATCTCATTCTTGGGATATATCATTCTAGTGGAGGAGTCGAGGTGGATCCCAAGTAGGTGGAGGCTATTGAGAGTTAGTCAGTACCCCATACAACTTCAGATGTGCACAGTTTATTGCGTCTAGTAGGCTACTACAGATGGTTTATAGCAGACTTTGCTAGGATCTTCGCACCCTTGACAAGGCTGGCGTGTAAGAATGTACGCTTTGAGTGGTCAGATGCTTTTTAGACATCTTTCGAGAAGCTCAAGCGTAGTTTAATTTTGGCTCCTATTCTGATACTTCCAGTAGGACCAGGTGGGTTCTCAGTGTATTATAATGCTTCAGGAATAGGACTAGGGTGTGTCCTTATGCATCATGGCAGTGTGATAGCTTATGCATCTCGGCAGCTTTGAGATCATGAGAAGAGTTATCCGATGCATGATCTTGAGTTGGAAGCAGTATTGTTTGTACTTAAGCTCTGGAGACATTACCTATATGATGATCGAGTAGAGATCTTCACAGACCACAAGAGCTTAAGGTATGTGTTCACACAGAAGGAACTAAATATGCGGCAGAGGAGGTGGCTCAAGTTATTGACAGACTATGATGTTGACCTTCAATATCATCCAAGGAATATCAATGTCGTAGCAGACGCCTTGAGTAGGAGAGGAGGAGCTTATTTCTTGACGGAGTAGTACCAAAATTTTAAGGATCTGTAGAGATAGATATCGAGGTAGTATTACCTGGTTATATCTATTTGATGGTGAGTCTGCAGGTCCAGTCATCTATAGTTGAGAGGATCGAAACAGAGCAGACTGGTGATGTTAGGCTTCAGTGGCTCAGAGCAGAGTGTGAGTCAGGATGGGGACCAGAGTTGAGCATTCATGAGGATGGGACTCTCAGGTTTGGGAATCCATTTTGTGTACCAAGTGGAGATATCCAGCAAGAGATTATGTCAGAGGCCCATAGTTCTCAGTACTGAGTGTATCCAGGAGGGACGAAGATGTATCGAGATATTCGTCAGCACTTTTGGTGGAATGATATAAATAGGGAGATAGCTCAGTTCATTTCTCGGCGTTTAGTTTGTCAGCAGGTCAAGGCTGAGCATCAAAGGTCGGCCGAACTACTTCAGCCTTTACCAATTTTGGAGTGGAAGTGGGACCATATTACAATATACTTTGTGACCGGTCTTTCTAGATCCCCGTCTGGCAGAGATGCTATATGGGTTATAGTGGATCGACTCATGAAGGTTAATCACTTTTTTCCTTTCTGAGTGGGCCAGTCTACAAAGCAGCTAGCCGAGATGTACTTAAGACGGATAGTCAGACTGTATGGCGTGCCTTTTAGCATAATCTCAGATAGAGATTTATGGT
Source organism: Iris macrosiphon (assembly GCA_036927795.1). NCBI lineage: Eukaryota > Viridiplantae > Streptophyta > Magnoliopsida > Asparagales > Iridaceae > Iris > Iris macrosiphon. Next base: position 21,704,449 of record JAYESA010000014.1, read on the forward strand.
TCACGTCTCATTTCTGGCAGAGCTTATAGCAGAGTCTAGGTACTAGGTTGAAGTTCAGTTCAGCCTATAATCCATAGATAGACAGGCAGTAGGAGCGTACTATTCAGACTTTAGAGGATATTCTTCGAGGTTGTACACTTCACTTCGATGGATCTTAGGAGGATCACTTGCATCTATTAGGGTTCTCCTATAACATTAGCTTCCAGGAGAGCATTCAGATGACACCCTTCGAGGCTTTGTATGGTAGGAGATACAGATCACCGTTAGCATGGGATGACATTGGCGAGAGGCAGATGCTTGGTCCAGAGATGATTGCTCAGTCGGTTGGAGTGATCAGGCAGATCAGAGAGCATCTCAGAGTGGCTCAGGATCGCCAACATCATTGGGCAGATCAGCACCGTCGTCATCATGAATTCTCTGTCGACGACCATGTATTTTTGAGGATTTTGTCTACCCATGGATTTATCAGATTTGGAGTACGGGGGAAGCTTAGTCCTAGATATATAGGCTTGTTCGATATTCTCGAGCGAGTTGGAGACGTATCTTATCGTCTAGTCCTTTTACCATCACTTTGCGAAGTACATGACGTCTTTCACGTATCTCAGTTGCGCCAGTATATTCCGGACCCGAGCCATGGCCTGGATTATTCTGAGTTGGTCGTTGGTATCGTATGAGAAGAGGCTTGTGTCTATTTTGGACCAAAGGGAGAAGGTTCTCATGAACCGGACTATTAGATTAGTTCGTGTTACTTGGGGGCATCACTTACTAGACGAGTCGACATGGGAGCACGAGGATGATATGCGTACTTGTTATCCATTTTTCTTAGACCCGGGAGGTATACTTGTTTGTATACCCGTGTCTTATCTTAGCCTATGCATATGATTAATTGTTGGAATATTTGTTTGTTATTATTTCTCTTCTAATTTCTTATTGTTGCCCAAGAAATTTCATGCTCACATAAGTTTTCTGCATATTTTTAGTTTCGTGCTTGCTTTCTTAGATTTTCTTGTTAGTTGATTTAGATCCTTGTTAAAATTTCGAGGACAAAATTTTTCTAAGGAGAGGAGAGTTGTGAGACTCGTCTTATAGTATTCATATTTTATGCGGATATGTATTTTTGTTCTATTTATTGTATTTTATTGGATCTCGAGGAAGCTCAAAAATTTTTAAAATTGAAACTTTACTACCTGACCGGTATACCGATGGTATACTGTTCGGCAGATATTTGTTTCACTTTTTAGATATTTTGGGATTCCTCTATATATAGTACTTACTTTCTTTTCTTTTCTTTCCTTCTCTTTTTTTCCATCTCTTCACCCTTTCTCTCTCGAGCTTGGAGCTTGGTCTTGGGACCTGGAATATATTTTTTGAACCCCTTCGTGGTGGTGTACTAGAAGGTTTAGGCTGGGAGCTCGTTTTAGGCAAGTATACCTTGCTGATTTCGTGAAGTTCTTTTACTTTCCTGGAGCTTTGGTTATTATTTTTTAGCTTATTGCTTTACTATTATTGTTCATCTCGTGTTTTCTAGCCTTTTGACCGTTTTAATTTTTATTTCTCGTAGAATCTCGTTCCGTCCCTTTTTGGTAATTCGGTAACAAAAACTGTACCGGAGTTATGACCGTGAGATTTAGTCCATATTGTGATATAAGACTTACCACTTGACTTGACTCCTGGTTGGACATGGTTCTGGTAATTTTTGGAATTTGATTTGGATTCCAAAAATTATACCTGATATGATTTTAACCATATATATCCTTTGAAACTGGCATACCGACGGTATACCGATTTAGTTCGACTTAGATTTCTAGATATTTTATGTAAACCTTATCGGCATACCAACGATATAATATAGTGTACCGACGGTATACCGATCATCTCGACATTTTTGACCGACTTCAAGATATTTTCTTTGCCTGAATACCGACGGTATAGTACAGTATACAACGGTATATCGATTTGTGGAACTTTATTTTTCAGTAACTTTTTTGCCTACTTGGAACGACATATCGACGGTATACTACAGTATACCAACGGTATACCAATTTGTTGGAATCCAAAACTTGCTTTATTTTTCCTATCTCAGGAATGGTATACCGACGGTGTACTGGCCTGTACCGACGGTATACCGATCGTGCACTTTTTTTAAGAATTTTTAGTTTTTCATGATTTTATTTTGATTCTTCTGGCTTTTGTTTGGATACACGATGACTTGACCTAACTAGACTTGAACTTATATAGCTTTAGATGACTTGACTTGACTTGGCTTTACTCGATTTTACCAGGCTTTGCCCGGCTACACGTGATGACATGATTGACTGGAATTGACTTGGCATGACTCTACATGGCTTCATCGGACATGGCTTGAATTTGGTTTCACTTGGCTTCATCTAGATGGACTTGGCTTCACATGGTTGTACATGGCTTTACCTGGTTTCACATGGCTTTACCTGGCTTCACTTGGTTTCACGTAGCTTGGTTGTTGTCGTGGCTTCCATGAGTCCGTTTGTACAATGTAAATTAAAACTTATTTATATTATTATTAGAACTTGTTTTGTTGCATCATGTTTAGGATGGATTCTGCCAAATTTTATACTCGAATTCATATAAGAATCTGCTAGGGGTTAATAACTAGAGATTCACTTGGTACATTACTAGGAATTTTTCTAGATTACTTGCAGTCCCGGTTATTCATATAGTTATCGTGTGGTTATACAGTAGTTTATATTATGGAGTATGTTGAGGAGTATCCGGTGCTGGTTTGTGCTTATTGATATCCCTAACAGACTGCAGGGACATGCGAACAGAAGAAACTCTAGTATCGTATTGCATTATAATTGTTAGCAATTTGGATTGTGATAACCCTAGTTAGTTAAAGTATCAAGTCGTACTTATATAATTTGTCGTAATTGATGGATGATGGTTAGTTTAGGCTTTAAATGATCACACATTCTTTTTCTGCAAGTGTTATTCCATTGCTTATCAGTTTCGGATATGTTTCATTAAGAGTTTACAGTATTTCTTTTATTATCCTGAGATCATTTACATTCAGACTTTACTTTAAGTTATTTGTATTGCTTGTGTTGTTGGTTTAAGTTTCTAGATTGGTTTCCTTTGGTGCTATTTGGGGTCTGACCCCACTGGTTTTATATGGCCAGATCCAGTAGCAGTACTGGAGGATCTTTCGTACCTTCTAGAGGATAGTGACCACAAAGAGCACCAGACCGCTTGAGTAGGTTTTCTTACTTTCCCACCATGATGTACATTCTACTTTTGTTGGTGGTTAGCCACCGAGCACGTGTTTAGCTCATGTTTTGGTTTGATATCTTAGCCTATTGGCAATGGCATGATTGACATATCCTAGGGTTGATCATGTATGATTCAGATTCTGCCTAGTTTATTCATTTTGTGTTTACTAGCATCATGATCATCTGTATATTATAGTTCGGGATGCTTTACTATTATATTTCAGTGGATCTTACATCTTGTTATTATTCATGTTATTCTTTTGATTGAGACACTAGGGTTATTGGACCTAGGCTTGACTGTTGGTTTATAATAGTGACCCCTCATGTCTTATAGCTTCACCGTATATGCGGAGTACCAGTGTGCTCTAAGTATACGTAGCTGGCTTTATCAGCCTCGCCCTCTAGTATTCTGGTTCTGGGGCATGACACACTCGGAGGATTGCGGCTTGGATTAAAGAGGATAAGCGAGGGTTATCTTATTATCCATGGAGATGTGTTAGTCCTTGCTTCTGGGTCTTTGTTTTCCTCCTTCTTTGGACAACATATGTATATTTTTTGGACTGCATCTAGTTGTACATTTACGTATATTTTGTATATTCAGTTGATGTATCTTTACATTATGTCAATTCTCAAGATTAGGTATGCATATCTGTTTGGTAAACCTTACCCATCGCATAAATGAATTACTCTTTATTATTTCTTGTGTTGATTGGATTGAGATAGGATTTATAAGAGATTTACCTTTTTAGAATCTCAATCCATAATTTTTGCTCCCTTGAAATTCCATTCACCTCGTTATCTTTGAAATTATTGAATTGATAAGTTGATTTTTGATCTTTGATCCTTCCCTGTACGTTATTGATACCTTGTGTCCTTATTGTTCAGGGGCACTTTTTCTATTCCGTAGAATCCTTTGTCAGAATCCCATTAGTCAGTACCAGTGGTAGCTCAGTAGTCAGTTGAGGCAGCACCAGAGTATCACCAATAATAGTATCAGGTAGAACCAGAATAATGTACTTACTATGGGAAGATGGGACATCTCAGATCAAGTTTTTGGAAAACTAATGTGCGATGCTTCGTATATATAGCATTGGATCATACAGTTAGTACTTGTCCTTATTCATCTCGAGGACGACTAGCAATACCCGATGCACCACCTCAGGTGTTTCAGTCACCTCAGATATTACTTGATAAAGTGGTTGATCAGAGTGAGCCAGCACTAGAAGTACAGTCGTTGGCGTATCAACCACTACCAACTCAAGCTCAGAAGGTCGGGCAGCGCAGAGCACAGTTGTATGCGTAGTCTCAGGGGTAGTTTCATTGTCCTATCCTGCACAAGGGCTGTACCTCAGGGGACACAGGTACCACCTTCATGATTTTATCTCAAGTATGTCTTTCATTAGCAGGCCAGGCATTGGTAGTGTATCTTGCGTTCCCGTCGACGACCTTGTATTCCACTTATACTTGGAGTGCAACTGTCGGCTCGACTTATTCAGTGAGCGGAGACGAGTTTCTAGTCCCACTCTTCTATATGCGTATCTCTTGATACGTGATATATATCATGTGTCCCAACTTTGAAGGTACGTCCTCGGCAGAGTCATGTCTTCGATTAAGTCATTAGTACCGACTTACCTCGAGACTTGACCCTTATCTATTTTGGTTGTCAGAGTAGGCCAGCGAGGATGGATTCTACTCAGCTGACTCACGAGACATATTTATTCAAATGCCTCCACCCTTTCTCTTTTCTGGTTGTGTTATTGCTTGTGCATTTACTTATATTACTGATTGCTTTCATTACCTGTCTATATGCCATATTTTATTTTATAGAGATAGTTGTGTTTTCTTGTGGTTTTGGTTTTGGTTTCTAGCTCGACTAGCCTTATTGAAATTTCGAGGACAAAATTTTTCTTAAGATGGAAGAGTTGTTAGACACGTTTCACAGTATCGATATTTGTATCCAGATACATAATTATTTTTTTATTTTTTATTTTTTATCATATTTCTTAGTATTCAGGATTTCTTGTTCTTAATAAAATACTTAACGACTTATATATATATAATCTATGTCTTTCAGCCAGTATATCGTCGGTATGTCGATTTTGGCTATTTTGGTTGTCTTTGCCTATTTTGGGTTTTTTTTTCCATTTTTGAGATTTTTTTTTAACTTTATTGATCGTTGAGCATAATATTATGACATTGTATAATTATAATTATTTGTACACCCTATGTACTTAACACAATCATATGTCCTTTACTGACACCATGTCTTACATGTGCCTTTACCTTTACTATTTATTGTTCCTATACTGACTCATCGTAGTGCACTCATGTCTTCTTATTTCTCGTACATGCTAGTAGATAGTGGCTCGTAGTGACGCACTCCTGACCATGATCCTTTTATTGTACTTTATAGTTGTTCATAGTGGCGCACTCCTATTTTATTGTTAATATATTTTCCTGTTGTGGATTATCTTTACTTGTGCTTTGAACTGTCAAATCATTATCCATTCTCGCATATCCCTGTGGGGTGTCACGCCCCCATACCTAAAGGGATGGAACCGTCCTTGCTTGGGCGTGATGTCGCACGAGCCTAAGTGTCGCCCACGCAAGGCCAGGTTCGAACAGGCATTTGATAACTAGTTCACAAGGTCGTCATAGCGGAAGCATTGAATAAACACAAGTTTTGAATAAAAAATAAGTTCTTTATTGATATAGAAATAATGTTACAAGCAACGCTAGGACAATTTTCCATTGATCCAAAGTCAAAACAAATATTGTGGGCTTAACAAACAAAAAGAGTACAAAGAAATCCTACACAGAAAATCTAACACTACAAAAAATTAGTATTTTAGCAGCAAAAATTTTCGTTGCTAAAAGTGCCAAAATAGTTGCTAAAAGTTTTAGTAACAAAATTTTTTCATTGCTGGAACCGTTGTTTAAAGTGCGCCACCTAAAGTATCAGCAACAAAATTCTGAATTCGTTGCTGAATCCTTACTTTTTAGCAATGTGGCTTTTGTTTCGTTGCTTTTTTTTGGACAAATTTTTCGTTGCTAAAAGTAGAAGTCTTTAGCAACGATTGTTTGTCGTTGTTATATAATATATTTAGCAATGATAATATATCATTACAAAATGTACTAATTTTTTGGCAACTTACATATTTCATTGTTATATGTTGTAATTAGGAACGAACATTAATCCGTTGCAAAAAAAATTCAGAATTCATCATAATATTTTATAATAATTCATTATCAATGCTAAACAAAACTAAATATATAATATTATTAATTATATTTATTTATTTATTTATTATTTATTATTTATTTATTGTCCTTCTCATTTATGCACACAATAGTTTTGAATAAATTAACATAATAAAAAGTCATAAACTTTTCATAATAGACCTTTAATTGTTTTACAATCACATTCATCACAAAATTATACTTAAAAGAAAATGTCATAGCATAACTAAATGATTCTTAGAATACATAAAGATCTGAAACATCTCTACAAGCACCTTGCTCCACCAAATTTTTTTATTCTAATGAGGTATTGCTTCTATAATCACCACATTGTTTCATAAACATCTTCTCTAGACGGGCCGAAGCAGCTAGGGACTCCTCTAATTTTTTATTCATCTCTACTCGTACTGTATCAAATTTCTTATTTATCTATGATATCTCAGCCCTTAGCATAACCTCTGTCTCGAAAGTTCTGGATGTTGCAGTTGGGCGAGAGAAAGTTGTTGCCTTAGTATACGTGCCAAGACCCTGCCAATACAACATGAAGTAGATAATCACAAAATTGGTACTTCTAGTAATAACCAAGTCAAAAAAATTAACTTCTCACCAAAAAAACAAGAAACTGAAGATATTTATGTTGGCCCAATATTTGTGTTATGTTTTTGAATATGGCTAATCGATTAAGTTTAACATTATAGTAATCGATCAATCACTATAGTATCTTCTACTTAATCTCAATATTGTCCAGATATGTAATATTTGCTTCTGTATATTTTCTTGTTCTTCTAACATGTACTTGTAGAAAGAAATAAGCAAGATAAGCAATGGACATATGATATATGATGATGAGCCAAAGACTGTGTTATACCAGAAGATTTCGTCTAACCGCCTACGACTTATCTGGAGCCTCGCACCCGGGGGTTCCGCTGTCAAGGAAAAAAGCGTCTTCAAGTCAACAGATGTTTCAGAAGTTTGGCATCATCAGTGTTCTTAGTTTTTATATGTAATATTTTATTTATTTGAGTCTAGGATTGATGTAAGATGAGTCGCACTGGCAAATCCTAATACCTATACCCAGATACCTAGTCCACTCAAATAAACCAAAGAACCTATCCACCAAATCAGGCCACTTTTATTTACGAAGTCTACCATACTTAGAGACCGAACTCGGGCCAAATTTGTGCCGAACTCGGACCAAACTCAGTTACCCTTTTGGTATGAAATCAACCAGTTTAATTAGCTCCTGATTTCTTGGTCTCCAACGTTCAAAATTTAAATATTCCCTAACCGAACTTTAGCCCAATTCGGTTTGCCAATACCCTATAAAGAGAGTTGGATTTCTACATTCCTACTTACTCAACCATTTTCAATCTTTCTATCCTATAGTGAGTAAACCCTCATAGCCTAAACTTTCTTATCTCCAAGATCAACTCCCTTGCCTTCTAAGTGTCAAGTGCGGTATCGGTCTAGAAGTCTACAGAGTTGTGAAGAGCTTGATTCATCAACCCTCTTCTGAGTGAAGTTGCGAGCCTTCGGATCAAAACTCGTGGTGGGTGAAGTTGAGATACTTCGGATAAAATCTCGTAGGGTAAAGAAGTGGAAAGCCTTCCGATGAAAGTTTATGATTCACTATTGGTGATTATAGTAGATACAACTCCGAGCAAGAGTTCTCGGGACTTGACTAGTCCTCTCAGAGGGAAACCAGTCTACATCTTGGTGTTTGTGTTTGCTTTCTCTCTCCACTTTACTGCTTTACTTTACTGTCTTTATATACAATGTTAGTTAGCAACTGCCTTCTTTCTGATAATTTAAAATTGGTTAGATTATTCTGCTTTACTCTATTCACCCTCCTCTAGAGTTGCCTCACGGTCCTTCAATTTAGGGGTACTATTTCAGCATTTATACCATAATTAGTCTCCAATCTTTTTGCCAGAAAATGAAAAATTGGACAAGTTAGAGCATACTACAGTATTTATCCCATAATTCAATCTTGATACTGACATAAAGTAGATAATAGCCAAATTGGTACATTCAGCTATCTTTCAGTTAAATTCAACCTTTTACCATAAAAGTAAATTTTGGAGAAGAGATACGAACCATTTCATGCAGGATACAATAGCGCTTCCTTTTGGAAGTGGAGTAGTGGATCACTCGTCCTTTCTCACTATGTTGGCACTAGGGGCACATCAGCACTTCTTCTTTCTTTAAAAGATGCTTCTTCAATGACCCATTATTATCCGAAACAAAATCATCCTGAAGAAGAAAAGCAAGCCAAATTCTCGCATCTTGAAAATTTTCTAGAACTAAAAAAAATTAATCAAAACTGGAACTCACCACGAGTTTCTTTCCATGGGCAGAGGCCTTTCGACGATGATCAAGATTGTAATCTTTCGGTATATCATTTTATGGTGAAGCATATCCAATCTTTGTCATGCGAGAATTAAAAAATATATAGAGAGATGTTGCTCAACTTTCGCATTAACCAAAGGCAAGAACTTTGATGGCTACAAGTAATATGTTATTTTATCAACTTTATTATGTCCGATATGCATACTACTTTTAACAATGTACTACGCTTTACTTATAACTTGAAGCCATGGTCATTAGTTGTGACATGTTAATATATAAAAAGGAAAACCTTAATGCATTTATGCACAGACAGATCTCAAATATTCGACAACTATTTAATTCCTTACAAACCCAGTATCTGAACATACTAACAAACTCAACAAGTAGTACAGGTTTTAATTTCTAGAAATGTTTATTAGTTTCAGTCCTGTCATGTTATATCATCACAATATCAGAAGTCTACTTCATGATATTTTAGGAGTCAACATCAACAATTTAACTAGGGATGATTTTTTTAAAAATTCAATTCTAAAACTATCACCGTCACTTTTTTAATTAAGATTAGTTTGGTAATTGACATGGGTATTTTATTTTATGAGTATTGTATTGAAATATTGTGAATGTGTATTAATTATTTTTTGTATCATTTATTTATTACTAGTGTTAGATTTATTTTGGACTTATGTAGTGGACCTAACTAATTTAGTTAGATGCATGGACCCAACATTATATGTTAGTTTAGATTTAGCCTAATAATTATGTGTTTGTGAGTGTGTGTGGGTGGGTGTCAGTGAGATCGAGAGAGAGAGAGTGAGAGAAGCAACTATTGGAGATCACAGTGCAGTCTCAAGGAGATGTAGCTCGAGCCACACTGTGCAAGCAGCTAACTGCAACCCCAGTGTAGAGAAGTTCAGTTCAGCAAAGGAAGGGGTCTCGAGGCATTGAACACTGCAATAGCAGAAATTGAAGAGCAAGGTGCAACAGAGGATATAGGCATTAAGCTTGTGCATCAACTACACAGTTCAGTGCATTGTATCAGTCTCGTGCACAACAACTTCGTGGAGATGTTGCTCGAGCCACACTGTGCAGCCTGTGCAGTTCAGTAAGGGTGCAGTGATCAACTGCATTAACAGCAACAACAAGGTGCATCTCGAGTACTAGCAGCAGTCTCAGAAGGTAAGTTCAGAGCTCGTGCATACTTGAGCAGCAGCAACTTCATTAGGCAAGAGCAGTTGCAGTCTCCAACTGCACAGCTGATATAGCAAGTCACTGCAGACAGTGTACGGCCTCCCCTATACTTCAATACATAGCAGTTATTCCTCAGTTTCATAGAGCAACAGGCAATGAGGCAATTAGTTAAGGGGAGCTCGGGCATGGATTAGTGCATCAGTGCACTGGACTTTAGTTCTATAGTAGGAAGAGAGCAGTGCAGGAAGCTTCAACTTTTTGCACCAAGGCAGTTTGCATCAAGCCAGGCACAACAACTACAGAGTATCAGTATAAGCGCAGTAGCAGTAACACTATCTGTATCAGTTCAACAAAAACTATGCATTATTACCATAGAACCATTCAGTATCAGTAAACATGCACAACTGCAGTTCTTGAACAGCTCGTGCACATCATTACAACGGAATTAGTTCAGTAACAGCAACAGATTGTATCTACAGCAGCATAGTGTGGTATAACATTCATTAGCATACAACAAAGTAGCAGAGCACTGTAGCTCGTGCAGTCAGTAGAGGGATATCAGGTGCAACAGCATGTTGCTGCATCCAGCAATGTGCAATACAGCAGCTTTGGGAGTCTAATGTGCACAGCAAGGAGAAGAGCAATAGCTTTAGCAACAGTGCAATTCAGCAAACTACAAATCTCATTGAGCACTGCACATCAGCTTATGCATTCAACAAATGTCATCCACTGAATGTACTACAAATAGCAATATACTTCACACAGCAACTGAAGAACATCATCACAGTGCAATAGGGAATAACAACCAACTATGCAGCAATGCACTGAGCAGCAGAGTGCATCAACCTCACTGTGCAGTATCAACAAACAGAGGGAGAGAAGTAATAGCCATTCAGTGATCAACATCTAGGAGGTAAGGAGCAGCGCATTAATGCATTCATAAGTGCATACCAGCTCAAGCACTGTATTAAGATAAAGTGTACAAATTGAGGCCCTACATTACAGTGCTTTCTGTTCAGCACAGTATCAGCAGGCAAGGGTATGAGATCAGGGTGTTTAAGTCAGTGAGGATAGTCAAGTTGGTTAGTAGTTTAGTGTTAAGGCTAGTTTAATAGTAGTTAGATATGTATACTAGTATATTATATATGTTAGTAGTTAATAGTTTTAATAGTTAGTATATGATTAGTGTAGTTTAGTATTTGGGGCTATTAGCTATATATTAGCTATATGTATTATATGTTAAGTTAGTAGATAATATCAATATGCATGGTTAGTATTAAATAGATTAATAGCTATAAGTTGGTATATGGTTTAGTTATATTAGCAATATGAATGAGGTTGAATCACCTGGGATACCATGGTAATATCAAGGTTGTGGGTCGATACTCAAGGTATTATTTTTGAGTATCAAGATTGGTGTGTGGTAGTGTGATACGCATTGGTGCAAGGCCAAGGTATCCTATTTCATTAATTAGGTAAGTACTATATATATTCACTTGTATCTATAAACTACTATTTTTTATATTAAAACCTACGTATCCTGAGATACGGCATTTTGTGTATCCTAGTAGCTTAGCGTAGCTAGTGTGGCTTAGTGTCATAGTGTGTGGACCTAGTAACCTAGTCAGTTTAACTTAGAAATGGCTTTGTGACCTAGAATTGAACTAGTTTAACTTATTTTTATTCCAAACTTTGTATTAATATAATATTCCATATATAGGTCTGTATGACACCAATTGGGACACAGTTTGACATTCATTGCTTTCGACCACTAGCGAGTACATTCTCTGATAGTTTCTATTATTTGATAATTACTATAATACAAGTATTTAGAAATATTTTACATGACCCTTGACACATTGCTGTATGGACTAGTATACACATGGATCAGTCATGGGATGTTATATATATTATTTTATTGTTTCTCGTGTTCTCAATATTTAACTTAGATATTGTTTAACTTAGACAATATTCAATGTTCAAGGTTTATTGTTTATAAGGCCTTAGGTATCTTGTATCGTAACATGTCATGGTTGGATCCATTGTACTAGTCGGGGAAAAGAGAGAGTATTAGCTATATATGTGATCAAATCCTAGATAATGTTCAATGTTTAACTTAGCCAGTGTTTATCCAACGTTAAAGTAGACAATGTTCACCCAAGCCGATCACATATCTAACTAGTATTTCAATCACTTAGCATAGTTACAGCACTTCACCATACTCTAGTTCATTATCTCATTCTATTCTATTGTCTTGTTCTATTTTTATCGTGATCAGTGTATACCATATTATCCTTGTTTACCTGTTCTTCTACCATAGTTGATATTGTTTATTGTTTCTCGTCTTGTATTATATTCTCTATTTCTGTTTATAATCATTATCAATTAATTGGAACTACTATTGGGTTGTACTTAGCTCCAATCCTGACTGGATATATTTTTCAGATAAATGGTTAGAGAGGATATGTCCCACTTAGTACGAACCAACAAATGGAGTATCACCTGAGGATGTAGTGCCAGATATTGTGGCCATTTAGATTTCCCTACCATGTAGTAGTTATTTCTATTTAGATTATGGATTATATTATTATTTTGAGATCTTGAGTTGTGTTTAGATGTTGAGTTGGACATGTGATATTTTGAGTCTTGTATTTCTTTTTTTTCTATTCCATATCTTGCTTACATCTTCCTTTAGTTTTTTGTGTGATTGAGTATCATTTGGAATTGAGATGGCATGATAGTATTTTATATACATTGTGTGAGATATTAGATAGTATAGTAGACCAAGACAGTATTCTACCGCCAATGTTGCGACATAGGCTGGACGTACCTACGTACTCGTTCCCCTACGCAGGGTGCGGGTCGTGACACGTTTATAGTGGTGGGCCATGCAGGTCAGGCTTTGCAATAGTGCGATATCGTGGAAGTGCGATGACTTAGTTGTACTACTGTGAGCCTACGATAGGATAGGATATAGGACACTAGGATAAGAAAGGGATAATCAATCAAAACTAGGAATTCCAAATCTGATTTAAAATTGCTAATTTTGATTCCTTCTGAACACTTTGAATATTGTTGTCCTTCCTTGATAATATCTTATCTCGTGTCGAATTGATCTCTTTTATTTCGATCTGTCATCAGGATACCGCTGAAGATGCTTTACCAGCGCCCAGGCACAATGTCAGCATGATTAGTTATTTCATCACCTATGAGGGCAGCACCATCAGATGTTGTTCCAGAAGATACATTCCAGAGGTCAACTTCACCAATCCAGGTGGATATTTCTGCAGCTTTTGGAGGTGCTCCACCTCCGGTATAGAGGACAGCACCAGCAGTTGTAGGAGATCTTCCATTCCCGCCACCCGCAGTCGATCAGACGCAGATGTTCACATTCTTTCAGTAGATGATGGAGGCACAACAGCTACAATCAGAGGTTTTACGGAAGAGCATTGAGAATGCTCACCAGATTACGCTCACAGCAGTCGAGAGAGTCATATTATTCCAGCCACATACGACATCGCCTCAGCCCGATCCGCAGCAACCGAGGCCAGGGACTATCATTGACTTCAAAAGGATGGGACCTAAGGACTTTATGGGCACCGAGGGAATCTTGTACACAGATGATTGGATAGAGGACATTGAGAGGGTCCTGCGATTGGTGCAGATTCCTGAGAACTTGCAGGTAGAAGCGACAGGTAGCATGATGTTCGACATTGCGCTGAAATGGTTCAGGACATACCTCAGGATATCAGTATCGGGACTTACTTGGGAAGCTTTCAAGGAGCTTTTCAAAAAGAAATTCTTCCCGGATGTGGCTCAGAGCACTTTGGAGAGTCAATTTTAGAACCTTGTCCAAGGGAACTTGACAGTGGACGAGTATGCGGTAGAGTATTATCGATTGGGATAATTTGTTGAGGGACAGAATCCTCGGGCCAGGGCTAGGAAGTTCAGAAAGGGACTGAACATCTAGATTAAGTCTCATACTATTGGAGATAATACCGCTACATTTGAGGAAATTCTGAGACATGCACAACGGGCGAAGGATGATTTGGAGCTTGGCTCCAAGAGGCCGCGAGACACCGAATGAGCGAATAGTGGTACGGGCCCAGCGAAGCACACCCACTTTCAACAGCCGAGATTATATTAGTATCAGCAGTATCTTGTGCCAGTTAGGACACCCGATCAACAGATACAATAGTTCCAGAAGCCAGTGCATCAGGCACTGAGCAGCCTCAGAAGCAGATTCAGCAGACTTTTCCTTGTGCCTATTGTAGAAGGCATATGCATGATTGGTAGAACTGTCGAAAAAGACTAAGACTATGCTTGTATTGTGGTTCCCCTGACCATCAGGTGAAAGAATGTTCCAACAACCCGTATAGACCAGATCGAGGTTAGAGAGGTGGATCTAGGCCACCTGTGGCACCGTAGACTGCTCAACACCTACTTAGAGAGCCACCCCAACAGGGCGGGGCATTTGCAATGGCAGTCGGAGAGGAAGACACTTCAGGTGATAAGTTAGTTTATTTTGTCCTATCATGTTCTGTTCCTTTCCATCAGTTGTTTGTGTGTTTAGTTAGTACCTTATAGACTGCTTGTGTTTTATAGATAGTATATCTTTTCGGAGACTGCAAACTATGATGGACAGAGACCATAGTTAGTGATTTATTTTAAATTGTATATTTTATGTTTTAGTTTAGACTGGGGTTGACCTAGAGGGGTTAATATCATCTTTAATATCGAGGACAAATTTTTTCTAAGGTGGGTAGGATTATTATCCTCACTTTTTCAATTAAGGATAGTTTGGTAATTGACACGGGTATTTTATTTTAGGGGTATTATATTTAAATATTGTGCATGTGTATTAATTATTTATTGCATCATTTATTTATTATTAGTATTAGATTTATTTTGGACTTGTGTAGTGGACCTAACTAGTTTAGTTAGATGCATGGACCCAATATTATATGTTAGTTTAGATTGAGCCAAATAATTTGGCTCATGGTTTAAGAGGATGAATTAATTAGTAAAACTATTAGACTATAACCTTTTCTCCTTAATTAATTTCTTCATGAGAGACCAAAGGGATAAATTAGAAATTTTATATTCCTTGAGGGAGAGGCTAGGGTCGGCCACATTAGGAGGGAGGAGAGAGAGAGTCTTTTCTTATTTCTCATTTCTTATTTCATTTTAGATCTAGATTTTTCTTCCTTTCTAATTTCTTCATTCCCTCACCATTCTCTCATAAATTTCTTCACAAATTCCTTTCATATTCTTTATTAATGGCTACTAAAATAAGGATCTACAAGAAGAAAGCAAGGATCTACAAGGTGAAGGACAAGATCTACAAAGAGGAACTATATTTCTATATTTGGAGATTTTTATTTGAAATCCATCTCCCAATACGTACATTTTAATTTTCTCTCTCTTAGTAGACTCTAAATCTGATATTTAACCATAAGAAATCACTCCACATGCATAGGCTACCCATAGGAATTAGTTTTAGGTTCATAGGAGACCTATGGTGGAAGTTATGTGTATTTTGGTATAAATTTTGGGAGAATTCTGAGATTGGCACATATGGTATTTGTCAAATGGTCAAATGGATCAAAATGACATATGATTGATTGTTTGTGACTAGTGTTGTGTCCACAATTGGATACGTATAGGCCGTATCCCAATAATTTGGAGATACGGGTTGATTTGGGCATTTTTCCTCCGATACGGGGCTTTGTGCATATTATTTCTTGACACAGACACATAGTTGATTATATTATTCTTCGTATTATTTATATTTAGTATTCTAGACTTGCTCGTGTCCTTCGAGATGCATTTGGTTGTGTGGTAGAGCTGTATCGCAAGTGTATTATAGAATGGGTGTGATACGGGTGTGGTACACTCCACGTGTTTGCTTTATTGCCTTATTTCTATATGTACTTGTGTGTGTATATATATATATATATATATATATATATATATATATATATATATATATATATATATATATACGAGTATGTATGATATCATATTGCATAGTTGAATATTATAGCTAAGTATACATATAGCTAAGTATATCTATATGTACTATATAAGTCTATATGTATCTAATTATATCTATATGTATATATCTATGAGTGTTTATATATATATTATATATATATGTGTGTGTGTGTGTGTGTGTGTGTGTGTGTGTATAGGTGGTGTTATATATATATATATGTTTATATAGATAGATGAGTATATATGTAAGTGTGTATGTTATCTATATATATATATATGCATATGTGTGAGTGTATATATAAATCTCTATATGTGAATGTATGTGACTGTGTATATATATATATATATATATAGTAGAGAGAGTGTATATATAAATATGTGTAGAGATGGATATAGATAGATTGGCATATAGGTGTGTTTATGAGTGTGTGTGGGTAGGTGTCAGTGAGAACTAGAGAGAGAGTGAGAGCAGCAACTATTGGAGATCACAGTGCAGTCTCGAAAAGATGCAGCTCGAGCCACACTGTGCAAGCAGCTAACTGCAACCCCATTGTAGAGAAGTTTAGTTCAGCAAAGTAAGGGGGCTCAAGGCATTGAACACTGCAACAGCAGAAATTGAAGAGCAAGGTGCAGTAGAGGGCATAGGCATTAAGCTTGTGCATCAACTACATAATTCAGTACAGAGTATCAGTCTCGTGCACAGCAACCTCGAGGAGATGTAGCTCGAGCGACACTGTGCAGCTCATGTTGTTCAGGAAGGACGCAGTGATTAACTGCATTAACAGCAATAGCAAGGTGCATCTCGAGTACTAGCAGCAGACTCAGAAGGTAAGTGCAGAGCTCGTGCATACTTGAGCAGCAGCAACTTCATTAGGCAAGAGCAGTTGCAGTCTCCAATTGCACAACTAATGCAGCAAGTCGCTACAGACAGTGCGCTGCCTCCTCTCTACTTCAATACATAGCAGTTACTGCTCAGTTTCATAGAGCAACAGGAAGTGATGCAGTTAGGTAAGGGGAGATTGGGCATGGATCAGTGCATCAGTGCATTAGGCTTTAGTTCTGCAGCAGGAAGAGAGTAGTACAGGAAGCTTAAACTGCAGTGCAGTCTTGCATCAAGGCAGTTTGCATCAAGCCAGGCAGAGCAACTGTAGAGTATCAATATAAGCACAGTTGCAAATTCAGTATCAGGTCCAAAAAAACTGTACAATATCACCAGAGAACCATTCAGTATCAGTAAACATGTACAACTGCAGTTCTTGAATAGCTCGTGCACATCATTACAACTAAATTAGTTCAGTAACAGTAGCAGATTATATATGTAGTAGCATAGTGTGTCATAACAGTCATTAGCATTCAGCAAAGTAGCAGAGCACTGCAGCTCGTACAGTCAGCAAATAGATATCAGGTGTAACAATATGTTGCTGCATCCAACAATATGCAATACAGTAGCCTGGGCAGTTAAATGTGCACAGCAAGGATAAGAGCAATAGCTTTAGCAACAGTGTAATTCTGCAAACTATAAATCTCAGTGAGCACTGCACATCAGCTTATGCATTCAAAAAATGCCATCCACTGAATGCACTACAAATAACAGTATACTTCACACAGCAACTAAAGAATAGCATCACAGTACAACAGGGAATAACAACCAACTGTGCAGCAATGCACTGAGCAGCAGAATGCATCAACCTCACTTTACAGTATCAGTAAACAGAGGGAGAGCAGTAACAGCCATTCAGTCATCAACAACAATGGGAGAAGGAGCAGTACATCAATGCATTCATCAGTGCACACCAGCTCAAGCACTACATTGAGAGGCAGTGTGCAAATTGAGGCCCTACAACACAGTGCTTTCAGTTCAGCACAGTATCAGCAGGCAAGGGTATAAGATCAGGGTGTTTAAGTTAGTGAGGATAGTCAATTTGGTTAGTAGTTTAGTGTTAAGGCTAGTTTAATAGTAGTTAGATATGTATACTTGTATATTATATATGTTAGTAGTTAATAGTTTTAATAGTTAGTATATGATTAGTGTAGTTTAGTATTTGGGGGTATTAGCTATATATTAGCTATATGTATTATATGTTAAGTTAGTTGTCACCCTCATATTTTTAACTAAGGGTAGTTTGGTAATTGTTAGTGGGTATAATTTTTTAGGTTTATTTATAATTAATAATTATATATTGCATGATTTAATTATTTATTGCATTATTAATTGTTGCTAGTTGTAGAATTGTTCTGGACCAATGTAGTGGACCTAACCCAATTTATTAGAATGTATGAACCAAACTTTTAGATGAGTTAGATTTGAGCCCATGAATTAGGCCCATGGTCTAGGAGGCTTATTTAATTAGTGAAACCATTAGGCTAGAACCTTTCCTCCTTAATTAATTTCTTCACGAGAGCCCCCAAGGGGTATTTGTTTCATTTCACATTGCTAGAGGGATGTATATAGGCCGGCCACCTATTTGAGTAGAGAGAAAATTATTTTATTCATTCCAAATTATCAAATTCTAGATCTACATTTTCCTCTTCCAAATTTTCTCCAATTCCTCATCATTTCTCTACCAATTCTTCACTAATCTCTTCCCAAATTCTGCATTGAGGTTGCTACACCAAGGATCTACAAGAAGGAAGCAAGGAACAAAAGCCCAGCCCCTGCCCAGACTCACCCCCACACCCTCAAGACCCTCACTGGACACCACCCCTCAATTTTGTTCATTACAGCGCCCTCAGGAATGAGGTATTTTTCCCAAACAATTTCGTAATTGTGCAATTTCCTAATTTAATAGGGCTTTTGTGCAATTTGTGAAACTGTAGGGTTTTATCTGCAAAATGTACTGTGCGAGGTGTCAACCTCCCATTGTAGGGTGATTCTCAACAGTACATTCCAAATTGGGTCCCAATTCAATGTATCTTTAAACCAAAAATATCTACACAAATATCTAGATATTTACAATAGTAAATTACCTAAATACCCCCCTAACCCTAACCCTAAAATCTATTTAAACACCCCCCCGTCTCTTCCGAACTCCACTCCCACCCTAACCTCAGCTCCCCCACCTTTGACCAGACAACCACCGCCTCGCCCCTTATAAAACCCCCTTCCTAAAAATCGTATATACCCTTTTTATTTATTAATTATTAATTAAATTATAGTAATTAGGGCTAAATAGGATAAATAGATTTTTATTAATTTTTATTTTAGGTGTTCGGGCACTTAGATGACTTATGGGACCATCAGGAATTTTTCGGAATTTATTCCATGTAGGAGACCCCTTGAGTTGTTGCTAGCCTAACGATGTGCAATACCCTAGTCTATAAATTTTCTTATGTGTGAATATATATATATATATATATATATATATATATATATATACACATATATATATATATATGTATATATATATTTTAAAAAGAAAGAAAGTAAAAGAATTAATAAGAAAGTAACTATTTTTAATAATATAATAATAATAATAACAATGATAACAACTTTGCTACTACTATTCCTCTTAAGCATTGCTAAAACCCCTTAAGCACTTGCTGTTGACCACGTCCGCCCACTTGCAGCCAGGGAGATCCGCCCCCTTCAATTCAGCGGCAGACCCGACTCCTTCACCCCGCGAACCATCCGCTCCATCCCTCTCTCTTTCCCTATAATAATATATATATATATAGTTATATCTCAAAAACCCTAACCTAAATCTTCAGACCTCCTCTTCCCATCTAGAGCCGCCACCGCAGCCAGAGAAGCCCCACCAAGCCATCCAACTATCCCGACGACTCCGACCTTGCGCCCTGCAGAATCCCACTCGAGGCACCTTCGCTCCGGAATTATTTTCCGTCGACTCGCTCAACCAAACGCTGTTCTGTCTTTATAGGTATGATCACCCCTTAACCCTCTTCCATATTTGTTTTATAGCCAACCTCGGAAAACGTGTACCCTAGGTGAAAAACAGCGTCCAAGTTGGGCGAGCAGACAGAATTCTGGAATCGCAGAATTCCAGAATGACCACCCATATTGCCGAGTTCGTATCTCCCACCACAGAGATCCGAATTCGGTGATTCTTTTTGATACCTGTAGAATACTTGACCTAGTTTATTTTTTGTTAAATAACCCTATGCTATTAGTTGCTGTGGACATAGTTATATTCGTCACAAAACTGCACGCACCCACTTTTTCTAGATTTCCAAAAGTGGGAAAATAGAGCGAGCTCCGCCAAACGGGACCGCCCCGCCGTGTACCATGTATACCGAGCGGTGCACGCAGCGTAACCGGACACGTGAAAATTTGTGGCGACTGATTAGGACGCGTGTGCGCGCCGGAATCAGGCCGTATCCGCGGACACATCCCGTATCGCAACTTTTGTAGAACTCACACGTATTTTGTGCACGCTTGTCAGATTGCGACAAAACTTGCGCCACTGGACTCGTGGTAACGCGCTGGTCCTGTGACCCAATTTTCACGCAATTCTGAGACGGTTGACCAGATCACCAATTGGCGGGCCCTACAGTTGGCTTTTTGGACAAAATTATGTTCGGCTCATCGGAATCCATATTTGGATATACCGTTGGGTTCGTACTGACATTTAGAGTTGTTTGACCTATAGTTTGTCCCATTTAGAGATTGTTACCCTTGGCACGCTTTTCGGTGCAAAGTGGGCCACAGGTGGACCCCACTTTTTACCCGAAAATACTATTTTGCCCTTGTGTCCAAATTGGACGAAAGGGAAGTGCTTTTTAGCATTTTTTGCTCATTCTAGAAACGTTGGTGATATTTATTTCAGCATCCGGAGACATTTGCTCTGTGGCCATAGCTTTTGATCATGTGCGTTTGACTCCTGGACAGTACACCTTGCAGCTTTCTTACAAGGCAAGATACCTTGCCAAATTATTACAATACTTTTGCATGCTATTTATATTTCTTTATATTTATTGTATTTCTGTTTATTCTTGCATGTGTAGTTTTCTTTCAGTCATTACTATATATTAGATATGTTGACACACACTTGACACTTAGTATCATAGAGGACAATCATTAGGCGTATGGGCTTTAACCACTCTGGTAACACCGTAGTCACTAGCACGCACTATGGTGGGTCGTGTCCGATGGTCGCTACCCCCGAGGTATGTCGATTGATGGAGTCCGAGGGTCGCTACCCCCGAGGTATGCCGGCTGATGATGTTCATGGACGAGTGCATGAGTTGTGAGGCTTAGATCGAGTAGACTACCCTTGCCCATACGTCGAAAAGTTGTCCTTATTTGCATTATATAGATTGTCTTGTACAGCGTACTTATTTATTTTCAAATTATATGCATGTTTACTGTATTCAAGTTGGCTCGTATTTTCTGTATCTTGTTACATCCCTCTGAAGACCTGGTCCTCTGCCAGGTGTATCTATTCTTGAGTATTTGCAGGAGCACAGATCGGATGGCTATATATGTTTCGTGGATGTCCTCTCTTCGAGCCTGTGATTGCTAGACGGTGTTCTTATATGGTGTTGTTGTGTTGTACTTACTTTAATATTTGCTCTTACATTCGAGTTGGTAGTGGATTTGTTTCCATCCAACTATCATCCTTAGATATTTATGTTGAGATCTAGTTATATAGTTGTTGGTTAGTCATTTATATTGATTTTCTATGGATTTGATTTAGATTTTACCCTGTGACTTGTATTACATTTTATACCACTTATGGATTTTATATTCATATTACAGCGTACGTATGGATATGGTTTCCATATATTGGAGTTGCCATATCCATGCGGCTGGCATGCTTACGTGTTCCTAGTCCGACGTATTTGGGACTAGGGCGTGACATATTTTTGTGGTGGCCCATGCAGGTCAAGAGCATATTGTCTCGGTTACGTTACTTTGCCGAGCAAGCCTGCACCTAGGAATAGAGTATAGGATCTCATCCACAATTGACTATGATTCATTTTCCTTCAAATCCATTCTATCTGAATAATTGCATCATGCTTGATTCTTGTACTTCCCTAATAGTTCTTTGAGTATAGCCTTCTGCTCGAATATAGGAACCCCTTTTATTAGGATGATGATTATGGTAGCATACCTATTAAGAATACAACGAGAATATAGACACCCCACTAAGTTTAGAATAATTAAGTGAACCATAGAATTCCTTATCTATAGATTAGTTTATCATTACCCCTTTATGTATTATGAAGACTTGAGAGTAGTATAGATGCTACTAGAGTTAGTTAGAAGTTTTACCATAATATTTGACCCTAGCATAGAGGATACCCTAATAAGTACCAAGATCCTTCTCGTAAACCTTAACAAGAATTTCTACGGTATCCTTAAGACAATTACAGCACTGGTTTATTGTTATAAGTTGGGTAGTATACCTCACAACATAATATCACATAGTCTTTTATCGTATTATTATTGAAGTGTGAATGAATGACATTTAACTGCATGCTAGCTTAGGACGATATTGTTTTTTCTCAGACCGTAGAGCTTAGAATCCATACCCCTGCTTTGTCCAATATCGACCTAGACAAGAAATTAGTATGATAACTGTAAAGATTGTAGAGTCTTTTATTATTATTGCTTATGTTGTTTTTGCTCCTGCAAACTTGAATTAATTTGTACCTTCTTTCATCATAATCCAGCGTATTTATGTTTGTTCTACTACCTTGATTTAAGCTGCTATTATAGCCTAGTTCTTGCAAGCTTATTCTTTCATCGAGCTTGCTCATGGCATATGTATTATTGGGTGCACACAATGATACAATTGCCTAATCAGAATCGGTGTATTAAGGTCTAGCTAACCTTAGTGCGCTTGGTTCGCTCTTCGCATTACTACTTTACGTGGATTGAGATATATGGTAGTAGACAGATATACTTGCTCCTAGATATGTCTGACACATCGTATCGATTACATAACTGTACTGATACGAGCATGTAAATAGGAAATTACCAAAAAATAGGATTTCAATCCACAACTGTCCTGACAACTCTCTTTTCGATTCTTTAATCTCCTTGAACCTCGTACTTGTATTCTGTCACCTTCACCTTGAGTTCTTTATTATTTCTCTCCGTCTTCCCCTATTTCGGAAAGACGAAACCTCGTGCTGGTATAAGTTGACACTGATAGTACTAGTTATACCCCATAAGGCTAAACACATGACTTAGTGACTCTCTTTTATAATTGGTTAAGGGCATATCATAGGTGATATATTTGGTGTTAAACCTTTGAGGATTAAAAATCATGATTAAATAATTTGAGCAATAGTTTTTCTAGATGTATGGCCTTAGGTGGTAGATGGAAAATTTTAAGTTCGGCAGATTGTGAACCCCTCACCCAAAAATTTGACCTACTTGGCTGAGTTAGTGAGACTAAGGTTAGCTTGAATCCAGTTAGAAGTAGAACACAGTATTTTATTTAATTTTGCAATATTGTATCACTTAGTGCCCCTTATCGTGCTCCGATAATTGGAGCACTACACTAGCCACTGTCTTCCTACAAATTCTACACCCTTATCCTAGACATGCCCATCATCCAATTCTCACCTTTGTGCAATTTTCTAATTGTTGGACGCTTTTATGCAAAAGAGCATTTATGTGTCCACACCATTGGACATGACACATGAAGAAACCTATTTTTCGCTCATATAGATTTTTCTACGATTTTTTTTCGGGATGTGCAACGTGCAACATTGCCCACCCCTTTAAACCTAGCCTTGCATTTTAAACGATGCAAATCTTATACCATTCTTGGCATTCTATCGTGGCTTAATTTTAATTTCGAGGACGAAATTTTTATAAGTTGGGTAGAATGTAAAACCCCCTTCCTAAAAATCGTATATACCCTTTTTATTTATTAATTATTAATTAAATTATAGTAATTAGGGCTAAATAGGATAAATAGATTTTTATTAATTTTTATTTTAGGTGTTCGGGTACTTAGATGACTTATGGGACCATCAGGAATTTTTCAGAATTTATTCCATGTAGGAGACCCCTTGAGCTGTTGCTAGCCTAACGATGTGCAATACACTAGTCTATAAATTTTCTTATGTGTGAATATATATATATATATATATATATATATATAAATATATATATATATATATGTATATATATATTTTAAAAAGAAAAAAGTAAAAGAATTAATAAGAAAGTAACTATTTTTAATAATATAATAATAATAATAACAATGATAACAACTTTGCTACTACTATTCCTCTTTAGCATTGCTAAAACCCCTTCAGCACTTGCTGTTGACCACGTCCGCCCACTTGCAGCCAGGGAGACCGTCCCCTTCAATTCAGCGGCAGACCCGACCCCTTCACCCCGCTAACCATCCGCTCCATCCCTCTCTCTTTCCCAATAATAATATATATATATATATAGTTATATCTCAAAAACCCTAACCTAAATCTCCAAACCTCCTCTTCCCATCTAGAGCCGCCATCGCAGCCAGAGAAGCCCCACCAAGCTATCCAACTATCCCGACGACTCCGACCTTGCGCCCTACAGAATCCCACTCGAGGCACCTTCGCTCCGGAATTGTTTTTCGTCGACTCGCTCAACCAAACGTTGTTCTGTCTTCATAGGTATGATCACCCCTTAACCCTCTTCCATATTTGTTTTATAGCCAACCTCGGAAAACGTGTATCCCTAGGTGAAAAATAGCGCCCAAGTTGGGCGAGCAGACAGAATTCTGGAATCGCAGAATTCCAGAATGATCACCCATATTGCCGAGTTCGTATCTCCCACCACAGAGATCCGAATTCGGTGATTCTTTTTGATACCTGTAGAATACTTGACCTAGTTTATTTTCTGTTAAATAACCCTATGCTATTAGTTGCTGTGGACATAGTTATATTCGTCACAAAACTGCGCGCACCCACTTTTTCTAGATTTCCAAAATTGGGAAAACGGAGCGCGCCCCGCCAAACGGGACCGCCCCGCCGTGTACCAAGTGTACCGAGCGGTGCACGCAGCATAACCGGATACATAAAAATTTATGAGGACTGATTCGGACGCGTGTGCGCGCCGGAATCAGGCCGTATCTGCGGACACATCCCGTATCACAACTTTTGTGGAACTCGCGTATATTTTGTGCATGCTTGTCAGATTGCGACGAAACTTACGCCACTGGACTCGTGGTAACGTGCTGGTCCTGTGACCCAATTTTCACGCAATTCTGAGACGGTTGACCAGATCGCCAATTGGCGGGCCCCATAGTTGACGTTTTGGACAAAATTGTGTTCGGCTCATCGGAATCCACATTTGGACATACCGTTGGGTTCGTACTGACATTTAGAGTTGTTTGACCTATAGTTTGTCCCATTTAGAGACTGTTACCCTTGGTACGCTTTTCGGTGCAAAGTGGGCCACAGGTGGACCTCACTTTTTACCCGAAATTATCATTTTGCCCCTGTGTCCAAATTGGACGAAAGGGGAGTGCTTTTTAGCATTTTTTGCTCATTCTAGAAATGTTGGTGATATTTATTTCAGCATCCAGAGACATTTGCTCTGTGGCCATAGCTTTTGATCCTGTGCGTTTGACTCCTGGACTGTACACCTTGCAGCTTTCTTACCAGGCAAGATACCTTGCCAAATTGTTACAGTACTTTTGCATGCTATTTATATTTCTTTATATTTATTGCATTTCTGTTTATTCTTGCATGTGTAGTTTTCTTTCAGTCATTACTATATATTAGATATGTTGACACACACTTAACACTTAGTATCATAGAGGACAATCATTAGGCGTATGGGCTTTAACCACTCTGGTAACACTGTAGTCACTAGCACGCACTATGGTGGGTCGTGTCCGATGGTCGCTACCCCCGAGGTATGTCGATTGATGGAGTCCGAGGGTCGCTACCCCCGAGGTATGCCGGTTGATGATGTTCATGGACGAGTGCATGAGTTGTGAGGCTTAGATCGAGTAGACTACCCTTGCCCATATGTCAAAAAGTTGTCCTCATTTGCATTCATATAGATTGTCTTGTACAGCGTACTTATTTATTTTCAAATTATATGCATGTTTACTGTATTCAAGTTGGCTCGTATTTTCTGTATCTTGTTATGTCCCTCTGAGGACTTGGTCCTCTGCCAGGTGTATCTATTCTTGAGTATTTGCAGGAGCACAGATCGGATGGCTATATATGTTTCATGGATGTCCTCTCTTCGAGCCCGTGATTGCTAGACGGTGTTCTTATATGGTGTTGTTGTGTTGTACTTACTTTAATATTTGCTCTTACATTCGAGTTGGTAGTGGATTTATTTTCATCCAACTATCATCCTTAGATATTTATGTTGAGATCTAGTTATATAGTTGCTGGTTAGTCATTTATATTGATTTTCTGTGGATGAGATTTAGATTTTACCCTGTGACTTGTATTACATTTTATACCACTTGTGGATTTTATATTCATATTACAGCGTACGTATGGATATGATTTCCATATATTGGAGTTGCCATATCCATGCGGCTGGCATGCTTACGTGTTCCTAGTCCTACGTATTTGGGACTGGGGAGTGCCACCCTTCCCTCAGCTTCCCCCCGGCCACCACGCCACCGCCCTAGCCGCCGCAGCCGCCGCCGGCAGCCCCCGCAGCACCCGACCCCCTTCTTCCCAACACAGCATCCCACCACCCCGACCACCCTAAACCACCACCCCCGCCACCTCAGACCACCACCACCGCCACCATCATCTTCGTCGTCGAACCCTCCACCCTAAACCACCACCGCTACCACCGCCAGGGCCGCCACAGTACCTCCCCGATTTCCCCCGACCACAACAACCCGAAACCCCCAACCTCCCTAAACGCCACCCCCGGCCACCACTGACCTCCGCCATCACTACTACCACCTTCGCCGCCATCCCCTCTGACGCCCAGCCGCCCTACACCGCCGCCACCGCCGCCGCTGCAGCTGCCGCTGCTACTGCTGCTGTTGACTGCTACAGCTGCTGCTGCTGCTTCTATGGCCAGCCTCGTAGGAGCTCCTCCCCTCCGCCGGCGACGACGACGTAGGCCCCCCCCCTAACACGTCAGGTACCCCACCCCCCTATATATATATATATATATATATATATATATATATATGTATATATATGTATATTTATATTTATATATATATATATATTATTATATATAATTATATATTATAATATGTAAATATATACAGTATATATATATTATATATTATATACTATTATACAAATATATATATACTAATATATTATATATATGTATATATGTACATATATATTATTATTATTGTATAATATATATATTAATTATATATACCTATATATATATATATATATATATATATATATATATATATATATATATATATATGTATATTTATATATATATATATATTTATTATGTATTTATATTTATTTTTATACAGTATATAATATATATACTATTTATATATATATATATACCTATATACTATATTATGTATGTAAATATGTATACTGTATATATATATATATACTATTAAATATATATATATATATATATATATATATATATATATATATATATATATATATATATATATATATATATATATATATATACTGTAATATATATATATATATATTATATCATAATATACTATACTAAGTATATAAATACTGTTATATATTATATATAATATATATATATTTTTATCATTATACTATTTAATATATATGTATATTATATTATTTAATAACTATATTATATATATGTATATACATTATATATATATAATTATATATTATATATATACCATTATATGTATTATTAATATTATATATATATATTTTTTATATCTATCTATATATGTATATATGTATATTTATAAATATATATGTATTATATTAATTATTATAAATATGTATATATATATATTATTATTATTATATATATAAATATTTATTTATAAAGTATATAATATATATATATATAATATATATTTTATTTTTATTCTTGTGTATCATATATATATTATATATATATAAATACTATTATATATACATATGTATATATATATATTTTAATTACATATACTTTTATATATAATTATATTAATATTATATATATAATTATGCATTTGTATTTATATTTATATTATGTAATATTTATACTATTATATATACATATGTATATATATATTTTAATTACATATACTCTTATATATAATTATATTAATATTATATATATAATTATGTATTTGTATTTATATTTATATTATGTAATATTTATATATATATATATATAAATACTATATTTATATATTTATATTATGCTTTAAATATGTATTATATATAATATTTATGTGTATATATATATATATATATATATATATATATATATATATATATATATATATATATATATATATATATATATTATGTCTTTTATATATATAAGTATAAATAAATACTATACTATATAAATATATACGCATTTATTAAATGTTAAATTCACGAACCCCTGTACGTCTTAAACAGAGTGCACTTATAACGCAGTAAGTGATCTCAGGTCACAGGACCCCTCAGACACAACTGCGGGAAAAGGTTTTTGGTACGCCCAGCTTGATGACGTAGGCAAGTATACCTTGCCAAGTTTACTGTTTAATTATAAATATTGTTGTATGTTATTTCTCTTGAACTTACATATAACTGTTGTGTCAGAGATTACCTCGGGTACCGTCAACGAATACGTTGACGTTTAGTGTAACTGACTTAGACTTTAGTAGACTTACCTACAGCTGCGAGGGTATTCTGATATCCGTCTAGACCCTGACACTTGTGCATACAACACGGTTGAAATTCATCTTGGGATGCTAGTTTGCGTACTCGATTAGCTACCGTTGCGTGTGACGTGCATCACGTCTTAGCACGAAATCAGGAATATTTAGGAAAGTTATGACTTGGCATATAGTTACGTGGTTTGCACATTGTGGATTCAACTTGTATAGCCGCATTGGGCGAGGAAGACAACTAGTAGGCATATGGGACACCCACCTCCTTTATTGCAGATACCACACTCTTCGGAGTGATACGGACGTTATATACTTTACAGATACCATATCCCTTAGAGTGTTGGACGTTGTATATATACAGATACCTCATTCTTCGGAATGATGGACGTTGCAGATACCACACTCTAGAGGATGTTGGACGATATGCCTACGCCTACCCATACGTTCCAAGGTTGTCTTTATATTGCATTCACTTAGATGGTTAGCTCACCCATTATTTATTTATTCAGTATTTACATATGGCATCTTTTTATGTATCTTGTTATGTCCCACTGAGGACCTGGTTCCCTTCCAGATCTAGACGAGGCATACTACCCAATAGTGTACGAACCCGGATAGGAGACGAGGTACACAACTGAGGAGGAGTTAGAGGTGACGTCATCAGAGTCTCCCTGATCTTTAGTAGTATCACCATCTGGAGCTGGAGCCTCTTACCTAGATATACGATGCTCTAGTTTTATTATATTTCAGTAATTTTACTTATCTTTGTAGTGGGTTTGTTCCCACCAGACTTATCTAATTTATACTTTGACATTTCAGACTCAACACTTATATATTCCAGCACTCATTTCTGTACTCCTTGATATTTTATGGATGAGATTAGATTTTAGCTGTATTAAACTTGTTAGTCTTTTAGGACAGCATAGCACGTCCCTTTTGGGTCCATTAAATTGGGTAATCCCTTAGTGACGTGTCAGCTGGCCAATGCCACGTGGCCTGGTCCCGCATATTTTGGGACTGGTGCATGACATGGTTTTAGTGGTGGCCCATGCAGGTCAAGTTAATTGCTAGTGGTATGATAACATGTCCAGCAAACCTGCAATAAGATAGAAATTACTATGTCTCATCCACTCTGACTTTATCCTTGAATTTTTGCATCCTGCTTGATTATTATTATTATTCCTTCGTACTTTTCTAATTATTCTATCTTCTTCAGAAATATGGACGTACCCAATGGACACGCAACAGATGGGGTTGACCAAGCAACAGACCCCTCGCAAGATGTCCATAGAACCCCGGCTACCCCGAGAGACCAGTCCCCGAGAAGGATACTGGTCTATCTAACAATCCCGTACCTTTATCAGGGTTCTGCCCAGGAAGCTATGCTAGCCCAGCAGAAAGGGCAGACTTCCTAGGCACCGACACCACAGGCGTAGACACCTTCGCCTCCACCTCCACTCTTTCCTGTCCTGATGCCACAACTTGAGGGACAGCCACAAATGTTCCAATTCTTCCAAGCCATGATGCAGGCACAGTGGCATCAGACTGAAACCTTGAGGCAGAGCTTGATGATAGCTCTGGAGAGGACAGCTACTCCAGCACCAGCACCTGTCCAATCGGCTGGCACTGTTCGAGGCTTTCGCCAGATCCGGGAGCCTTTTCGGGCAGCGAACTCCGAAGGAGATCTCAGACTGGGTCTCCAACACGGAGATGCTGCTGGAGGGTTCACAGCTTCACCCAGACCTTTGGATGACCGCAGTGAGGTCCCAACTCAAAGGCAACGCCCATCACTGGTGGGACTCTATAGAATACAGCGTCGGCAAGAACAGACTTGGGAGCAATTCTTGGAATATTTCAATGCGAAGTATTTCCCAGCCATGGTCAGAAATGCTCTGTACTCCCAATTCTTGCACCTGGAACAAGAGAAAATGACCGTAGACACCTATGACGCAGAATTCAGTCGACTTAGTCAATTTGGTGCCATTCTGATACCTAACGAGCTGGAGAAAGCCATGAGGTTCCATCACGGCCTTACCTTCGAGCTAGAGAGGTATACTACTACGCAGTCGAGGATCTCCTATGAGGAGGTTCTTTCAGAGGCGAGGATTCAGGAAGTCATTGGCAGAGGAGCAAGGCACTCTAACCCAACCATGCCGGCCAAAAATCAACCCGAAGTAGGAGGACCAATCCGTCGTCCGGGAATACAGACACAGCAAAAGACGGGGCCATACCAGCATAAGGAACTTCCAACTTGTCACTATTGTGGCAAGAAGGGGCATTATGTCATAGAATGCCAGAAGAAGAATAGACTATGCATGATATGTGGAGCAAGTCAACATATGGCCAGAGACTGCCCACAACGCAGAGAGGCAGCACCCCAGAACGGACAAAGACCAGCAATACCAGCCCAGAGGATGCTACCCTCAACTGGAGGTCAACGTTCCCCAGCATCTGGAGGATTTTAGAGGGGACCACCCCTGACCACACAGGAGATTGAGTTTAACCAAGCCAGACAATAGACCGGAGGGCAAAGGCACGGGCAGGCCTTTGCACTAGCAGCAGTTGCGGAAGAACCGGAAGGAGAAACTATTACAGGTACCATTTTAGTTGCATCATTACCTGCAACTGCATTATTTTATTCTGGCGCCACACTATCTTTCATATCTAGTAGTTTCGTAGCCATGCACAAAATAACTACTTCTCCACTGCCTAAGTGCTGGAAGATTCTTACCGGAGGAGGCATCGTACCGGTTATCAGCATTATTAAAATGTGCTCGGTAGTCGTTTGTAATAGAGAGCTGAGAGCACGATTCTTGGTACTTCCAATGCCAAACTTTGACGTTATCTTAGGCATGGACTGGTTAAGCCAGTATAATGCTATACTAGATTGCCGGAAGGGTAGTGTTATTTTTAAACCACCAGGACAACCGGAGTTCGAGTACATGCGGGGCACCATCGAGCAAGGAGTAGGTCAGACACCTAGAGCTTACATGGCAATGGAGACAGCTCCCAAAGCAATTGTTGCAGAATTCGAAGATGTATTTCCGGAGGAATGTCCAGGCCTACCGCCTTACAAAGAGGTGGAGTTCACTATTAAATTAGTACCCGGAGCTGCACCAGTAACCTCAAATGTGTACCGGTTGGCAAAGAAGGAGCTAGACGAGCTGAAGCTACAGCTAGAAGAATTACAGATCAAGGGATTTGTTCGTCCTAGTGCATCACCCTGGGGAGCACCAGTGTTGTTTGTACCAAAGAAGGATGGAACATACCGTATTTGCATTGATTACAGAGTCCTTAATGCTTTGACAATCAAAACAAGTACCCTCTGTCGCGGATTGATGATCGGCTCAACCAACCGACAGGAGCAGTGGTGTTCTTAAAGATAGATTTAAGATCAGGCTATCATCAGGTAAAATTACGAAGAGAAGACATTCCAAAGACAGCATTCAGGACTCGTTATGGTCACTACGAGTTCCTGGTGATGCCTTTTGGACTGACAAATGCACCTGCCATATTTATGAACCTGATGAGCATAGTTTTCCACCAATACCTGGACCATTTCGTGGTAGTCTTTATCGAAGACATCTTGGTGTATTCGAAGAGCCACGAGGAACATAAAGAACACTTGATACTGGTGTTAGAAACGCTAAGGCGTGAAAGTCTTTATGCAAAGCTGAGCAAGTGCGAGTTTTTCCTTGATCGTACTTTCCTTGGGCACGTGATCACAGAAGATGGCATTTCGGTAGACCCGATGAAGATTTCATCCGTAGACACGTGGCCAACCCCTACCAACGTCTCAGAGGTGAGGAGTTTTCTAGGACTTGCCGGATATTACCGGAGGTTCGTAGAGAACTTTGCTAGGATCGCAGAGCCGATAACTCATTTGACCCACAAGGAGCAGGAGTTTATCTGGTCAGAGGAGTGTCAGACAGCTTTCGATGAGCTGAAAAAGGGTCTGACTATGGCTCCCATCTTGACCATACCATCTGGATCCGGAGGATTCGTAATATATAGCGATGCATCCGGAAAAGGATTAGGTTGCGTCTTGATGCAACATGGGAAGGTTGTAGCCTATGCCTCAAGATAACTGAGGACCCATGAGAAGAACTATCCCACTCATGACCTGGAGCTTGCCGCAGTCATTTTTGCTTTGACACTTTGGAGACACTATCTATACGGCGAACGAGTGGAGATATTCACTGATCACAAGAGCCTGAAGTACGTCTACACTGAGAAGGGCCTGAACCTGAGACAAAGATGCTGGCTCAAAGTGATGACAGACTTCGAGATCGATCTGTAGTACCATCCAGGAAAGGCTAATGTAGTAGCTGATACTCTAAGCAGGAGACCCACGGCATTCTTTCTGATCACCCAACCAGATCTATTGAGAGATCTAGAACAGCTGAGTATAAAGGTCATTATGCCAGAAGTTGACGGCCAATTATCAAATTACCAGCTGCACTCGATATTGGTCGAGAGAATCAAGGCTGCCCTGCCAGCAGATGCCAGATTCCAGAAACTTTGACACAGAACTGAGGCCGAAATACAGACCAGACTACACATACACGAAGATGGGACTTTAAGATGTGGAGAACATCTTTATGTTCCAAATAGAGAACTTTGTGAAGAGCTGATGTCAGAAGCTCACAACTCAACGTACTCTATCCATCCAGGTGGCACAAAGATGTACAGAGATCTGAGGCAATACTATTGGTGGCATGGAATGAAGAGAGAAATAGCTCGCTTTGTGGCAAAATGCCTGGTGTGTCAGTAGGTCAAGGCTGAACATCAGAGGTCCGCAGGTCTGCTTCAACCACTCCCAATACCTGAGTAGAAATGGGAGCACATCACTATGGACTTTGTTAGGGGATTCCCAAGAAGTCCCAGTGGTCGTAATGCTATATGGGTGATCGTAGATTGACTCACCAAGGCTGTCCACTTTTTACCCTTTAGAGTTGGGCAATCTACAGAAGTCTTGGCAGATATGTATATGAAGGAGATCGTATGTCTGCACGGAGTACCAGTCAGTATAGTATCTGACAAGGATACGAGGTTTACATCGTACTTTTGGCAAAGTATGCAAGAGAGTCTTGGTACCCGCCTAAAGTTCAGCACATCGTATCACCCGCAGACAGATGGACAGTCCGAGCGCACCATCCAGACACTGGAAAATATGATGAGAGCATGCATGCTCGATTTCAGTGGATCATGGGAAGATCATTTGCATCTGGTGGAATTTTCCTACAATAATAGCTATCAAGCGAGCATTCAGATGGCTCCCTATAAAGCATTGTATGGTAGAAAATGTCGTTCGCCAGTAAGTTGGAGCGATGTAGGCGAAAGGCAGATCCTAGGACCAGAATTGGTCGTTCGTACGGTGGAGAAGGTAAAGAAGATCCAAGGACACCTGCGAGCAGCGCAGGACAGACAAAAGCACTGGGCAAACGTACATCGACGACCCCTAGAATTCCAAGTTGGAGAGCATGTGTTTTTAAAGATCTCACCCACCCGAGGGACTATCAGATTTGGAGGAAGAGGAAAACTGAGTGCGAGGTACATCGGACCATTCGATGTGTTGGAACGCATCAGAGAAGTTGCTTACAAACTGACCTTACCACAAATATTAGAAGAAGTGCATGACGTCTTCTACGTATCTCAGCTGAGGAGGTACATTCCAGATCCAAGTCATGTGCTTGACCACTTGGAGATCACTGTCGGCCCGAGTTTATCGTACCAGGAGGAGCCTGTAGAGATCCTAGACAGAAGCGAGAAGGTGTTACGAGGTCAGACTATCCCTCTAGTTCGTATTGCTTGGAGACATCATGCCCCAGGCGAGTCAACTTGGGAATGAGAAGAGGATATTCGACAGCGTTTCCCCCATCTATTCGAAGGCCTGGGTATGTCATAATATTTCAAATCAATCTATAGTTTTTAATATATGTCTGTTTTAATTTCGAGGACGAAATACTCTAAGGAGGGTAGATTGTAAACTCCCTCGACCAGATTTCTGCATTAGATAGTAAAATTAGGATTATTTTTAATAAATTAGGATTTATTTATAACATTTTTAATTTATTTATGCAATATCTTATTGATTAGTACACATGCCCATCACATCAATATTTAGAGCATTACACTGACTGTTATCCCCAAACAAAGTTCACATACCTCTCCTAGGCATGCCAATCTACTATTCTGAACTTTGTGCAACTCACAAATACGCTGGCATGAGTCTCGTTTTAGTCGCACAAATATCGTTACAAATATTCATATTAATTTTAAATTAATTTCCAGACCTGTACCCTTGTCCGTTCCAATCGAAATTAGAGGCCCAACAGGAACCGGTTTTGTCCAAACTAAATTACGTTATTATTCTACTTTGAGTATACTATGTCTAGTATACTTGCACTACACAACATTCTGGTCCTGCCTATTTTTAAATAAATAAAAAATATCGTGCGTATTAATTTCTAATTAATTAATACGGTGACCGGCCCCTGTCCAGACTCACCTCCATACCCTCAAGACCCTCACTGGACACCACTCCTCAATTCTGTTCATTACAGCACCCTTAGGAATGAGGTATTTTTCCCAAACAATTTTGTAATTGTACAATTTCCCAATTTAATAGGGCTTCTGTGCAATTTTTGAAACTACAAGGTTTTATCTGCAAAATATACTGTACGAGGTGTCAACCTCCCATTGGAGGGTGATTCTCAACCGTACTTTCCAAATTGGGTCCCAATTCAATGTATCTTTAAACCTAAAATATCTACACAAATATCTAGATATTTATAATAGTAAATTACCTAAATACCCCCCTAACCCTAATCCTAAATTTTATTTAAACACCCCCCCTCTCTTCCGAACTCCACTCCCACCCTCACCTCAGCTCCCCCACCTCCGACCAGACAACCACCGCCTCGCACCTCCCTCAACTTCCCCCCGGCCACCGCGCCACCGCCCTAACCGCCGCAGCCGCCGCTGACAGCCCCCGCAGCACCCGACCTCCTTCTTCCCCAATACAGCACCCCACCACCCCGACCACCCTAAACCACCACCCCCGCCACCTCAAACCACCACCACCGCCACCATCCCCTTCGCCGTCGACCCCTCCACCAAACCACCACGGCACCACAGCCCCACGACCGCCACAACCGCCACTAGCGCCGCCATAGTACCTCCCCAATTTCCCCCGACCACAGCAACCCGAACCCCCCACCTCCCTAAACGCCACCCCCGGCCACCACTGACCTCCGCCACCATCACTACCACCTTCGCGACCATCCCCTCCGACGCCCTGCCACCCCCCAATTTCCCCTGAATGCTAAGCTCCGCCCCTCCGCCGGCGACGACGACGTGGGCCCCCCTGACATGTCAGGTACCCCACCCCCCTATGAATACGTATATACGTATATATATATATATATATATATATATGTATATATCAATATCTATATCTATATCTACATATATATTTATATATATATATATATATATTTATATATATATTATTATATATAATTATATATTATAATATATAAATATATACAGTATATATATATATTACATATTATATACTATTATACAAATATATATATATATATATATATATTTATTATGTATTTATATTAATTTTTATACAGTATATAATATATATATATATATATATATATATATATATATATATATATATATATATATATATATATATATATATATATATATATATATATATACTATATTATGTATGTAAATATGTATACTGTATATATATATACACTATTAAATATATATACTATATATGTTATTAAACATATATATAATATATATATATATATATATATATATGTATATATATATATATATATATGTATATATATATATATATATATATATATATATATATATATTATATCATAATATACTATACTAAGTATATAAATACTGTTATATATATACATATAATATAATATATATATTATTATCATTGTACTATTTAATATATATGTATATATGTATATTATATTATTTAATAACTATATTATAAATATGTATATATATATATTATTATTATATATATATTTGTATTTATAAAGTATATAAAATATATATAATATATATATATTTTATTTTTATTCTTGTGTATCATATATATATTATATATATATAAATACTATTATATATACATATGTATATGTATATTTTATTTACATATACTCTTATATATAATTATATATAATATTTATATATATATATATATATATATATTTAAATACTATATTTATATATTTATATTATGCTTTAAATATGTATTATATATATTATTTATGTATATATATATATATATATATATTATGTCTTTTATATATATATAAGTATAAATATATACTATACTATATAAATATATAAAATACGTATTTATTAAATGTTAAATTCACGAACCCCTGTACGTCTTAAACATGGTGCACCTACAACGCAGTTAGTGATCCCAGGTCACAGGACCCCTCAGACACAACTACGGGAACATGGTTTTGGCACGCCCAGCTTTAGGACGTAGGCAAGTATACCTTGCCAAGTTTACTGTTTAATTATAAATATTATTGTATGCTATTTCTCTTGAACTTACATATAATTGTTGTGTCCGAGATTGCCTCGGGTACCGTCAACGAATACGTTGACGTGTAGTGTAACTGACTTAGACTTTAGTAGACTTACCTACAGCTGCGAGGGTATTCTGATATCCTCCTAGACCCTGACACTTGTACACGCAACACGGTTGAAATTCATTTTGGGATGCGAGTTTGCATACTCTATTAGCTACCGGTGTGTGTGACGTGCATCACGGCTTAGCACGAAATCAAAAATATTTAGGAAAGTTATGACTTGGCATATAGTTACGTAGTTTGCACGTTGTGGATTCAACTTGTTTAGCCGCATTGGGCGGGGAAGATAACTAGTAAGCGTATGGGACACCCACCTCCTTTATTGCAGATACCACACTCTTCAGAGTGATATGGACGTTATATACTTTGCAGATACCACATCCCTTAGAGTATTGGACGTTGTATATATACAGATACCTCATTCTTCAGAATGATGGACGTTGTAGATACCACACTCTAGAGGATATTGGACGATATGCCTACGCCTACCCATACGTACCAAGGTTGTCTTTACATTGCATTCACTTAGATGGTTAGCTCACCTATTATTTATTTATTCAGTATTTACATATGGCATCTTTTTATGTATCTTATTATGTCCCACTGAGGACCTGGTTCCCTTCCAGATCTAGACGAGGCGTACGACCCCATAGTGTACGGACCCAGACAGGAGACGAGGTATGCAACTGCGGAGGAGTTAGAGGTGACGCCATCAGAGTCTCCCTGATCTTTAGTAGTATCACTATCTGGAGCTGGAGCCTCTTACCTAGATATACGATTCTCTAGTTTTATTATATTTCAGTACTTTTACTTATCTTTGTAGTGGGTTTGTTCCTACCAGACTTATCTGATTTGTACTTTGACATTTCAGACTCAGCACTTATATATTCCAGCACTCATTTCAGTACTCCTTAATATTTTGTGGATGAGATTAGACTTTACATGTATTAAACTTGTTAGTATCTTAGGACAGCATAGCACGTCCCTTTTGGGTCCATTAAATTGGGTAATCCCTTAGTGACGTGTCAGCTGGCCAATGCCACGTGGCCTGGTCCCGTATATTTTGGGACTAGGGCGTGACAGGTACCAAGTACTTATATCATTTCTACCGTAGTTATGGTTATTTATTTATATTGTTTACTTATCTACTGATGTAGCCTAGTTTTATAGACTAATATTTTTTTCTCGAGTCTATTCGAGT
The DNA here is from genome assembly GCA_036927795.1 of Iris macrosiphon. Lineage (NCBI taxonomy): Eukaryota > Viridiplantae > Streptophyta > Magnoliopsida > Asparagales > Iridaceae > Iris > Iris macrosiphon. Next base: position 21,743,081 of record JAYESA010000014.1, read on the forward strand.
TTGTGTGTTACTGGACGGCCGACTTTAGCACAAGTAGCTCATTCTTGTATATTTTGTTCATTGTGGATTGAGGCATAGATATTTATATTTACTTTATTATCTAGATAGTGACTATTATAATACAGCTTATACGTATTCGAGTCGTACCAGAGTCTGGTCGAATGCGTAGCTGGCATGTTATGTATTCCTAGTCCTACGTATTTTTGGACTGGGATGTGACATCTATACCCTCATCTTGATACTCGAACCCAATACCTTGAGCATCCATCAATACCTTGACATTACCTTGGTATCACAAGGTAATGTGAATTTCTAACATATACTTAACTACCCAAAACTCTAACTATAACTAACATGAATTAATTAATACCATACTACTATACTAACTACTAACTACTATTACATGTATACATACCTACATATATATCACTAACTAGAGATACATAAGTATATATACATATATCTAACTATTAGATAACAATAAGTACATATATATATATATATATAACTACTACCTAGTAATCAAAGTATTTATATAATTACTAATCTAATAACATGTACATATATATAGATAACTAAATAACAAGGTAACTAACTAAAATATTAAATAAACAAACTAACCAACTACACCTCAAGCTAACTAACTTACTATGAACTAACTAGCCAACTCTCTACCTTAACTATTTTTCCATGATCTTGCTGTTGTTGTGCTACTACTGCAGTTGGCTCGATGCTGTTGTTGCTGCTGCAACATGCTGCTTGTTGTTACTACTGTGCTTGCTGCAGGCAGTTGCTGCTGCACAAGCTGCTGCATTTGCTTGCAGGTTGCTGCTCATTGTTGTGGCTGCTGCAGTTTTTGCTGCAGTGGTTGCTCTTGCTGTAGTGGTGCTTCAGGCTGCACTTTTTGTTGTTAGTGATGCAGAATGCTGTTGTACTGATGCTGAAGGTTGTTGTTGTTGCATCTGATAGTTTTCAAAAATTAAGCTACTAATGTTTCAGCCAGCTGTTGGTGACGCCCCTCTTCTTACCTCACTGCAAACAACACTCACTCACACTCACTCACTCTACCAATCACTCACTCACTCAATGCACCACACTAAGACACACACACACACATACATATAAAAATATATATATACATATCTATACTTCTATAGATATACATTCATATAAGAATATAATCATACAAACATATATATATATATATATATATATATATATATATATATATATATATATATATATATATATATATATATATATATATATATATATATATATATATATATATATATATATATATATATATATATATATATATATATAATTACACACAACCCCAAACATACATATATACCCATATATATATATATATATATATATAAACATACACACTTAGAGATACATATCTATATCTATATATATACACATAACGCTAGAGATACAATTTAATCTCTTAATATATACATATCTATATATACATATCTAAACACTAATATAGATATATCACTAGATACATATATATCTATATATACATATCTATATATACAATAGAGATACATATACATATACATATATACACAAATCATCACACATATGTATAAATAAATAAATAAATATATATATATATATATATATATATATATATATATATATATATATATATATAACCACCTATCATGATACATATATATATATATATATATATATATATATATATATATATATATATATATATATATATTCTCTAATAATCTCCAATAATAATTTGGAAAGGAATTGGGAAGAATTTTAGGTGGAATTTGATGTGGGAATGAGGAAATTTGGTTGAGGAGAATTCTAGATCTAGATTGGAAATAGAAAAAAAAAGAGAGAGAATTTGTCCTCCATTTTAAATAGGTTGGCCCCCCTTACCCCTTCCTCAAGATTTCATGTAAAGTCTAAAATATTTCTTGGGGCCTCTCATAAAAAAATTAATTAAGGAGAGAAAGTTCTATTCCAATTGGTTTAACTAATTAATCATCCTCCTAATGATGGGCTTATTATGGGGCTCAAATCTAACTAGAATTAAAAGTTGGGCCATGGATCTAATCTAAACTAGTTAGGTCCACTAACACAAGTCCAAAAATAAAATATAACATGCTAATAATATTTAAATACTACAATAAATAAATATTTAATATGCACAATATTTAATTAATTATGAAATGACCAAAATTTTCTTTCCTAGAAATGTGGTAGTGACAAGTCTACCCCCCTTAGCAGAATTTTATCCTCGAAATTAAAACTCTCACCTCTCACTCTTGGGCAAGTCATAACCTATTCATACAAATTTTATTATGGTAAAACTCCCATCAATCATAGTCCAAGAAGGCCTTATCTAAAATCACACAAAGAACAGTCCTATGCAAAGAATAATATGCATGGTCATGGTCTTCGCCTGTCTTATTACTATTGTCTTTGCCAAGGTATTCTACTAGCTATACTAACTAAATAACACAAGCATCCAAAAGGTACTAAAGAAGCAATCAATCAAAATAGATGAAAGAAACAGAAAGAAAGAACAGAACTCACTAACCCATCACATGTAGTATCGGTCTCCTCGACCGTCATCATAAATACTCCTCCCAGCCGAGGTAGCTCCCTCTGCAGGTTATGAGCAATCTGTGGTGCTACAGGTGCCCTAGCTCCACATCTCTGCCCTTGATATGTACCCTGGCCTGGACGACGAAGGGTCTAGAGATAATCCTTCACCATATGCTCCATTGATCCACAATGTAAGCACGCTCCAAGTCTCTTCTGGCACATCTCCTAAGTGTGCCCAGTCCTCTTATAATAGGTGCATTGAGGAGCCTGTTGCACCTGTCTCTGAGACTGCTATGGTATCTTCTATACCGGAGCTAGTACTGGGGAAATAATCGGCTTCTACATCTGATACTGCTGCTGATAAGTTTCGAACTGTACAGAAAACTGCTGTTGCTAGGGCTGATAAGTCCCCTGATACTGTTGCAGGAACAACGACATCTCCATCGGTCCCACACTGCTGCAGGCACCCCCAAACATATCACGGTCCCCCTTTGGCTTCAAGTTTTACTCCCGCTCGTCCTTGCGTGCCTCTACAAGTATCTCATAATATGTCTTGTAGAAAGACGAAATAAGGATCTTCACTTCCCAATTCAGACCCTGACAGAAACAGATAGCCCAAACTTCTGGCTCTCTTACCAAGTACTCCACATATCATCTCAGCCTCCAGAACTCTACGGCATACTCCTCTACGGACATACTCCCCTGTGTAAGGCTCTTAAACTACCTTTCTAAGTCCAATCTGTCCGTCTGAGCAAAGAACTTCTTCTTACAGAGGTCCTTGAACACCTCTCAAGGCCGTCCCGCATCAGTAAGAAGTAGCTCATTTTTGAACCAAGTACGGGCAACGTCGAACAGTTGAAGTCCTAACTCCTCAACCTTCAGATCCTCAGCAAGACGGGACACCCTCATGAGACACTCGATATCTTCATGCCAATCGTCAACATAGACTATACCCTCCGTCCCCTTGAAAACCCGAGGCTCTAGTTTCTTAAAATTTTGAATGTTGCCTGGCTCAAGCTGAACATTCTATGTCTGTGGAGGAACCCCTCTCTGAACTGCTGCAATAGCTACCTGATCAATATTTTCTATACTATGTCACATCATATCTGACTGCTGTGCTAGGCCTCTATCTCTGCCCTCTGTACCTCCATCATCTCTCTAAACAGTGCAACCATCGGTGCGATATCTTCTGACAATGGAGGTAGTGGAAGTCCCTCTGAAGTAACTGGGGTAGTCCTCGAAATAGGTAGAGGAGAACCCCCGAAGGCAAATGAGACTCCTACGTAAACTGATGTCGAAGGAGGTACAACCCATGCTATCTGAGTAGGAGGTTGAGAGGTGGCAGACCTCGCAGAAACTGCTCCCGGTCGATAAGATCTGGTCTTCGGTGACATCCTGAAGACAGATCGAAACAAAAGAGATCAATTCGAGGGTAGCCTTAGCATATGTGATAGTTTATTATGATTAAATCATAGATTTAGAGTCTAATTAGAGGGGAAAATAGAATTGTACCTATTGGGAGATGGATTTCCAATAAAAATCTTAATTTGAGTGAAAAGAGCCTTCAACTTATAGATTTTTGCTTCTCCTTGTAGATCTTTGCTCTAATAACCTCCGATGATGATTTGGGAAAGAATTGAGAAGAAATTTGGGTAGAATTTGATGTGGAAATAAAGATATTTGGTTGAGAGAAATTCTAGATCTAGATTTGAAATGGAAAAATAAAGAGAGAAAAAATTCCCTCCAGTTAAAATAAGCCAGCCCCCCTTACCCCTTCCTCAAGCTATTATATAAAGTCTAAAATATCCCTTGGGGCCTCTCATAAAAAAATTAATTAAGGAGGGAATGTTCTAGTCCAATTGGTTTAACTAATTAATCCTCCTCCTAATAGTGGGCTTATTATTGGGCTCAAATCTAACTAGAATTAAAAGTTGGTCCATGGATCTAATTTAAACTAGTTAGGTCCACTAACACAAGTCCAAAAATAAAATCCAACATGCTAATAATATTTAAATACTACAATAAATAAATATTCAACATGCACAATATTTAATTAATTATGAAATGACCAAAATACCCTTTCCTAAAAAATATGGTAGTGACAATAACTATTGGTCTTCTTACGACTAGAACAAGTTCTCCTACTTGGAACGCCCTTTCCTTGATACGTTTGTTAAAGGCACCTGAAAGGCGTGCCTGAGATAACTCAATACGTTGTTGAGCTAGAAGGCGTTTCTTGTCGAGTGCTTCCAACTCTTGTAGTCATCGACAGTAGTTGTCGTCAACGGTCAACTGGTTGGAGAGTGCCACTAGGAGGGAGAGAATCTGGACCTCGAGGGAGAGGACTGCTTCGCTCCCGTAGACCAAGGCAAATAGCTTGCTGCTAATCGGTGTTCGGACCGTTGTGCCATAGGCCCAAAGACATTCACCTAGCTTCTCATTCCAGTTAAGCTTGTTGGATGACACGAACTTGTTGAGGAGCTTGATGATTATTTTTGTAAACCCTCAGACCTAAATCTAGGTATAGGAATTTATTTAGAATTATTCTGGAATAAATATTAGAGTTATGTAAATTACCTCATTGATTTTTGATTTGATCGTTGCACATTACCGTTGTTTAAATATCTAGAGCAATGCACTAGCATTTGCTTTCCAATAAATTTTACATCCTTGACCTAGACAAGCCTATCTTCAATTTTGACCTTTGTGTCACTCGTATATTCACTCTCTTGTACTTTAATTTAATTTTATAATATTTGTGCACATTTTTAAATTTTAATCCAACTTTGCATCGTTGCCCGTTCCAATCAAAATTGGAGACACAACCTCGACCCATTTTTTACAACCCAATATATGACAATAATTTATTCTGAGTCTACTACGTCCATGACACTTGTGTCCCACCCAATTTAAATCCTATGCACTTCCAATTAATTAAAGAACACCATTGACACTAATTTTAACTAAATTGGTGCAATGACTCAATATAACCCAAAACTAGACCCAAAACCAACCTAAACCCACACCCACGCCCTCATGGCTTATACAAAATACCACACACCAATTTTTTCCACAACAACACACAAAACATGGCATTTTTCCATATCTAATCCACTTTTCTCTCTTTGTGCAAGTCCTAAACTATTATGGACTTTTGTGCAAATAGCTGGCTATGTGTCCACCTTCTATTGGTTGGAACAAATGAACAAGACCCAATTCTTGAGGCTTGACTGGTCACATACACTCTCCCTCTCTCTTTGTATGGTACTATGCAACATCAAATATGTCTACTTTAAATCCTAACCCTTCATTTAAACTTTATTACATCACCTCTACCAATTCCTTCATGAAACCCCCCTCCTTGGGAACCTAGCCGGCCCTAATCCCTAGGCAACACTCTCTCCCTCTCTCCTTATTTAGAACAACACCCTCTTCTTCTCTCCCTCAACATGCAACCACCATCAACAACCATCACTACCGTTGCCCTAACCTCTGACTACCACCCTCGCCATCACTACCGTCAACAACCATCACCACCGCTACCCTCACCTCCGACCACCACCCTCGCCATTACCACCGCCAACTACCATTACCACCGCTACCCTCACCTCGACGACTACTACTGCCAATATCGTCACCACCACCACCAACATCTTCGCCAACAACGACCACCAACAAACTGCCTCCGCCCTGCGGTGAGCTACCGCCGCTGGTGCTGCTTCAACCGCTACTGCTGCTGTTAAAGCTGCTGCTACTGCTGTACCGCCGCTGGCCGCCGCCGTCCTAGCCTGCGCCGTCGCTGCCGTCCTGGCTCCCCCATGGCCAAGCCGCTGTCGCAGCAGTTGTTGCTATTGTTGCGCCTACTGCTGCTGTAGCTGCTGCCGTTGCCGTTCTGGCCGATGCTACGGCGCCGCCAGCGACCCCCGGAGAGCCCCAACTACCGGCGGGCACCCCTATTGTCCGTCCTCCCTCGAGTTTTCCCGAGCCTCGCTATGGCTGAACATCTTCTCCCCGTAGCTGCGAGGAACCGTGACTCGAACCCGAGTTCAGAAATCAGAGTTCAACCTCCCCGATTCATGAAGTAATATCTCCCTCCTCGCTCATCCGATCCTTGAACCGATACTTCAGGTATGAACCCTATTTAACCCTTTTATAATGTGTTCAATTAGAATATTTTAGCTTGCATTCTATTGTTAGTAAATTGAGTGCCATTTCATGAGAAAAACAGTTTTATAAAACAATGAAATTCTCTGATACAGAGTTGGTCCCGTCAATCCGGGCAACCTTATCACATACCGATTGCACCGAAAGGCACGTATCGTCAACGTGGACGTGTGGGCTTTCGCGAAACTTAGTTTGGATGTACGTGCATACCAGAATCAATACAGCATCCTAATTTTATGTGTGCCTGTCATTTTATAACAAAACTTGTACCATCGGATTCGCAGCGTTACGTTAGTCCTGTGACCCATGTTTGGTTCGATTCTGAGAATGTTGACAAAATATCATTTCGTGGATCCCACGGTTCCATATGATGGGCGATTTCGTGATCGGCTCATCGGAATCCAGTTCTGGACATTCCGTTGGGTTCATATCATCGTTCTAGAGTAGTAGACACTAAGTTTGACAATTTGGAGAACTTTGTCTCTGGCATATTTTTTGGTGCAAGACGGGCCCACTTGTGGAACACGTGTTGACCCGAAACTGCATTTTTGCTCCTGTGTCCAAATTGGATGTATGTATATGCTTTTCTGAGTATCTCACTCATTTTGGGACTGTTGATGATCTTTATGACAGCATCCGTTGATATTAGCTCCAATTTTTATTGTTGCGCTGCAACTTCCATGGCGAGTTCGTGTTCGAAACTTGGCCTGGCTTCCAAGCAAGTATACCTTGCCTTGTTGTATTGTTTAAATTCAGTTAATATTATAAATATTATGCTCTAAATATTATATGACTGTTCGCGTTCGAGAATGACTCGGGTGCAGACAACGAAGGCATCAACGTTAGGACTTGTGTTTGACCTAGCGTCTAGTGGACGTACCCTAAGTGACAGTGTTATCATTATAATAGGACACGGGTTTACGTACTCGACTGGCCATCGGTGCGAGTAGCTCATATGATGGTACTTAGCATAGGTGTATTATTTTAGGTGACTGGCATTATAGTTACGAGATATCCACGTCGCACTTGAGACTTGTATATTGGCATTGGGCTGGGAGGACGACTAGTAGGCGTATGGGACACCCACCTCCTTTATACAGATACTACGTTCGTCAGAGCGATAAGGACGTTAATATTTATACAAATACCGCATTCTTTGGAGTGTTGGACTTTACATCTGCAGATACCACGCTCTTTGGGGCATTGGACGTTGTGTAAATACCACGCTTTTTAGAATGTTAGACGTATTTACTTATGCAGATACCATGCTCTTCGGAGCATTGGACGTTATTATATATGCAGATTGCCCTAAGATGGGGGGCATATATGACATTTACTAGCCAGTCACGATATTTAGTAAATTACGTCAGCATATGTCTAGCATACACTTTCCATACGCACTAAGTTGTCCTCAAATTGCACTCACTTAGGAGGATAGTTCACCCTAATTTCCTTTACTTAGTATTTATATTATGGCATGTACTATTTGTATCTTGTTATGTCCCTCTTAGGACCTGGTTCACTTCTAGGTTATTTGAGCATGTTGCATGATGCTGGATCTAGTGGAGTGTTGGACATCGTTGTAGGTATTTTTTTATATCTTTCAGCTATTACAATCATGTACTACTTTTTATTTTGATTATGCCTTTATAGCCTAGTGTTTATAGGCCTATATTATTCTCTTAGTCTATTCGAACGACTGTATTATTGGGCTGCAGACTAATGATGTGTACCGTTCCTTCTTGAAATTTTATTTACTATGGATTGAGATTTAGTTTAGTTGTTGGATATTATAAATAGATATTTAACTGGATCATTGAACCTTGGACAGTGTAAGTGTACTTCGTCGAGCCCTTTAAATTGGAAAGCCCTCGGAGTCGTACCAGCTAGTCATTGCCACGTGTCGGGTCCCATACATTTTGGGACTGGGGCATGACATGATTTTATTGGTAGCCCATACAGGTCATAGCATATCATTTCGGGGACGTTACTATACCGAACGAGCCTGTAACTTAGGATTAATGTTTAATAAGATCTCAATCCATAACTAATTTTAAAACTCCTCTTGTATTCGATTGTCACCCTTGGACTTCATTATTGTATTCGTTCATTTACCGTCGACATCGTTATTATAGTTTCTTATATTCCTTATTTCGGAGAGATGGATCCTCGCGCACAATGATTTCCTCCAGGAGCATATCCTAATCAAGACGGAAGAAGGTATGATCGATGTGATATTTTATGACAAGATAGTTACCCTTAGTAGAGTAGGTTGATAGGTTCTTTCTAGATATTAGAGCTAGTATAGATTATTAGCATAAGAATTGAACCTAGTAGTAGACATCTGGAACTGATAAAACCCTACCTTTCCTTAAGGTAGTAGTGATTTGTAAGTATTAGATGCTAGAAAGATTGTTTGATTCTAAGGCTCTAGAATAATTTAGGAAAGACATAGCTAGATGCTAGGGTTAGTTGTAGCCCCATGATAATGATACAAGTAATTAGTTATAGCCTCATAATAGTGATACAAGGAGCGATATTATGAACTTGAGAAGATAAAATTTTAGGCTCTCACTTGGAAGAGGATTATCTGAATCTCTGAAGTTTTATCATGTGCTTGGGTGGTACCCATTATTATAATTGTACCATGGTGACTCAGAGTAATAAACAATAGAAAGAAGAAAATCGAGGAATACAATTTTTGGGAGAATAAGCCATAATTTGATACGGTATGCGGAGGATTAACTTGAACAAAATAGTGGATAAAATTATACCCTAGATGATTTTTGAGACCACAAGGACAACACAAGTTGTGACGGTTTAATAGAGGATTATACCTAGAGGATATGAAGAAATTAATACATGACAAAATTATGTTTATGACAAAGGAACGATGAATATATCGATAAATGAATTTGGAATATCATATTAGAGAACTAAACAAAAACTTAATTAAAAAAATGATACCATTGAAACTGAGGTATGAAATGGAACATGAATGAGAACAAAATTTGTGGAGAAATTATGAGGAGAGGAGTATTTATATATTAAGGGCGAGAAAACACAAAAAAAAAATTTGGTGGATTAGTGTTTGTAAATAGAACGAGAGAATTTATTATGAGGTTAAGTCTAGACTATGACTCGAGAAACTCTCGGTGCATCAATGAGATGATTTAAGTTGTTATAAAATCTTTAAGTTCTGTAAATTTGTCGAAGACGAATTATGGGTAAGGCATAAGGGATATTTGAAATAAATTTTGACTTAGTAAAATAGAACTTTATGTAGCATGCCCTAGAAGTTGGACCTATAGTTGTCTTATGACTTTTAGTATCAAACCTAGATAAAGATTCTAAGACTGGGTTAAGATAGATAGATGGATAGAATGCTAGATCTATTGTTTGAATAATGGTAACTTAGGTACTAGGATATAGCTTCGGGAATCAGATTTGATATACTTGATTTGTTTGGGTTGTCAGTGTCTATTGGGCTCCTGGTTTTCACCTTTGATAACTCGATTAGTTGAGCTAGTATCTGAAATAGAGCAATTAGATTAAAGGATAAGAGTATCGACAGATGTTATAGCCTTGAGTTGGATATCGTGAACTACCTATAATGGATGGCCAGTTATAAACAAGATGGTACCCATATAGTTTGAATGAAGGGTATGCATGAAGTAAAATAGGAGAAACCTCAGGTTCGAGGTAACAAGGTAGAGTGGCAACAAGATAAGATTCGCGACAAGTACCTGACCTTGAGCTTTTAAATTAAGAGAAGGATCTAAAAAAGACTAAAAATTTTATCACTCGATAGTTGCCTCAAAGATCGATACTATGAAGCGGAAGGTACTAGGCCATGCTTGACAAAGTTAGAATTGAACACAAGATCAACGTACTAGAAAGATATGAAGTTATGTAAGAAACAAATAATAAGGGAAATATATTCACGTAACCCAAGGATGAGAAATTTTGATATGGACTTGAAGGATAATAATTATAGTATTTATGAATTATAATGCTTTTAAAATTTTGAGGATTTAGCGCAGGTAAAAATTGTTGATCAGCCTCAAAGTGCTACGAATTTCAAGGAACAAAATACATGTTTAGATCATACGCTGACTCATTGGTCAATCGATAGAGGACTACCACTAGACTCTTAGATTATATATTGACACATGAGTAGGGGATGTAAATGGAAGATAGAAGTCTGATAGGAATGATAGCTGAATATTAAAGTTTACACATAAAATGCTTAGGGATAGAGATTTAGATTTTTGACTAATATGTCATAAGCTTGCGGAACCTAATCCTTATTAATAGGTGGTGTTATGGAAACATATTTCCAATTTACCCTAGCCGATGAATTTTAAGAATCGTATTCTTGTTATTGTATTTGTTATATTTTATTCTAGGATATTTAGAATGATTAAATAGATATTTATTACATAATTTCTATATATTCTTATTACTATGTATTGAGTAGAGACTTATGTTGTATTTTATTACATATATTTCTCCTAGAAATTGTTTCAGTAGAGCTTCTAGATTAGGTATGACTGACTGACTAGATTAGGCTTGTTGATGCTAAGACTAATTTTAAGAAGTTAGGTTGCATGATTCCATTGTGGATACTATAGGATGATGACGTTATACCTAGGAAAGAATGTTGAGATATTAACCGTTTAAGTTGCAGAAAAAAGGATTTAGATACTATATAAGTGGCCTTGAGAATTTTGTATTTATAAAATTTTAGTGTCTAACACCTGCAGTCCTTTGAGAGTAAAAGAATGACGTTATTTTATTTATAGATATTAGAAGTTTCAAACTTAGATTGTGTCTCAACATTCTTGAGTAACCTAGGCTTATATATGGTAATTTTCTGGATGATGATTAGCATGATAATAAAGATGTGATAATTCATGATGGTGAGAAGATATTTTGAGAAAGAAATACCATAGATGATTAGACTGTACATATGTGGCAGTTTAAGGTAAAGAGATTAGAGTAGGAATAAGTACGAAGTTGTTTTTATATATTTAGATATACGTGGAGTTTGTTGGGGAGATAGATTTTGAATTTCGAGACAAAATTTTCTAAGGTAGATAGATTGTAAACCCTTTGACCCAAAATATAGGTTTAGGAATTTATTTAGAATTATTCTGGAATAATTATTGGAGTTATTTAAATCACCTCTTTGATTTTTGATTTGATCGTTGCATATTACCGTTGTTTATATATCTAGAGCAATGCACTAGCATTTGCTTTCCAACAAATTTTACATTATTGACCTAGACAAGCCCATCTTCAATCCTGACCTTTGTGTCACTCGTATATGCACTCTCTTATGCTTCAATTTAATTTTACAAAATTCGTGCATATTTTCTAATTTTAAATCCAACTTTGCATCATTGCCCGTTCCAATCGAAATTGGAGACACAACCTCAACCCGTTTCTTGCAACCCAATATATGACAATAATTTATTCCGAGTCTACTACATCTATGACACTTGTGCCCCACCCAATTTAATCTTATGCAATTACAATTAATTAAAGAAACCATTGACACTAATTTTAACTAAATTGGTGCAATGACTCATCCTAACCCAAAACTAGACCCAACACCAACCCAAACCCACACTCACACCCTCATGGCTCATACAAAATACCACACACCAATTTTCCCCACTATAACACACCAAATATGGCATTTTTCCACATCCAATCCATGTTTTCCTCTTTGTACAAGTCCTAAACTATTGGGGACTTTTGTACAAATAGCTAGCCATGTGTCCACCTCCTATTGGTTGAAACAAATAAAGAAGACCCAATTCTAGAGGCTTGATCGGTCACATACACTCTCCCTCTCTCTTTGTATGGTACTATGCAACATCAAATATGCCTGCTAAATCTTAACCCATCATTCAAACTTCATTACATTACCTCCACCCATTCCTTCATGAAACCCCCCCTCCTTGGGAACCTAGCCGGCCTTAATCCCTAGGAAACACCCTATCCCTCTATAATCATTTAGAATAACACCCTATCCTTCTCTCCCGTAACATGCAACCACCATTAACAACCATCACCACCGCTGCATTAACCTCCGACCACCACCCTCGCTATCACTACCGTCAACAACCATCACCACCACTGCCCTCACCTCCGACCACCACCCTCGCCATCACAACCGCCAACCACCATCACCACCGCTTCCTTCAACTCGACAACCACCACTGCCATTGTCGTCATCACCACCACCACCATCTCCGCCAACCATGACCACCAATGCCCCACGGTGAGCTACCGCCGCTACTGCTGCTTCAACCGCTACTGCTGTTGTTAAAGCGGCTGCTACTACTCTGCCGCCGTTGGCCGCCGCCGTCCTGTCCCTGCGTTACCGTGAGCCGCTGCCATCCTGGCCCCCCCGCGGCTGAGCCGCTGCCGCAGCAGCTGTTGCTGTTGTTGTTGCTACACCTACTGCTGCTGTAGCTGCTGCCATTGTCGTTATGGCCGATGCTATGGTGCCGTCGGTGACCCCCGGAGAGCCCCGACCACTGGCAGGCACCCCCTACTAGTCGGCCTCCCTCGGGTGTCCCCGAGCCTCGCCATGGCTGAACATTTGCTTCCCGCGGTCGCGAGGAACTGTGACTCGATCCTGAGTTCATAAATCCGAGTTCAACCTCCCCGATTCACGAAGTGATATCTCCCTCCTCGCTCAGGTATAAACCCTATTTAACCCTTTTATAATTTGTTCAATTAGAATATTTTAGGTTACATTCTATTGTTATTAAATTGAGTGCCAATTCATGAGAAAAATTATTTTATAAAATAATAAAATTCTCTGATACGAAGTTGGTCCCGACAATCCGGGTAACCTCGTCGTGTATCGATTACACCGAAAGGCGCGTATCATCAATGGAGACGTGTGGGCTTTCGCAAAACTTGATTTGGATGTGCGTGCATATCGAAATCAATACAGCATCCTAATTTCGTGTGTGCCTGTCATTTCTTAACGAAACTTATGCCATCGGATTCACAGTGTTACATTGGTCCTGTGGCCCATGTTTGGTTCAATTCTGAGAACGTTGACGAAACATCATTTTGTGGGCCCCATGGTTCCACATGACGAAAGATTTTGTGAACGATACATCAAAATCTAGTTCTGGATGTTCCGTTAGGTTTGTATCATCATTCTGGACTCGTAGATACTAAGTTTGACAAATTTTGAGAACTTTGTCTCTGGTACATTTTTCGGTGCAAAACGGGCCCACTTTTGGAACCTGTGTTGACCAGGAATGCATTTTTGCCCCTGTGTCCAAATTGGACGTATGTATATGCTTTTCTGAGTATCTCACTCATTCCGGGAGAGTTGGTGATATTTGTGAAAGTATCTAGGGATATCAGCTCCAGTTTTCTTTGTTGTGCTGCTACTTCCATGGCGAGTTCGTGTTCGAATCTTCGCCTGGCTCCAAGCAAGTATACCTTATCTTGTTGTACTATTTAAATTTAGTTAATATTATATATATTATGCTCTAAATATTATATGACTGTGTGCGTCCGAGAATAATGCGGGTGCAGTCGACGAAGGCGTCGACGTTAGGACTTGCGTTTGACCTAGCGTCGAGTGAACGTACCATAAGTGACAGAGTTATCATTATTACTCTTAGGCCTTGACAAGTATTATTTTATGTCACGAAGTGAGTTCATAATAGGATACGGGTTTACGCACTTGACTGGCCATCGGTGCGAGTAGCTCGTGTGATGGTACTTAGCATAGGTGTATTGTTTTAGGTGACTTGCATTAAAGTTACAAGATGTCCATGTCGTACTTGAGACTTATACATTGGCATTGGGCGGGAAGGACGACCAGTAGGCGTATGGGACACCCACCTCCTTTATATAGATATTGCGTTCTTTGGAGAGATACTAACGTATATATTTATGTAGATACCACGTTCTTTGGAGTGTTGGACTTTACATGTGCAGATACCACACTCTTCGGGGTGTTGGACGTTGTGCAGATACCACACTTTTCAGAATGTTAGACGTATTTACTTATGCAGATACCATGATCTTCATAGTGTTGGAAGTTATTATATATGTAGATTGCCCCAAGATGGGGGGCATATGTGGCATATACTAGCCAGTCACGACGATTGTTGAATTACGTCAGCATATGTCTAGCCTACACTTCCCATACGCACTAAGTTGTCCTCAAATTGTATTCACTTAGGAGGATAGTTCACCCTAATTTAATTTAATCAGTATTTACATTATGGCATTTACTTTTTGTATCTTGTTATGTCCCTCTGAGGACCTGGTTCACTTCCAGGTTATTTGAGCATGTTGCATGATGCTGGATCTAGTGGAGTGTTGGATATCGTTGCAGGTTTTTTTAACATCTTTTAGCTATTATAGTCATGTACTACTTTTTATTTTTGATTCTGCTTTTATATCCTAGTGTTTATAGGCCTATATTATTCTATTGGTCTATTCGAATGGCTGTATTATTGGGCTGCAGACTAATGATGTGTACCGTTCCTTCTTGAGATTTTATTTACTATGGATTAAGATTTAGTTTAGTGGTTAGATATTAAAAATAGATATTTAACTGGATCACATAAACTTGGACAAGATAAGTGCACTTCGTCGGGCCCATTAAATTGGAAAGCCCTACGGAGTCGTACCAGCTGGCATTGCCACGTGTCTGGTCCCATATATTTTGGGACTGGGGCATGACAGTTTTGTTGAATGTCTCTTCCAACCCATTGGATGCTGGATTGTAGGCGGTCGAAACTATATTTTGGATTCAATTTTTATCGCAAAATCGGTAGAAGCCGTGGCTCGCAAACTATGGACAATTATTGTGGATGATCCTCCATGGAAAGCCGAAGCGATATATAACATGATGCTTTATGAAGCTGATCATGTTTGACTTCTTTACTTCTGCCAGTAGTACAGCTTCTGCCCATTTAGAGAAGTAGTCGATGATGGCCAAGATAAACCGATGTCCCTTCGACGAAGGTGGACTAATCGGTCCAATGATGTCCATTTTCCATGCTTCGAACGGCCAAGATGCTACTGTTGGGTATATAAATTTTAAGGGCTGGTGGATGAAGTCTGCATAGATTTGACATATTTTGTATTTTTTGCGTAGTCGACGGCATCCACCATCATTGTCGGCCAATAATAACCCATCCACCGAAGACGATATTGTAGCTTCGGTCCAGGTTGATGTGCACCGCAAACACCATCGTGAGCTTCAATTAGTGCTTGCTTCGCTTTTACATTTGATAAGTATCGTAGTATAATCCTATTATAGGAATGGCAATACAACATCTTAGTGGCTCTATTTTAATAGAAGTGACGGGAACATCTTTTGACGAAAGTAGCTTCCCTTTGGTCCTTGGGAAGAATTTTATAGACTGCATAGTCTACGAATGAGAGTCTCCATTTCTGGGTGCTGGTGCCTGTCTCTGCTGAATAACTCAAAAATGTGCTGAGGCTATTTTTTGGGCAGACCCGCTCTTGTCTTATCACAGTGGTGAGTTGATAAGTATTGACTAGGATGGCCAAGGAGGCCGCAAGGACGACCAGAGCATCTATCTCAGTGTTTTGTAGTTGGGGCACATATTCTATGAAGAAACCGTTGAATGTGGAGATTATACTGAGCTTGGATTGCTGGTAAGGAATTAGATCTTCATACCGGACTTTATATTTGCCCCGGACCTAACTGTCTATCAGCTTGGAGTTGCCGTAGGCCTTAACGTAGTCCACTTCTACTTGTTTGTCGAGTTGGAGTCCCATAATGAGAGTATTATACTCTGCCACATTGTTGGAGCATGACTCTGTGAGAGAGTAAGCACAGTTGATGACCAGATCATCCGAGTAGATCAATATTATCCCGACTCCAGCAATAATATCGCCTTTCGGCCCTTTTCTTGAAGCGTCGTCGAAGAACATTCGCCAAGCAGCCTCTGCGCTCGTCATGTTGGAGTCCACCACTTTGTCTGAAATCTCGTCGTAGTTTTTTGATATTTCTAGTACTGGATGGGCAGCCAAAAAATTGTCCAATGCTTGGCCCTGGATGGCCTTCTGTAGAAAAAATACCATATCGTATGGTGATAGCAATATCGCCTATGTAGCCAAGCTGGAATTAAGCGCCCCTGGTTTATTCATGTGAACCCTGATGGGATTTACTCGCGAGACTACATAAATGGTTTACCCTGACACGTAATGTCAGTTTTTCTGAATGGCAAAGACCACAGCTAAACACTCATTCTCAACGGGGTTTTATATATGCTCCGCGCGACCATCATTCTTCTGAAGTAGTAGATATCCTACTCATGACCTGTATCACTTTTTGGGCTAGTAGAGCACTGAGGGAGTTATCCATTGCACACATGTATAGCAATAAGGATCTTGCCACAACAGGGGACACTAAGACTGTAGGAATTATAAGGTACCTCTTGATGTTGTAGAATGCTTGTTGGGATTCTTCAGTCCAGACAAGGGAAACTCCCTTTTTTATGAGCTGAGTGAACGACTGGCAACGTCCAGAGAGGTTTTATATGAACCTCCTGATGTATGTCAATCTTCCTTGAAGACCGCGGAGCTATCTGAGATTCTTCGACAAATCTATTTCAAGGATTACTTTGGTCTTCTCAGGGTCTATATGAATTTACTTTGACGTTATGATAAAACCCAGGAACTTGCCACTAGAGACTCCATGAAAGACTTGCTAGGGTTCATTATCAGCAGTGAGCCCGTATTAGATCAAATATCTTCCTCAGATCTTGGAGGTGGTCATCTCGGAAGTAACTTTTGACAGTGATGTCAGTGACATAACACTCAACTGTCTTATACAGAAGTTCGTGAAAGATAGTGCTCATAGCTCACTGGTATTCAACACCAGCATTCAGACCAACGGGCGTAACTGTGTTGCAATATAACCCTATTGGTGTTCGGAGCGATGTATCTTCTCTTCGTTTGGGGATAACTTGATCTGATTATAGCCCAAAAACCCATCCATGAAGGATATATGTTCGAAGCCACAGATGTTATCGATCATTATATCGGTGATCGAAAAAGGAAACTCGTCCTTCGGGTATGCTGTATTTAGATCGCAAAAGTCTATACGAATTCAGATCTTTTCGTTCTTCTTAATGACCAGTACAATGTTAGCGTCCCAATCCGAATACTATTCTTCTCGGATGAAGCCACTGGTAATTAGTTTGTTTACTTCAACCTCGTTGGTGTTCATGATATCAGGGCGGAACAGTCGTTGTTGCTGCTTCATTGGCTTAGCATTTGATAGGATGTTGAGTTTGTTGACTGCAATCAAGGGGTCCAATTCTGGCATGTCTTCATAGCTCCAAGCAAAGACATCGATATACTCTTTTACGAGCTGTAGTAGGGATTCACGATCTCCCCAGGACATAAGTTTAGTGATAAAAATAGGTTTAGGGACAAATTTATCGCCTAAGTCAACTTGTACTACCTTGTCCTCATTGGGAGGTTCTCGTTGCTCGAATTGTAGCTCCCACTGTGCATATAAGCGTTGGGCCCATGACTCGACCTCGAAGGGTTCAAGTGGGTCTTCATCGTCTTCCTTAGGTTGCGTTGATGCCATATTAACAGATAGCGTCTTTTTAAGTATGTCTCCTATGCTTGTATTGGAGTCACAAGCGGAGGATTCTGAAAAGTGAGAATACACTTCGCCTTCCTCCTCTGAGTCTTTGGGAGTATATGGTGGTGTAATATACCATAGACTATGTTGGGTCTTGTAGTAGTAATCCTCGGACATTCCTGAAGGAGTGAAGAGACGCAGATGCAGTCGTCATCCTTTACTATAATTCAGGCCTTGCTCACTTTTAAGATCATAGTCCATCATCTGGATAAAGTACACGGCTTGTGAGTTGTAGCAGTATGTTTGCATCCTTCAACCCTCAAGCTCTGGTTCTTGTTCCTCAGGGATGAAGGATTGAGGATATTCTATTCTGCTAAAGATGATGGGTCTGTAACCCCTCCTCCTTGCTGGAACTATAAAGTGAGAGTTTTGGCTAGGGAGGATTCGGTTCACTGTATAGGTGGTAGTCACCTGTGTATACAGTTGTAGGCCTAGACCGTGCTCTAAGAAATACATTACACTTAGACGTGTAACATCAGAGTAGTTCAAAGATAACCATTTATTAATGAAGTAAGGTATCAGCATGTCGAAGATTAACATCACATCATCGTCGTCGAAAGAGTAAGTTTCCCAGCTCATCTTCCCTAGGATTTTCTCTAAAGATTATATCGTCAAGAGAAGGGACATCAGCATGAACGGACATATAATCTCCTAGCTCATCTTTTCCAGGATTTGCCTCCAGTGATACTGATGGTTTCAGAAGTCTCTTGCGAAGTTTCACCACTAGTGGTTCTAAAGTAGTAACGGGTAAAGGATTTTTCTTTAGGTGGCCAATTTGGCCTTCGTAGGTGAAGAACCAAAGGTTCTGGTGCCTTCTTGTAGAGTTTTACCACCAGAGGTTCTGGAGGGGTAAGTGCTTCTGGCACTTTCTTGTAGAGTTTTACCAGAAGGGGAGGAGCCGTGTTAGGAGCTCGTCCTTTAAGATGGACCCTCAGAGGTTCGTCTGGTATGATACCCGCTTCTGCTATATTGTCCGCGTTGTTGCAATCCTTGCCTAGGTGGACTTACTTGTATAAAATTAAGTCAGAGTAATATACCTCGACCCCTTTGAATGGATCAACATCGAAGAACTATGTTCTGACGTTGCCGTGATCATCCACATACTTCAAACATTGGTGTAGAGTAGATGGTACAATCATGTACTCATGTAACCATGAACTTCCCAATAAGATGTTGTAGGATACGTCTATAGGATCGAATAAGCACCACTAGAGGGGGGTGAATAGAGTGTGTGTATGTGCAGCGAAATAAAAATCACTTAAAAAATAAGCAAAGTTAGCTAACAGTCTAAATATAAAATGACAGTAAGTAAATAAAGAGAGAGAGAGAGAGAGAGAGAGAGAGAGAGATCAACAGTTGCAAATACAACGATGTATCATGGTTTCCCTCTGAGAGGACTAGTCCATGCCCGATAACTCTAGCTCGGAGTAAAAATCCACTATCTAGTGAAACACAAGTTTTGATCCGAAGGCTTGCAACTTCGTACATACACGAGCTTTGATCCGAAGGGCTCGAATACTTCTTGTAGTGTTAGAACTTCTTGACAAGCTCCTTTTTACAACTCTTGAAAACTTCTAACCGAGCATGCACTGGCACTTAAGGCTTAGGAGTTATAAATAGCTTAGGATAGGAAATTAAATAGGCTCTTGAATTGAAGTAATAGAGAATAGAGGAGAGAGTGAATGAGTGAATAAGAATGGTGAATTCCTTCTCTATTTATAGTATTTTGTAAACCGAGTTCGGGGAAAATTCGGATGCGAAACATTCAGATTTTTGAATGTTGGAGCCAAGTCTGCAGGAGGAACTGGTTTCCAGGAAATACTAAGTCAGGGAACCGAGTTCGTCCCGAGTTCGTTCCAAGTTTGTTTCTCTTAAACCTGGTTAATTTCATAATAAGGTTAGGTTGGTTTGGGCTAACTCGGTTTTAGAAACATAGGTTTGGGATAGTTTCAAAACATAAAATATTTTAGCTAAAATAATCTGGATTTTAGAAAATGTTTTGGGTAGCCTCTAAATGCCAAGTGCGACTCAATGTACTTTTTTCTATACTCAAAATAAATAAAAAATCTATTGACTCGATACTTGAAAGCAAGTCACATCCCGTACTCTGAAACTATAGTTATAGCAGCATATCGTCTTTGTATTGATTCTCGTAGGTTATATCAAGTCTGAGTTTTAGACGATTATCAAAATAAGGTGTGACCATGACCAATAGGGCAACAATCTCCACTATTTTGATAATTGACAAACTTTGACTGATATAGCAGAGAATAAAACTCAAAATCTGATGGTACTCATCTTCTTTTTACTTTATATTGCTTTGCTTGATATAATACTATTCTCCCATTGTTATTTGATCAAAATTGGGAAGAGCTCTCCTGCAATTCTTGATGTCAAGACAAAAAAAATAATAATAGTGAAGTAACATAGTTATAAGCATTTGAAATTTATGTAAGCAAAAATTAGCATTAAATCAACATTAATATAAGTATTGAGATAAGCAATTGATTATGATTCCTTTTGTAATTGCAGAAATTAAAGAAGTAAAATCATATTAAATAATCAAAACCAGTTTTAACAATAAACTGAAGTCACAAACTAGTACAAAAGTCTGAAAGTGCTACATAAAAGACGTGCAAAAGCATAATAAACTAAAGTAGTCCAAAAGAGCGAATATTACTAAAAGATAACATAATGATCTTTATCACTCGTCATCTCCAGTTGTCGGGTCTCCAGTCCTAACAGAAAGGTTGGGATCATAGAATGTAGTAGCTGTATCCAAGTAAGGCTGAACTTATGGGTCAACAATCTGGTATCTGTCTTGTGAAGGATCACGAACCATAGGATAGGGTCCGTTAGGGATCTGAGAGAAGTAGTACTGCAAGTCCGCCAAGGTGTTAGATATCGCATGGAAACAAAGAGTAGTCTGATAGTCTGTCTGTCTGTGACGGTCATCCTCGAGAGTACGATGCTCTAGTGCAAGTTAGTGATGCTCATCCTGAATTCTGAAGTGATCTCGCATCATAGTCCGGAGCTAGTCTAAGGAGGCAGGTGGCTCTAGAGCAGCAGCAGGGTCAGGGTGAGGTAAGGCAGTAGCATGTGGAGGAAGAGGTGGTAGAGCTATAGTAATAGGGTCAAATTATTGAGTTCCAAAAGATACGCTGGCTCGGCAAGATAGGTGCAATCATCAAGAGAGATTTAGAAATGCTCAAAGATAATAGGCAAGTGCATAGTGTACACAAGGTTACGCTTGTTCTTGCAGGATCGGATCATCATCTGAATCATGGTCTTTGGAAAGATGAATTTGATTCCAAAGTGGATATGAAACATAGCATAAAGCTCAAGATTGGTAATCTCATCAGTGGAGGTTTATTTAGGAAGGATGGTTGAAAAGACAATACGATGTAAGTCATAGAATCATCTATTCAAGTGTTTGGCCTTAACCCTAAGGACGAGGATAGGGTAAGAAAATATAGTCCTTAAAAGAGTCTAGAGTTGTGCCATCGGTAAATTTATAACACTACCAAAATAAGTCAAATTAGCGACGTATTTAGTGACTCTGGATTAAGACGTCGCTAATTTTATAGATTTTAATGACATAACAACATAATGTCAAAATATGTCACTGTTGGCGACGTTCAGCGATGTATAGCGACTACGATTAATATTATAAAAATGGATGTCGCTGAGAAGTCGCCAAAAGTTGCTATATTTTTTAAATCAGAGACGTTCTGCGACGTTTCTACATGTACGTCGCCGAATATTAAACTAGCGACGCTTATATTTGGAGTCGCTAAATTATTTAATATAGGGTTTCGATATTTAGCAAAACTTTTAAATTTAGCTACGTCTGGCGAAACTTTATACCGCTGTCAATTTACGCGGTCGGTTCATATTTTGATTCCTGCCCTAAAATGTCACTTATCATCGCTGGACGTCATAAATCATTTTATATAGGACTAACTTTGTTCCTCGATGTTTGGCGATACTTTAGGACGTCGCCGATATACCAACGTCGAGATACGGGACGTCAAAACTATGGCGACATCATCATGTCGCAAATATACGTCGCTATAGCGACGAATAGCGATATTTTTGTTGTCAGCGACCATTGAATAGCAACATTTTTGTTGTTAGCGACCATTTCATATACACATCGTTAATTGATTCGTTAATTATTATTAGCGATATTTTTTGGTTAATTAATGACATTTTTTGATGTCGCTAAAATATATTATTTTGGTAGTGTAA
Source organism: Iris macrosiphon (assembly GCA_036927795.1). Classification (NCBI taxonomy): domain Eukaryota; kingdom Viridiplantae; phylum Streptophyta; class Magnoliopsida; order Asparagales; family Iridaceae; genus Iris; species Iris macrosiphon. The sequence goes on from JAYESA010000014.1 coordinate 21,765,768, forward strand.
GATGTGATAAGTACTAAGGATTCTCCTTCATTTGGAATGTGAATTTTGTTTCCTAAGTATTCAGCATCAAATTCAATATTCATTAGAGCAACACGAGATTTAATAGAATCATCAAGTGAGGACCTATTGCAGTAAAACATGTGAATAGCATTGATAACAATAGAAAATCAAGTAGTAACTAAGTCTTTCAATCATAACGTACGAAAAGTTTCCAAATAATTAGGAAATACAGTAAAATTGATAGGACTGCCAGCACAGATGCTGCGATCGACAAAGTCGTTAAACTATTCTTTGGATTAATCTAACGACGCAAAAATTAGTCCATTAAATTCTCCATCGTCTGGCATAGCAGGACTAAACAGAGATTGAGAAGCATCATCCTGAATAGAAGATAAAGCTTCTCCAACTTTTTTCTTCTTCTTATAAAATTTGGGAGCTATGAAAAATAATTGAAAAGGAAGAAATATGAATCATACCATCAAACAAATCAGGAACAGTGGTAGAGAATGATGAAAGGAATAAAAATTTAAATTTTTAGCTCCTAAAACTGTACGAGGAGGGAGATCTAAGGGTAAAACAAAACCGAGGATATCCGAACTTAGGCCGAGTTTGGGTCGAGTTCGGTCCGAACTCTATTCGAACCCTGGTTAAGTTCTGATGCATCAATCAAGTTTAAATTATAGTTCACTTTCTTTTAGATACAGGTCAACTTTGTAGATCAATAAATTAATAATTTATGAATCTCAATAATAATGATTAACAGTATTTAATAAATCTTTTTCCTCTTATGTATTGATCATCTCAGATTAGATGTAGGGGTCGTATCCCAGCTAGCTTAGTTTATTTACGCATTTTTGACAGAATGACCCTTTTGGATTATCTCTAAAACAATTTTTACATATAGCATCGAGATTAAAAGAAATATATATTAATTATGTATCATTGATATACAAAATTCCTAATTCATGATGTAGAAAATTGAATCGATCTTCTGCTAAGGGTTTAGTAAAAATATCAGCTAATTGATGCTCTGTGTCAACAAATTCAATGCATATATCACCATGTGCTTGATGATATCATAAAAAGTGGTATATAATCTCAATATGTTTAGTACGTGAGTGACATATAGGGTTCTTAGTGAGATTGATTATGCTAGTGTTATCACAATATATAGGAATCTTGGTGTAGTGATGATTATAGTCTTCAAGAGTTTGCTTCATCCACAAAATTTGAGCACAACAATGTCCTGTGACGATATAATCAGCCTCAATAGTTGACAATGCTACATAATTTTGTTTCTTGATAAACCATGAAACTAAAGCTTTTCCTAGAAAATGATACGTGTCGCTGGTGCATTTTCGATCAACTTTGCATCTGAAAAAATCAGTATCCGAATAACCAGTAAGGTTAAATGACGAGATTTTGGGATACCATAAGCCGACAGCCGAAGTGCCTTTAAGGTATCGAAAGATATGCTTAACTGCGCATAAGTGTGATTCCTTAGGATTAGCTTGGAATCTTGTACATAAGCAAACACTAAAAATTATATCTGGACGACTATTAGTTAAATAAAGTAGACTACCAATCATACCTAGATACTTACGTGTGTCGACTGGTTTGCCATGTTCATCAATGTCAAGCTTGGTAGAAGTCGCCATAGGAGTCCCAATTGGTTTTGCATTTTCTATGTCAAACTTCTTGAATAAGTCTTTGATGTACTTAGCTTGGTTGATAAAAGTCCCTTATAAATTCTGTTTGATTTGAAGTCCTAGGAAGAATTTCAGTTCTCCCATTATATTCATCTAGAATTCACTCTGCATACACATAGCAAATTCTTTGCATAGAATCTCATTAGTTGAACCAAAAATAATATCATCAACATAAATTTGTACTAATAAGATATCATTATTTAAAGATTTAATAAACAGTGTCGTATCCACCTTTCCTTTAAAAAACTATTTTCAAGTAGAAAAGAACTAAGTCGCTTATACCAAGCACAAGGGGCTTGTTTGAGTCCATAAAGAGCTTTTCGTAACTTGAAAACATGATTAAAAAATTTAAAATCTTCAAAACTAGGTGGTTGTGCAACAAAAATCTCTGCTTTAATAAAAATATTTAAAAATGCACTTTTTACATCCATTTGAAATAGTTTAAAATTATGAAAACAAGCAAATGCGCATAGCATGCGAATGAATTCTAATCTCGCAAGTGGAACATAAGTCTCGTCATAGTCAATACCTTCTTCTTGGTTATAACCTTGAGCTACGAGTTGAGCCTTGTTACAAGTAAATAAGTAATTCTCATTAAGTTTATTTTGGAATATCCATCTAGTGCAAATGACCGGGTGATCATTAGGTTTGGGGACAAGTTTCCAAACTTGATTCCGTTGAAATTGGTTTACTTTCTCTTGCATAGCAGAAATCCAAAATTTATCATTAAAAGCTTCTTTTATATTTTTAGGTTCTACATGTAAAATGAATGCTATACTAGCAGCAATATCTCTAGTAGAAGAGCGAGTACCTACATCTTTGGTTAAATTACCTATTATCAGATTTTTTGGATGATCAAACATGAATCTCATCTTCTTTAGCAGACTTTTCTGGTAGCTGGTACTGGGTGCAATTTCTTTTAGTGCTTTACTAATGCTTATTTCTTCATTATCACTGTCATGTGCTGCTTGAAAATTTAGCTCATCAAAAGTAACGTTAATTGATTCTTCAATAACCATAAAACGTTTATTAAAAACTCTATATCATTTACTTTTAGCAGCATATCCTACAAATATACCCTCATCTGCTTTAGCATCAAACTTACCTAAGTTATCTTTGGTATTAAAGATAAAACATTTACAACCAAAAACTTTAAAATAATTAATAGATGGAGTTCTATCAAACCATAATTTATCGAGAGTCTTTTTTTATTTAGGTCGAATTAGAACCCTATTCAACACATAACACACTGTATTTACAGCTTTAGTCCAAAAATATTTAGGTAGGTTAAACTGATTAAGCATTACTCTAGCTATCTCGCTTAGAGTTCTATTCTTACGTTCCACAACACCATTTTGTTGCAGAGTCCTAGGACAGAAAAATATATGCAAAAATTATTTGAATCACAAAAGTTTTAAAAATTTGTATTTTCGAATTTGCCATCATGAACACTTCGGATTCGAGTAATCATGAAGCATTTTTCGTTTTGTACATTTTTGCGAAATTTTACAAATTCAGAAAGTGCATCATTTTTATTTGTAAGAAAGAAAATAATGTAAATCCTGAGGAATCGTCAACAATTACAAAACATATAATTTATCGCCAAGACTGGCAATTCTACTAGGTCCAAATAAATCCATATATATAAGCTGCAAAGGTTAAGAAGTACTTACAGAGTTAATTATTTTAAAGGAGGATTTTTTTGCTTTTTTCTTTTCACATTCACTACATACCATATCCTTCTTGAAAATAATTTCTGGTAGGCCTCTCACCAGCTTCTTAGTAGAAAGTCTTGCAATTGTGCCATATTAACATGTCCAAGACGCATGTTCCATAACCAGCTTTCATCCTTGTTAGCATATAGGCATCTACCTGCGCAGTTAGTATCTTCTGAAAGATAAAATATATAAATATTATTTTCCTTTATTTCTTCAAATACTGTTTTATCTGTTAATCCATCAATTATAGAACGTTTGTCTTTTGTGAAATTGATACCATAACCATGATCAGCTAAGTGACTAATGCTAAGTTGGTTATGATTCAATTCAGTAACAAAACAAATATCTTTAATTACTGGACAAGGAGACATACCAACATCACCGTTACCTATAATGTACCATTTTAAGTTATTGTCGAAGGAAACATATCCTTCTTTCTTCATCGACAGCGTTGCAAATAGAGATGCATCACCAGTCATGTGTCATAAGCAACCGCTATCGAGGATCCATTTGCTTTTAGAATGTGAAGGGAGGTCCACCTACAAAATAATTTACAGGTGTAACATTTGGTACCCATTTCATGAATGGTCCTGGAGTGTTAGCCTTTGGTACCCAATTATATATATTCATATCAACCATCTTTTTTAGTTTGCATAATGAAAAGATGTGTCCATTAGTACCATAATAATGAGATTTAACATTTACATAATGATTTGATCTATTGTTGGTATAATGGGCATACTGTGTGGTCTTATGAGAAGTGTATGGATACTTGTAATAGAATACAAAATTAGAAGGTTTGGCCTTCTTGTGTTGTGTCTTATGAGTGTCCTTGAGTTTGAGTGACTCGTGTTAGATTTGGAAGAAGTCTGTACAGGCCGTTTTCCTAATCTAATTTTTAACTTTTTGGATGTGCCAAATAATTCAATATATTTAGCAGTCAAGGCATCTAATCTAATAATAGCACAATTGTTTTTCTTCTTCTCTATCTCATATTCTTCCACAAGCGTAGCATAGTCCTTATCTTTTTGTTCAATACTAAGTAAAGCTTCATGCAAATATAATCTAATAGCAGGCAATTCATTTGTGTCACTTATTGATTGTGTCTTTCTAATATCCACTAAAAGTGTAGACAATTTATTAATCTTCTTCTTGTGTTCTTTGAGTTCATTCTGAGTGCCCTTGTATTTATCTTGAAGTGTCTTGTGGTCATTAAGAATATCACTAAAAGCATCACCTAATTCATCAAAAGTAAATTTATCACAAAGGGGGTTGTCTAATACCTTATCGAAAGCTATTAGACAAACATTGGCAGTGTCTTGTGATTGATCATCGTCTGAGTCGCTGGCTTTGCTTTCGTGCCAAATGCTTGTGTTAGAATAGTTTCGGGAGGATGATCATTTTATGGTTTTTTTGTATTTTTTTCCCTTCTTTGCTGACGGACAGTCTTTCTTGATGTGTCCTTTGTTTTTGCATCTGTATCAGATTTGTTCTTCGTCATCATTGTTGTAGTCTTTGTTTTTCTTGTTGAACTTCAAGAACTTTTTAAATTTTTTGACCATGAGAGCTTGTTCTTCACTGTCATTATCACTACTCCATTTCCAGGACAGAATATTTTTTTATTTTAATTTGGTAAATTCTGTATTGATTATAAATATTTGTATTAATATTTAATTAGATGCATGTATTTATTTTTATTAGTTATTTTAGGATTTTGGCTAGCCTGGACCCATGTTAGACCCTATTGGACCTTTGTCAGACCCAACCAACACCCTTGTCAGACTCATTTATTGGTTTAGAATAGTTATTTATATTTTAATTAGTTAGTTGGAGTGATTAGGAATTAATTAGAGTGCATTTGGAACCCCAAACCCAAACCCTATTTTGGATGACTTAATTTAGGGGCATTTTGGTCTTTGTACCTAAGTGCAAAACCCTAACCCTACTAATTCCTACATGGTCAGCCATAACCCCCCTTCCATTTCATTTCTTTTTCTCCATTTTCACTCTCCATTCTTTTTCTTCTTTACTTCTTTCTTCACATTTCCCAAATTCCAAGTAAGTTCTTCATATTTCCTCTCTTCCTTCATTTATTTCTCTTTAAATGCAAACCCTAACCCTTTATTTTCCCCTAAACTATGTGTGTAGAGCTTAGAATTGGTGTTAGAGCTTGGTTTGGAGGCTTGGAGGCTTGGTGTGGTAAATTTGGAGGATTTTGGAGACTTTGGCCTTGGGATTCCAACTCCCTAGAGGTAAACCCTAACTCTTCTCTTAGTGATTGCTCTAATATAAAATAATTAGTAGTTTAGAAACTTCTTAGACCTTAGGGCTACCCATAGGAGGAAGTTGGAGCTTGTTTGGATGTGTTTGGAGACTTTGGCATAGGGTTTTGTGTCAATTTTGGGTAAAATCCGAGATTGGCCCAATTTTATGTGTTGCCCTAGGTTAGACGGACCTAAGTTGACATGCTTGGGTGTCTTAAGGGTAAGTACGTATCCCCATTCGGACACGTGAGATCGTGTCGCGAAGATTTGGGCGTTTCAGGCGATTTGGGGGTTTTTCCGTCGTCGTGGGTTCCACATGCATGTGAAATTTTGCCACGGACCTAGAATCGGAGAGTTAGCATTTTTGTAAGATTCTAGACATTAATTAAAACTCGTGATTAAACTTTGGGTTAATTCCGAGTAGATTTGGTATGCGTTTCTCGAGGTATCACGAGCCGGACTCCACGTGTTTGTCAAAATGACCAAATGGCCATTTTGACTTGGGTTCGAGGTTTCGGGCTTGTGCGCGAGTTGATTTAGCCTTGGGGAGTATGTATTAGAGTTTACTAGTTTATATTTTATATATAGGTGTTTATATGCATATGGGTGGTTGTGCGTGTGTTGGCGTGGTTGTGTGTCAGTGTGTGTTTGTATGTGAGTGTGTAGTTATATATATATATATATATATATATATATATATATATATATATATATATATATAGGTATATGTATATATGTATGTGTGTGTGTATATATTTATATATATGTGTAGATATATATATGAGTGTATGTATATATATGTGTAAGTTTATATATATATATATATATATATATATATATATATATATGTGTGTGTGTGTGTGTGTGTGTGTGTGTGTTTGTATATATATATATATATATATATATATGTGTGTGTGTGTGTGTGTGTGTTTGTATATATATATATATATATATATATATATATATATATATATATATATATATATATATATATATGTGTGTGTGTGTGTGTGTGTGTGTGTGAGTGTGTATATATATATATGTGTATGTGTCCTTCGCTCCCTTCTACCCCGCGGGAGTCCTTGTTCGGATAAAGCCCTAGCCCTTGGCTTGGTAGACTGAGGTAGACGATTCACAATATATATATATGTGTGTGTGTGTGTGTGTGTGTGTGTGTGTGTATATATATATATATACAAACACACACGCATATATATATATATATATATATATATAAATATATATATATATATATATTTATATATATATATATATATATATTTATATATATATATATATATATATATATATATATATATATATATATATATATATATATATATATATATATATATATATATATATATGCGTGTGTGTTTGTATATATATATATATATATATATATATATGTGTGTGTGTGTGTGTGTATGAGTGTGTATATATATGTATATATATATATATATGTGTGTGTATGTGTATATATATGTGTGTGTTTATATATATATATATATATATATATATATATATATATATATATATATATATATATGTGTGTGTGTGTGTGTGTGTGTTTGTATATATATATATGTGTATATGTGTATATTTATATATATGTATGTGAGTGTGTATATAAATATGTGTGTGTTTATGTATATATATATATATGTGTGTATGTGTATATTTATATATGTGTGTGTGAGTGTGTATATATATATATGGGTGTGTTTGTATATATATATGTGTGTATGTGTATATTTATATATATGTGTGTGAGTGTGTATATATATGTGTGTGTGTTTGTATATATATATGTGTGTGTATGTGTAAGTATATATATATATATATATGTAAGTGTATGTATATATATATATATATATATATATATATATATATATATATATATATATATATATATATATATATATATATATGTTATTGTGTATATATATAGATATGTTTATGAGTGTGTGCAGCGTGTGATGAGCGAGAGAGAGTGAGATAGAGATGAGAAGAGAGAATGAGAGAGAGAGATAAGAGATAAGAGGGAGAGTGAGATAGAGTGAGGGAGAGAGGAAGAAGAGCAGCAACAGTAGCAGTTGAGAGCAGCAGCAGCAGCTCGCAGTATCAGCAGCAGCAGCGTCTATAGCTCCCCCCCCCTTTTATATATATATATATATATATATATATATATATATATATATATATATATATATATATATAGAGAGAGAGAGAGAGAGAGAGAGAGAGAGATATATAGATAGGTATATAGATAGTTATATATATATGCATATAGATATATATATAGATATGTATATGGATATGTATAGAGATATATAGATAGATAGGTATATATATATATATATATATATATATATATATATATATATATATATATATATATATATAGGTTAGTTAGCGATGAGACGGGTAAGGTAAGGTATCTCAATACCTTGAGATATCAAGGTATTGAAGGTAAGGGGTAACGGAGATAAGATTGAGGTATTGCCTATACTAGGTTATGTATAATATATATATATATATATATATATATATATATATATATATATATATATATATATATGTGTTATATATCTAGTAGCATATAATAGTATATATAAGTATATATATATATATAGTTAGCTAGTTAGTTAGTGCTAGGGAGGGGTAAGGCTTGAGTATCTCAATACCTTGAGATACTCAAGGTATTGGATTTTGGAACATGGTATTGAGTTTTTACCTAGGAATGAGGTTAGAGTTGGTTATATATATATATATATAGTTATATATATATATACATATATATATATATATATATATATATATACGTGCTAGTATATATGTTAGGGGGTATAGGCGGGGTATATGGCGTAGGTTGAGATATCGGATACCGAGGATATCCCGGTATCTCAAGGGGGCGAGTTTGTGGGTTTACTAGCTTAATGAGCTAGTTTGACCTAGAATTTTAGGGACACCCTAGTTTGACCTAGAGTTGACCTTAGTTGACCCGGTTGACCGACAAAGTCAACTTTTGACCTAGTTTTGACCTTGAGTTGATTTTTTGAACTCAAAATTGACTTTTTGACCCAGATTTCACCGGTTTGACCCGTTTGACCTAGAACAACCCTAGAAGCTTATTTTTAGTTATTTTATACCTATTTAGCTTTTTAGAACCCCATTTAACCTTGCTTTTCGCAATAGGTCCTTGCGACGCCAGTTCGGACCTCGATCCTCCTAGTTGCTCAAGACGTCAGGCGAGTACATTCTCTGATAGTTTTCATTATTTGATAATTATTATGATTCAGCTTCTAGTATAGTATTATCTGATTTTCTAGCACGACACTGACTAGTATTTCTGGATTCATTTACTTGCGACACGTATATTCCATGTTTCTGGCCTCTATTTCTGGAATCACCTACTGGCATCACATCAGGACTCACTATAGGCATCACTCATGTTTCTAGCTGGACTCATACTTGATTTACGTGTCGGGTCTTGTATTCACTTGTACTAGTCGGGGCGAGAAAAACTCGAGTAGACATGTAAACATTCCTAAATCTGGAATCACTCCCTCTGGTGCGGTGAGCCGTATTTATCCCTAGCTGTTTACATGTCGAAACAAGTATTTCAGAGACACGAGTTCATTTTTTCTAGTCTGGACTCACTTGCATTTTTTGACTGGTCTCACTTATACTTTCTGGACTGGACTCATTATATTTATTCTTGCTAGACTCACTTCACGTTATTGTGCATACACTTGCTCTTAGTTTAGATTTCTTGTATCCTGCAGTCATTACTATCTTGCTTCTGATTTTTATGCTTCTTTACCTTTATGCACCAGTTGATAGATATATATATATTTTCTTGTTCATACTTTATTTCCTTCACCTTGTGCTAATTGCTACAACTGTTTTATAGTTCTTATCATTTAACTGGAACTGCTGTTAGAGGTATACTTGCTCCAATCCTGACTAGATATATTTTTCTGAGGATCTGGAAGATTGGTGTCCGATGTTTTATGGACCTCAGCCTATCGATGGTGCAGACAAGGACCCCCTAGTTCAGGAGTGATTTTTGGGTTGGTAGCCGGGATAACTAGGACCTTAGTTGTATTTATTAGCTTTTGGTACCGAATTTGTTCCCGACTTTTGATTTGAGACTTTGTATTGTATTTGATTCAGGATATTGTTGATGTTATTATTATTGTTGTTATTTTTAGTAGTAGTTGTTGTTTAGACTTTGTAGTTGTTAGACTTCCTTGTTACCTTATCGTGCTTAGATCGTGATTGAGTACTTGTGTTATTTTTATCATATTGTTCCTCCGTTTGGAGTTGAGATCTTGACAAGTACTTATATATTGTTATGTGAGATTGTTAGCTAGATAGTAGACCTAGACAGTGTTCTACCGCCGATGCTGCGGCGTAGGCTAGACGTACCCACGACTCATGCCCAATTTTTTGGGTGCGGGTCGTGACGCATTTTTTGTGGCGGCCCACGCAGGTCTCGAGCTTCGCAATTTTTGCGATATCGTGGTAGTACAACAATTTAGTTGTACTGTTGCGAGCCTGCCCTAGGATATAGGATCTACGATGAGAGTATACTCAATCACGACTAGAAACAATTCTAATCTATTCTAATTATTCTAAAATTATTTTCTTTTAAAATATTATTGTCCTTCTTTGATGATATCGTATCTTACGCCGTATTGACTTCTTTTGATCTATATCCAGGATACCTTCGCAGACACAATCCCATC